>CM046875.1:231194241-231709241 GCA_025667525.1 Glebionis coronaria
TGCCATATGATACCATCTGCATCTACTCTGAATTCTGTCTGCTTCTCCAAATTATGTACTATCGCCCAGATTTCTCCGTCATCCTTCTGAGCTTCCTTGATCTTAGATAGTAACTCAGATTCTACTCTAAGATTAGCCCAGTAACCGTGTTATCCACGTACCATGATCTCGATGTCTAGTCGCTCCAAGTCTCTGATGATTTCCTCTTCGATTTTAATGCCGTTGATCATTCCGGACTTCCTGCTAAGAGCATCTGCTACTACATTTGCCTTTCCGGGATGATACTGTAGATTAATGTCATAATCCTTCAACAGCTCTAACCATATCCTCTGCCTCATGTTTAATTCACGCTGAGTGAAGATATACTTCAAGCTCTTGTGGTCCGTGAAAATGTCACATGATTCTCCATATAAGTAGTGTCTCCATATCTTCAATGCAAACACGACTGCAGCAAGTTCCAGATCGTGCGTGGGGTAATTTTCTTCATAAGGCTTAAGCTGCCATGAAGTGTACGCGATCACTTTCCCATGTTGCATGAGAACACAGCCAAGTCCCTTCCCCGATGCATCGCTGTAGATTTGAAATCCACCCGTACCAGATGGTAGAGTAAGAATAGGTGCAGATACTAGCTTCTGCTTCAGGTGTTCAAAGCTCTTCTCTCGATCTTCAGTCCAGACGAATTTCTCCCCTTTCCGCATCAGTTTGGTCAATGGTAGTGCTAGGCGGGAAAAGTTCTCTACGAACCTACGGTAATAGCCAGCTAAGCATAAGAAACTACGGACTTCCGTCGCTGATGTCGGCCTTGGCCACTAAGTAATGGCCTCAACCTTCGCTGGATCCATAGTGATTCCTTTTGCTGATATAATGTGACCTAAGAATGCCACCTTGTCTAACCAGAACTCACACTTGGAGAATTTAGCATACAGCTGCTTCTGGCCAAGAATCTGTAGTACTGTACGAAGATGGTCTTCGTGTTCCTCCTTGGACTTTGAGAAAATCAGGATGTCATCGATGAAAACAATGACGAATTTTTCCAGAAATTCATGGAAGATTCTGTTCATCAGATCCATGAACACTGCTGGAGCATTTTTCAGGCCAAATGGCATAACTACAAACTTGTAGTGGCCATAACGAGTACGAAAAGCAGTCTTAGCTATATACTGCTCCTTGACCCATAGCTGATGATAGCCTGACCTAAGATCAATCTTGGAGAAGTGTTTGGCCCCTTGGAGTTGGTCAAACAGATCGTCAATGTGTGGCAGTGGATATCTATTCCGAATGGTAATCTTGTTGAGCTCGCGATAGTCTATGCAAAGACGCATACTGCCGTCCTTCTTCTTGACAAACAAAACCGGTGTGCCCCATGAAGATGCGCTCGGTCGAATGAAACCTCATTCAAGAAGTTATTGTAGTTGATCCTTCAGCTCCTTCAGCTCTATGGGAGCCATGCGATAAGGAGCCTTGGAGATTGGTTCAGCTCCTGGAATCAGCTCGATACTGAATTCCACTTCTCGTGCAGGTGGTATGCCCGGAAGTTCTGCTGGAAACACGTCTTGGAAGTCCGACACTATTAGTTGACCCTGAATCGATGGAGATTCAGCATCCATGTCGTGAACCGTAGCTAGATAACCTTCGCAGCCATGTGACAGTATTGCACGCGCTTGCAGGGTAGATATGATTTGTACAGGCCGTCCGGGTATGAACCCATTATGAATGTACTCTGGTGCATTAACATCACCGAAGATAACTCGATATGAATGGCAGTCTATTGTAGCATGATGCTGGGATAGCCATCCATGCCCAAAATCAGGTCGAAGTCATTCATGTCCAGCGGAAGTGCGTCGACAGGTCGAACCCTATCATCAAATTCTAGAGGAAGACTCTTGTATACATGGGTGATTAATACAGAGTCCCGCAAAGGCGTGGAAATAGTAAGCGTATTTTCTAGTGGCAAGGGAGGCATCCTAATGTTCTTAGCATAAGCAGTAGAAATAACCGAGTGAGTAGCACCCGTATCGAAAAGAACACATGCAGCACGACCATACATATACAAGATTCTAGTGATGGTACCTGTAGACTTGTTGGCATGGTCTCGAGATATCGTGTAGACACGCCCGGCAGTAGGAGGCGGCTTGGTATCAGCATGTCCCGATGTACCCTCCATCTCGCCCTTACGACAATCCTTCATAATATGACCAGGAAGACCACACTTGAAGCACGCATCAGTATTACGGCGACATGGTCCTAGATGCCTACGATGGCAAGTAGAGCAAAGAGGATGAGTGTATCCTCCAGCAGGTGCTCTGGCGGGCTGAGGACCTGATAAAAACATTTTACATAAGACATGATAGTTGGGTACAAAGGACGAAGCGGATAATCGTAAGGTTGAATACCAGTGATAGCTGGACGGCTAGGCTGCGAACCTCTCTGGTTCTGGTCCCTACCGTTTCCATGGTTCCTGGTAGAAGTTTGATAAAGTGTCAGAATATGAGTTATAACATAAAACATAAGGAACTTCATAAGTATTTGGACCTGCTGTTATTGGAGTGCCCGACGTTGTTACGGTAATTGTCATTACCGCCACGCCTATCCGTAGCAGAACGGTCGTTCGTCTGACCGTTTCCCTTGGGCTGATGAGGCTGCTGCTGAGTAGCCGGCTGAGACCGGTCCCCAGTTTTCTGCCTGGAAGATACAGTTAAAGAGATGAATAATTGACATATGTAAAGTATACGGATTGGTCACCGCTTGAATACGAATGTTTACCTCTTGTCGGGTCTTTCAGCTTCCCCGAACTCATCCCTATCCTGCAGCATCTCCAGTTTTCGTGCTGCATCGGCCACTTGTGCTACAGTGTTGAACGTAGCACACACCAGATTATTTGCGACCGATGTGCGAAGAGCCCATCTGAAGTGATGTGCCTGCTCTTCAGGAGTACCTGCTGTCGCACCAAGGAAACCAGCCAAGCGAAGAAAGCGCTGCATAAACTCGTTGCTATTCTCCCCAGCTCTCTGTCGGATCCCATGGTACTCTCTCTTGAGCTTGTCCTGCTCAGCCTTGGGAAAGAACTGCTCCATCACCTTGTCCTTGAACTGAGCCCAAGTCAAACCAGCAACCCACTCATCACCACCTTCAGATTGCATCAATGCTAACCACCAGTTGAGTACATCGCCTTCGAACCGATAGCATGCCAACCTCGCCTTGTATGCGGGGTCACAGCCCATAGCGTTGAAAATCTTCTCGATATGAGCCAACCAGCTTTCAGCATCGCTGGGGCTATCTGTCTTCTCAAAAGCTCGAGGGCGGAGCTTGTTGAATCTCTCCAGCCATACTGCTAATGTCACTGGAGGAGGAGGAGGAGGTGGCTGATTGTGCTGCTAATTGTTGGCAGCTTGAACTTCAGCCCGGATGTCATTCCTTAGTTGAGGAAGCAAGGCTTGCATGGCAGCCTGAATTGAAACATTGAGTTGCTCCTGTTCGCGTGTGAGAACTATCTGACAGTATAACATAAAACATATGATTAAACAGTTCAAAACATAAAATATAAGTATATACATGAAAAAAAAATTATACTAAAATTTCACGAGAAAATTTTATGCAAGAAAATTTTGTGTATGAATGCATGATGCAGTTTTATGAAAACTTTTGTATGCTCGAGAGTGAACGCCTCTGGTCAGTTCACCCAAAACAAAGACATAGCGAGGGGACGCCTATGGGTCGGTCCCAAATCTAAAAGTTTCGATAAAACACATGCGACTAATAGGGCCAGTCCTGTACCAACCATTACTTAGTCAAAAACCCTGCAACAATGACATGTATATGTATGCTTAAAAATGATGAATGCATGAAAACAACTGTCAGTTCTAGGAAGACCGTAGTGACTACCCACTAATCACAGGTCATATTTGAGAGACTACAGGTCGAAGCCTTGGCTCTGATACCATAATTGTAACACCCCATTTTGGAAATGGAAATATCACAAAAATTATGGCGTGTCATCAAAGCATACAAGGTAAAATGTCTAAACATTACTTGACCATAAAAAGGAAAATACCGGAATCAAACATCGGTAGTCCAAAAGTAAAGCTCATCACACACAAACATAGTATAATAAAGGAAAGGACTAAACAATGTCCAAAGCATAAGTATCACAAGAAAGGAAATGCATAATGTAAAGAAGGCTAGACAGCTTCCAGTCCATATGCACGTACTCTTAGTGTCTACGAGCGTCCCTAAGTACCTGCCGTTTTGGAAACATAGAAAAGGAAAACGGCTGAGCAATACGCTCAGTGCACGGATGTACAATAAATCATGAATAGGATAAGCATATAACATAATAACAGCGGAAGAAAACTAAGTCCCGAGTAACCTGGTTATGTCTTAATAAAACTGGTTTTATAGTTTGAAAGTATTATGTTTATCTTATAAAAGCTGTTTGTCATATTTTACCATTAGCCAATATAGGTCATGAAAATCCACCGTGCATGAATAATTGGAGGGGTGACCTCATCATGCAAATTAGAGGGCTGCCTTTAATTTAATATACTGGTTTTTGGGTAGGAGGGATCAGCTCCTTGTGAAGTATGCAAGGCACACACCACATTCACCATGTAATCCTGAATAAAAACATGTAACTAGGATGCACCCGTACGCCCCACATGATAAATATAAATAAATGGCCAAAAGCTGAAGGGACGCCACGAGCAATCACTCCGCTGTGGTGAAGTCATAACATCAGTGCCTCTAATGTTATGGTTATGGTACCTCCATAACTAGGTGAAACTGGTCATGCATGTATATGGCTATAGGTAATCTTAATTAAACATAAGCAATCAAACTCATAACTTATACTACGGGAAAACAGTTGGCTGCATACGGGGAATCCTAATAAGGAAAGAATGTCCATACTGAAAGGACGGGAATCCGTACCTTATGTCCAGTGAACGAGAAAGACGAACTGCGAGAATCCTACTTCCGAATCGGTAATGCTACATAAATACGTACATGAATAAGTATCTGCTTACTAAATACATAGCTTGTTTTATGTCATGTCTTAGCTTATTTTATGTGTTCTTACTATGTTTTACTGTTTTAAAGCCTTAAACTGTGTTAAATCTTATATTCTGTCTAATATGATTAAGTATTTCTGGTATTTCATGTGTTATTATACTTACTGTGTAATAATAAGTAACTTTCCAAAAATAGCAGGTTTCCTAAAATAGAAAGTTTCCAAAAAAAGAAAGTTTCCAAAAATAGAAAGTTTCCAAAAATAGAAAGTTACCAAAAATAGAAAATTTCCAAAAAATAAAAAGTTTCCAAAAATAGAAAGTTTCTAAAAATAGAAAGTTTCCAAAAATATATTTACCGCTTAAAATAGATAAGTTTCTAAAAATAAAAAGTTTCCATAAATAGATGAGATGCCTTAATTAAATAAGTTTCCACAAATAGATTAACTGGCTGAAATAAATAAGTTTCTAAAAATAGCTGGTTTCCATAAATAGATTAGCTGCCTTATTTAATTAAGTTTCTAAAAATAGAAAGTTTCCATAATTAGAAATAAGCTGGTTAAATAAGCTAAGTATATAAGCCTAAGTGTTTTTCATGATTATTTTCTAAGTCATATGGTATATTGTATAGTTTAATAATTATTTCATGTAATTTAATTAAACTATAGGTTATAATATTTAATTAAAGTATAACATGTTTTTAATTAAATAAGTTAAATACTTAGGTTAAAATATGTATTATTATATTAATAATATAACCAAAGTCATGTTAATTAATTAATTATATCCATGGTTTTTAAAATAATTAATTAATTATAAGTCTTAACAATATAAATACTTAGGTTAAAATAATTTCATAATCATTAATAATTAAATAACCTAAGTCATGTTATTAAATTAATCACATCATTTTATTAATTTAAATTTAACATAAGTTCATAAACATAAAAAAAACTAACATACACCATGAACCGGATCTAGGCTAAAAAACATGAACCGGACATGAATCGACACCGTACCCCGAACCAACTCGGGGTACCCCGTGTTTCCCTTGCTGTCGTGGGACCCACACGCACCAACCAAGACCATATGGTCTTGGAGGTGGTCGGCTTGGAAAACCGAAACCCCTTCGGGTTCGGTTGCAGCCTGCGGCCAAACCAAACACCCCTTTATAACAACCCTTTGATTTAACTTAACACCAAAACACGTTAGATCTATGATTAATTATTATGTTTTTATAAAAACATCACATGTTCATAAAATAAAAGATTAAATCAAAAGAAAAGGTTTAAAAAGGTTTTACCGTACTCGTGGATCAAGAGAACGAAGAACAAACACGATCAATCACCAAATCTTCAAGATCAAAGATCAAAAATCACCTTGTATGGTGTTCTTAGGGTGGCGGCACAAAGAACAAGGGAAGAGGAGTTTTTAGATTTTTCTTAAAATCTTCTGTAAAGTTATTTTGTGTAGTGTAAAAATAATTAACCCCCTTTAGTAATTTTTACAAATTGGCTTGGCCCATTTGTCCTTGTTGGCCACGGGTAGGGACCCCACTTGGGGTACCCGTACCTTTTTCCGTGTCTCGTTATTTAGTTACTCGTTTGTGATTATTTATGTTCTTGTTTTAATTGTTCTCGTTACGTAAATACCGTGAATTACGCTTGTAATAAATATATATACGTAATTAATAATAGTTCGTGTTTTAATTACGTTCATGATTTCATGATCGCATGTTCGTGATTAATTATTGTTAAATAATTATTACGTGATCGTGCATAGTAAATACTTATCGTGTTCTAACACGTATGTAATACATAAACTCCTAACACGTAATCGTAATCGGTCCTAAGGATACTATGCATGGTAAAAGCATGCGGGTTTTAAAACTTTTTCGCATCCTCACGTACTACCTCTTTGCGGAATGAAATCATTAATGTAGAAACTAGAAAGGGGGGGGGGGGGTTGAATAGTTTCTTAAAATTTACTTGTTAAAATATGGTTTCCAAAAATCCTTTTTCAAAAAAACTTAGGCTTGAGGAAATATGTGGAATCTTCTTATTCACAAATATGAACAATGATAGTGTAGCTAAACTAATACTAACAAAAATATATCCACAAAGAATAAAGAATGATAGTATAGCTAAACTAATAATAACAAAGATATATCCACAAAGAATAAAGAATGATAGTGTAGCTAATCTAATATTAACACATGTATATGCAAAAAGTAATAAGGAATGTAAAGAGTTAAGGGTAAATAAAGATCAAACCGAACACCAAGGATTTATAGTGGTTCGGCAACGAAGCTCACTCCTCATTCCTACTCCACTCCTCGAGTACTCCTTACTCGAGAGTTCACTACACAACAAGCTCCATATGTAGGTGCTCTAAGCACCGAGAGGTCGAAACCAAATTCTTGGCTTTGTGACTTGAGTGAACTTGCTTTCCAACTTTACAAGCATCACAAAAGTGACTATCAAGCTTAATCTTGGGGAGGTGTCTTACCAACTCCTTAGAGACTAAAGATTGAATTAAACGCATATTAGCGTGACCAAATCTCCTATGCCAAAGAGTAGAACTATCATCTATAGTCGCAAGACATATGTTGTCTTTTGACTTCTTATTAACCTTCATGACATAAAGCCCATGCTTTCTAACACCTTTTCCAATGACTTTTCCATCTTTTACGATTTCACTGTCATGTTCGGAAAAGATGACCTTACACTTATTATCACAAATTTGACCTATACTTAAAAGGTTAAAACCTAAGTTATCTACGTGCTCAACATTTTCAATGGTCATGGAGTCAAGAGAAATCGTACCTTCGCCAATGATATTACCACGTAGACTACTAGCGAATGTGACGTTACCTCCATCATATGCTTTGTAATGCGAGAACAAACTTCGATTACCCGTCATGTGTTTAGAACATCCACTATCCTTAATCCACTCATCGGGCTCCAAATCAATTCCCAAGCATATCTAGGTAACAATACACAAGATCAAACATTTGGTCCCCAATATCTCATGGGTCCAAAATTGTTAGTTCCAAACATCCCTTGCATTTGGTTGGGATGCATGAATGAGGTGAGGATTCCCCATGGAGAACAAAATGGAGGAGGGTAGTAATTCATGTAACCATTTTGTTGCTTATTACTTCTCCTAGGTGTGTTTGATCTAGGTTTAGAGTTATTATTATTCCTTCTAGGTGTTGGAGTTTTACTTCTAGTTCGTGAGTTCTTTTGATTATCTCTTGTAGGCGTTGTCGTTCTACTTCTAGGCTTAGACTCATTCCGTATTCTAGGTGGAGTAGAAGATAATCTAGATAAACTTCTATTTCCCATGAGAGGTTTACTTAACGGCTTATAGAACTTACTAATAGTATTGTCGTCAAGTATGGGTAATTGAACCTTATTAACAGTAAGATGCTTTGGTTTTTCATTTAACTTAGATTTTTCAGAAAGTTCAGAATTTTCACAAAATTTAACTTCTGGCCGCGGTACCTTATCTATGGCCGCGGTTCCATAGCGATAAGGAACCGCTCCATAAGATGTGGAACCGCGTCCAGAAGATGTTTTCTGTGAAAACCTGACTTGTTTTGGTTCACTAGTTGAGGCTTCATTTGAGTTAAAACCTAGACCAAGTTTTTCCTTATAATGAACTTGTTTGTTTAACATATCATCAAGAGCACTAGTACCTTTCATGAACTTTTCCAATTTAATGGAGGTGCTCTTGAGATCATCATTCTCTAATCTAAGTTTCTCACAACTTAAGCAACCTAAATCAACCTCTTTGTTTTTCTCAAGTATAGCCAATTTCTCCCTAAGTTCATTGATCTCATTTTCAAGCTTCGTTTTGGTTGATTTTAAGGTTTTATTCTTTTCTATGAATATAAGACTAAGTTTGTGTAAGCTATCATATTTGCCTTCAAATTCAATATCATCTAAATTAGAACTATCATTGCTATAATATTCGGTTTCGGAATGTACCTCTTTAGAAGTGTGAGCCATAAGACATTTCTCCTCTTTGGGGTTGTCGTCATCATCTTCACCGCTATCGCTCCAAGCGCCACTAACGAATGCCGTGTGGTTCTTATCACGAGCGGGCTTTGGACAATCACCAATGAAGTGATTTGGATCACCACATCTAAAGCAACTCCTATCACCTTTTTCGTTCTGGACAAACCGATTCTTTGACAATGGTTTCTTGTCATAGTTTGGTTGCCTAACGTGTTGACCTCGTCTCTTGAAGAACTTCTTGAAATCTCTCACCGCCAATGCATACTCCTCGTCATCACTTTCTGAGGAACTATCATGGTCACTTTGTGCCTTCTTGGCCTTAAGTGCAAGAGATTTCCTTTCACTCTTGGTGATTACTAATTCCGAGTCCTTCAAAATTATTATCTCATGAACCTTCAAGTTTCCTATGAGTTCATCGAGTGATAAGGTTGAGAGATCTTTCGACTCTTCAATGGCCGTGACTTTTGCTCTCCACTTTGTATGTAAGGCCCTTAGAAACTTCCTAACATTGTTCTTGCTAGAAAAACCTTCATCAAGTGCTTTTAGACTAGTAATAATGGTGTTAAACCTAGCAAATGCACTATCAATAGTTTCATCTTCTAAGATGACAAATTGTTCATATTGTTGGACAAGAAGATCGATTTTACTTTCTTTGACTTGGCTATTACCTTGGTGGGTTACTAAAAGAGTGTTCCAAATAGCTTTAGCGGTTTCACACATAAAAATTCTTTCATACTCTTTCTTAGGCAAAGCATTATAAATCACCATTTTAGCCTCAGTATTTTTTGAAAGTTTCTTTTTAGTATCATCATTTGCTTTGTCAAAAGTGACTAATTCTTTTGTTTTAGAAACTTCATTAAATTGAAAGGCTAAAAAATCACCATTGGTAATAACATGCCAAAGATCTAAATCTTTTGATTTCACATAAGTTTCAAATCTATTTTTCCAATAAATAAAACTATCGGTTTCAAAAAGTGGTGGTCTTTGCATAGATTGCCCTTCTAGGTATTTGTTGGAATCCATAGATCGATTCAAGTTTTAAAATACAATATACTTTAAAAATTCTTGAGCAACCAGGCTCTGATACCAATTGTAGAAACTAGAAGGGGGGGGGGGGTGAATAGTTTCTTAAAATTTACTTGTTAAAATATGGTTTCCAAAAATCCTTTTTCAAAAAAACTTAGGCTTGAGGAAATATGTGGAATCTTCTTATTCACAAATATGAACAATGATAGTGTAGCTAAACTAAAACTAACAAAAATATATCCACAAAGAATAAAGAATGATAGTATAGCTAAACTAATAATAACAAAGATATATCCACAAAGAATAAAGAATGATAGTGTAGCTAATCTAATATTAACACATGTATATGCAAAAAGTAATAAGGAATGTAAAGAGTTAAGGGTAAAGAAAGATGAAACCGAACACCAAGGATTTATAGTGGTTCGGCAACGAAACTCACTCCTCGTTCCTACTCCACTCCTCGAGTACTCCTTACTCGAGAGTTCACTACACAACAAGCTCCTTATGGTGGAGAAAACCGTACACGTCGCTTAACCAATTTCCGACTCTAAGCTAAAAGTCGAGCCCTAATCGTAGCTAGGACCAATCTACACAACTATACTTAGTACATACACAACTTCCAAATAGACACAACTACTTGGATCCTCACAACTATGACACAACTACAAGAATATACAAATTGATCTTCAATAGATCTTTGGTGGTGGACTCAACACTTCACTAGGATAGTGTTCTTCTCTTTGCACTTGGAGAGGAAGAGATGGAAGAACAAGATTCACTTCTTAAACAAGTAATAATCAAACAAATGATCAAAGATTTGAGTGATTAAAGAAGGGGTTTAAATCTAGAAATAAATGTGCAAAAGAGGTGAGGTGAAAAGCTGAGAATGGCCAACTATTTAAAGGACAAAGGAGCCAACGGATATATCTGCCCGCGGTACCTTACCACAGCCCGTGGTACCTTATCGATAAGGTACCGCCTAGGCGCTAAGGTACCGCCGGACTAGACTCCGCTCCTTTTTGTCCTTTAGTGGTGGAGGTCTTATCTGGGTATAAAAATATCCTGAAAGGATATTCTTAACAGCTATAAGAATATGCTATTTTCAAATTTCAAATAATTAATTTAATAAAACCTTTTCTTAAAAATAAAGTTTAATAAAAACTTGTCACTTTTAATAAAAAGTGAGTTTTAAGAAAAGATTAAATCACTTGATCACTTGATTAAGGTTAGTACTTGTTTATCCATACCTTAAGTGAAAATGGGTAAAATGAAAAATACTTGAACATAAGAATTCGTTTTTCGTCGTTTTCGTAAATGCTTGTTTTTACATATTGTCGTAATCAAAACTAAGCGAGACCGAAAAATGCAAGTAACGTTTTTAGTCATTATTGCATTAACAATTAACTTTGAATAAAAGTACGGTGAGACATTTAGTGAATCTTGGGACCGTTTTAAAGAACTTTTACAAAAGTGTCCACAACATGGTTTCACAAAAGTACATCAAATTAATACTTTTTACAATGGTTTAAGCATGAATGGCCAAGATTCACTAAATAGTGCCTCGGGGGTAACATTTTGGTTAAGTCTTCTAATGCCGCATGGCATATTATTGAGAATGAGTCTAGAGTGCAAACTAAGAGTGTTCGGACTAATGTGGCTAGTGCTAGTACTAGTGACACCGACAAGAGAATTGATAAGATTACTTCGATTGTTGAAACCCTTGCTCTACAAACTGCTAACAATACCAAAAGCATCAATGCGCAAGTTAATGCTTTGAGTCAGTCATGTGAAATATGCGGGGGTTCTCATTCATACACCGATTGTCCTTCGACTCATGACAATCTGGAAAATGTGTATGCCTCTAACGGTAACTTTTCTACGGGAGGCTATCAAGCACGTCCTCAAGGTGACCGCAATTTGCTCAGTTATCGTTCAAACAACTTCCTTTCACCACCCGGTTTTCCACCTAAAAACCAAAACAACCTCAATCGCAACAATAAAAACCAACCACGAGCTCCAAATCAATATCAAACCCAAAGAAACCCATATCAACCTCAAGGAAATAACCAAGTTTACCAACAACCCGCTTATCAACCACCTGCCTACCATGCTCTTCCTCCCACCCAACCCACCGCATTTAATCACGAGGTGGACACTTACATGAGGACTAATGATGCGATAATGCAGAATCTTCAGCGACAAATCATCAACTTGAAAGGAGATATGGCGAAACAAGGGAATGATCTTCGAGCCGATATGCGAAACTCTTTGAGCAGTCAAACAAATGACTTAAGGGATATGATGGCTAGTTTCTTCCAAAGTAATCAAGCCTCTGGTTCGAGTTCTGTTTCGAGTAACACCGTTGCTAATCCAAGAGGGGAGATGAAAGCAATCACCACTCGAAGTGGAAAAGGTTTAAGGGAACCCGAGCTTCCTACACCTACACCGGTGATTGTGACAAAGGAAAACCAGTCCCCTTCTCCAATTTCTCCACCTTCTACTTCTACCCTCCACCACCCAAGGATATGAGTGAGAATTCCATTCCAAAGCCTTCATCTCAACCCAATATACCTTATCCCTCCAGGTTGAGGAAAGAGAAGTTGAAGAACAAGGATGATATTCAGGTTTCTAACTTTCTTAAAATGTTTAAACAACTGAATTTCAACATCTCCTTTGCCGAGGCTCTCGCTCACATGCTGAAATATGCTAAAATGTTTAAATATCTTCTTAGTGACAAAGAAAAGCTTCTCGATATCGCTCAGACCCAACTTAACGAGAATTGCTCCGCAGTGCTCTTAAGGAAATTACCAACCAAACTTGGTGATCCAGGTCGTTTTCTCATTCCTTGCAACTTCCCTGGGGTAGAGAATTGTATGTCCCTAGCCGATCTAGGTGCTAGTATAAACTTAATTCCATTAACTGTTTGAAAACAATTATCTCTACCCGAGCAAGTCCCCACACGAATGACTTTGGAACTAGCTAACCGTACAGTTGCTTATCTAGTAGGGATAGTTGAAGATGTCTTCGTCGGTGTCGACAAATTCACCTTTCCGGTGGATTTTGTTGTTGTTGACTATGAGATGGACCCTTGTGTTCCATTAATCGTTGGAAGTCCATTCTTGAGGACCGGTCGCACTCTCATTTATTTAGCCGCGGGAGAATTAATCATGAGAATTTGTGACGATAAAATCGTTTTCAACATGGGTAAACTTTCTAAACAGCCTTCTGAAAACGAGAGCGTTAATTTCATTGACGTTCTTGATGAGGCTTGTGAAGAACATTTCAAAGACGCTTGTAAAAGTGGTTCTTCTTCTCTACCCATTGTTGAGACCGTTGTCTCTATTGCTCCCTCACTGACTCCATTTGGAGAAAGTGATTTCCTTTTGAAAGAATTTGAAGCAACTTTGGGAGATGTGGACTTACAATATGATGATTCTCCCTCCAATTGGGATGAAGACATTCGTACCATTGAGAAACTTCTCAATGACGACCATATTTCCCCACCATCTCCTAAGGAAATCTCTATCGATGATCCGAATCTGACTACGCCTTCCATCGAAAATCCTCCGGATTTAGAGCTTAAGGATCTACCGTCTCATCTCGAGTAAATTTTCCTTGAAGACAATAAGAAGTTACCCGTCATCATCGCTAAGGACTTGAAAGAAGAAGAAAAATCTCGACTTATCGACGTGCTGAAAAATCATAAGAAGGCAATTGCTTGGAAAATTTCCGACATCCGCGGAATTGATCCGAACCTTTGTACTCATAAAATTCTCATGGAGGATGACTTTAAACCCGTAATTCAAAGCTAAAGAAGGGTTAATCCTAAAATTCATGACGCCATCAAGATGCCGGAATGATTTACCCTATTTCGGATTCGCCATGGGTTAGTCCCGTCCATTGTGTGCCTAAGAAAGGCAGAATAATCGTTGTTCCCAATGAAAACAACGAGTTGATTCCTACTCGACTTGTCACGGGTTGGCGAGTTTTCATAGACTAACGCAAGCTCAATGATGCCACTCGCCAGGATCATTTTCCTCTCCCTTTCATGGATCAAATGCTCGAGCGTCTAGCGGGTAATGACTATTATTGCTTCTTAGACGGTTTCTTCGGGTATTTTCAAATTCCCATCGATCCTAAAGACCAAGAGAAAACAACATTCACTTGTCCTTATGGAACATTTACTTACAAAAGAATGCCTTTCGGCTTATGCAATGCTCCTGGGACGTTCCAAAGGTGTATGATGGCTATCTTCCATGACATGGTTGAAGAAACTATGGAAGTCTTCATGGATGATTTTTCAGTCTATGGTGATTCTTTCTCTGTTTGCCTTGCCAATTTAGAACATTTGCTCAAACGGTGTGAAGACACTCGTCTCGTTCTTAATTGGGAAAAATGCCATTTCATGGTAAAAGAAGGCATTGTTCTTGGACATAAAATTTCCAAAGCCGGTCTTGAAGTCGACCGTGCTAAAGTCGATGTTATTGCTAAATTGCCTCCACCTTCAACCGTGAAGGGTGTGAGAAGTTTCCTTGGTCATGCAGGCTTCTACCGTCGATTCATTCAAGATTTTTCTAAAATTGCTCGCCCGATGACCCACCTCTTGGAAAAAGATACTCCATTTATCTTTTCTAAAGAGTGTCTCGAATCTTTCAATCTTCTTAAGGATAAACTAACTAAGTCACCGGTCTTGGTTACCCCTAATTGGGAGTTACCTTTTGTATTGATGTGTGATGCTAGCGACTTTGCTATTTGAGCGGTTTTGGGCCAAAGAGTGAACAAACACTTCCAACTAATCCATTAAGCTAGCAAGACAATGACGGGGGCTCAATTACATTATAACACTACCGAAAAAGAGCTTTTAGTTGTAGTGTATGCTGTTGAAAATTTCGCCCCTATCTTGTCCTTTCCACAACAATTGTGTATACCGATCATTCTGCGTTGAAGTACTTGTTAACCAAGCAAGATTCCAAGCAAAGACTTCTTCGTTGGGTTTTGCTCCTTCAAGAATTTAAAATTGAAATTCGTGATAAAAAGGGAGCGGAAAACCTAGCCGCGGATCATCTGAATCAAGAGATCAACGACTCTTGTCCCCTTGAGGCCTTAATGTCTATTGTTTCCAATCTTGATGACACCCCGTGGTTTGCGGACATTGCAAACTACTTAGCGGGTGGTATTCTCATCGAAGGGTTAACATCCCAACAAAAGAAGAATTTCTTTAAAGATGTTAAGACTTACTTTTGGGATGAACCTTATCTCTTCAAACAATGTGCTGATCTGATTATTCGTCGGTGTGTTGATGGACCCGCAGCTTTAGACATTCTCGAAGCTTGCCATAAAGGACCCACCGGTGGTCACTTTGGTCCCAACTACACCGCGAAGAAAAGTGTTTGACTCGGGATTCTATTGGCCCACCATTTATCGTGACGCTCACGAGATGGTTAAAAATTGTGATGCTTGCCAACGCCAAGGCAAGATCACACATAAAGATAAGATGCCTCAAAATTTCATACAATAATGTGAAATCTTTGATGTATGGGCATCGACTTTATGGGGCCATTTCCATCCTCCAAAGGGAACAAGTACATCCTCGTAGCCGTTGACTACGTATCTAAATGGGTTGAAGCAAAGGCTCTCCCTACGAACAATGTGAGGGTGGTTGTGAACTTTCTGAAGCAGTTATTTGCTCGATTCGGTGTTCCTCGTGCTATCATCAGTGACCGCGGGACTCATTTTTGCAATGATCAATTTGCTCGAGTCATGGCTAAGAATGGTGTCAATCACCGTCTTTCCACCGCTTATAATCCCCAAAAAATGGTCAAGCTGAGATTTCTAACCGTGGATTGAAGAGAATTTTAGAGAGAACTGTAGGAGAGCATCGTTCCTCGTGGGCCGATAAGTTAGATGATGCTTTGTGGGCTTTCCGTACCGCATATAAGACACCCATTGGTTGCACTCCATATCATTTTGTGTATGGGAAGGCATGCCACCTCCCTATTGAGCTGGAACATAAGGCGTACTGGGCTTTGAAGTGGGCCAATTTTGATATCAACAAAGCCGGTGATCTTCGGAAGATTCAACTCAACGAGCTAAATGAACTGAGGAATGAAGCTTATGAGAATTCATTGATCTAAAAGGAGAAGACTAAGATCATTCATGACTCTAGGATTAAGAACCGAGAGTTTCACGTTGGTGATCAAGTTTTACTCTTTAACTCTCGGTTGAAGATCTTCTCGGGCAAGCTGAAGAGCCGTTGGTCTGGTCCATTCATCGTCGCCAAAGTTTTCCCTTATGGCACCATTGAGGTTTCTCAGCCAAATGGGCCCAATGTTAAAGTAAATGGACAACGTGTGAAGTTGTACTTTGGTGAGGACATCTCTAATGAGATGATTCCATCCCTCACTACTTTTCCCTTGAATTAGTTCTGGGTCGAGTCAGGCTCGTGACTCGGTTAACAAAAACAAGCGCTTCTCGGGAGGCAACCCGTTGATCTATCCTTTATCATTTTCATAATAAGTGTAGGGGAGCCCCGTATGTGTTTGTTGTCTTGTTTCTTATGATGTGCAGAGATTAAACCTTCAAAGATCCACTTTTGATGACATTTGACGACCGTGATCCCGTGTACCCGTCTTCCCGGTTCTATCCTAAACTGTCGTGATTAAATATTTCATATCTTATATGTTCACACTGAAATCACTATAGTTGTCCTTTCCTTAGCAAGATTTTAACAAAGTGCACAATGTCCTAGGTGTAGGGGAGTTTACTCCCACATGCTTAAACATTGGGGACAATGTTTATATTAAGTGTAGGGGGACTTCTATCGAAGTAAGTGGGCTTTTCCATTAATTTGTCCTCAATTTAACCGGGAAGTTTGGTTTTTTGACATTTTTTAATATTTTTAATCTATTTTGGCCTAGTAGTACAGTAGTATTTCCCTTTGTTATCGTTATTTACTTTCTTTGCTAGAATAAATTTTGAATAAAATGGTTTTAATTTTTCAAACGTCATGAATCTTTTGACTCAACCCGAGTTTACTTATCTAAGTTTACTCAAGCTAGTATCCTTAACGTGTTTAAGTCAAGTTTTGCTAGGCTTTTATATAGGGAACTTTAAAACGCGAAAGTATTAACTCTTACGGGTTAAGAACAAGAACTTTTCGCATGTTCCTATAATTGATCCTAGAAATTTGTTTATCAAGGGAACTTTAAAATGCGAATTCTAAACTTGAAAGAGTCTAAGAATTTGCATGATCCTAGAGATGACTTGAAAACCCAAAACATTGGTTTAATTGGCTAAGCATCCACGAGTCTCATTCCTTGAGATTTTAAATTGTGGAGAACGAGAGATGATAAAGTCAATTATAAGTTTGGTATTCTTTCATGAATTTATGTGAGTTAATTATGAGATTTTTCTCCAATCGCCTGTTAATAAATT
Source organism: Glebionis coronaria (assembly GCA_025667525.1). NCBI lineage: Eukaryota > Viridiplantae > Streptophyta > Magnoliopsida > Asterales > Asteraceae > Glebionis > Glebionis coronaria. The sequence continues at coordinate 231,211,727 of CM046875.1, forward strand.
TAATTGCAATAATTAAGGTTGTATGATTTGAAAAGTTATTTAGCTTCTAGCACAAGATCGTTTAAAAGTTGCTCGATATTAATTAGAGTTCATAGCCAAGGCATAACTTATTGAAGCGGGATGCGAAGATTGGCGAGTCCAAAAAGGCCCTAACAAGGCATGAGGGCTACATTTTGTTGCTAAAGATCCAAAGTGATGTGAAGAATCATTTATCAAAAATCAATATGAAGGATCGAGACACACGACGAAAAGCAAAAACTCCCCAAAATATTATGGAGAAGACTATCCGAAAAGACCCTAGCAAGGTATGAGGATAAATAGATCCAAGTCCTAAAAGGAGGCGGATCGTTGTATATCAAAGTCTAAAATAAAGATTGTAGAAAAATGAAGAAGTCGTGGTCCAAAGTTGAAGAATCTCTCAAAAACTTCAAGTGAAGAAATTTCTATTATGAAGAGAAGACCATAATTTCAAGAACGTCTCTCAAGATTCGAAGTATGAAGTCGCTGCCAAATATCGGTCCGAGAAAGGTCTCAAATCATGAAGCGAATTATGCCAAGATATGAACTTTAAGAGGTCCTGAGAAGCAGTTTTAAAAGATTTTGTCGTTTAGCTAACTATTGATTAAATCGTCCCACTTTATTTTCGGCCTAAATAAACTATCGAAATAAGTCAAACAATGCATCCTCGTGATCATTCAAGACAATTATAAAATATAAGAGATACACCGAGGAATAAGGGAGTCTAAGTAAATAATTGGGCCACATTAGTTCGTGTTAGTTTACTAACTTAAAATAACAATGATCTCGTTTTTAAGCTTGGTATGGGGAACGTGAAACTTGAGGGTGATAAACATTCATGACAGCCAAAACCCCAATGTAAGTCTTTGATTCCTTTACTTGTTTTGTACATATTTCTATCTTTTTAGTTTCCTTAAAGTTTAGTATTCGATAAAAGCCAAGGTGGGTTATTTATGATGAGAAATGTAAACTGTGCTTTGCAAGCTAATACATTGCATGAGGGCATTGCAATGGTCAAGTGTAGGGGATTTAATAAGTGTGAAAACACTTATCCTTTTACCACTTATTTCCAATAATAACAAGACCAGAACGTGTATTTTATGTTGTAAAAGTCGGAATTATGCGTGGTTTGTGTTTTTATTGTGTTTCAGGATAAAAATATGAAAAAGGGAGGAAACACGGGCTATCACGGGCTTTTATCGATAAAAAGACAAAAGACGAAGTCAAAAGGTCAAAAGTGCAAAAAGAACGGAAGTCCAAGGCCTATTCTGAAAATTTATTGAAGAAAAAGTCTAAAGACGGAAGTTTAATGAAGTCGAAGAACAAGTCTAATTATAGAAGAAAATTATAAGACGAGTTCAATTTATATCGACAAATCCCAAGATGACGTCGAGAAAGACAAAGAATTTAAATCGAGTCGAGACGAGAAGAAAGAAAAAGGAAGCAACACATGCACCTCCCCACATCCTATATATACCCTCCTAATGTGTCATTAGGAGGGTGTTAGTTGATTAGTTCATTTTTCGATTTTAGTAGTTTAGTTTTTAGAGAGAGAAAGTGTTTAACTTTCTCTCACTAGGAAAACTTCATCTTTTATTTTTTTCTTATGTGAATCAAATCTTTACTATTTAAAGCGTAATCTTGTTTTAATCTTAATCTTCTTCTACCTTTCTTTATTTTTTATTTGATTTTGATTCGGATTAAGAACAAATCTTGCTTAATCTTGATGTTTATGAGATCAAAAAGTTTATCTTCTGGTTTCTATCTAAGTTTTAATACGAAATGAGCTTTGAGCTTATCATGCTTATTGGATTGTTTTGTATTTAGTTTCTTATTTTTAATTTTTCTAAAAAGTTCGTCTTTTAAAAGTTTGCTTTAAAAGGTTTGCTTATTTAAAGTTTTGAAAGGTTCTTATTCGTGCTTATTAAAAAGTAGCTTATCAACTTTCCTTATCACGAATTGCAATCTGTCGGAAAAGGGTTTCCTTTTCCAACCATCATTCCGACGTTCCGATACATTGTATCGGATTAGGGTTTTTGATTCCGACGCTTATTCCGATTGGATATTCCGACGGTTGTGCTTATCTTGCTTTCCGATAGTCATCATTCCGATAGTGCACTATTATTTATTATTCTGATACGTCTGAGATTATTCCGACAGGATTACCTTTTACATATTCTGACGAGTTACTCCAATAGATTTTCATGTTTGTTATTCCGACCGCAACATTCCGATGGGATTCCGATGGGGCATTCCGACGGATTGAGTTTTTATTTTTACAAAGTTTTAAGTTTTATGTTTTAAATTTAATTTTTAAGTTTTAAATCATTTATTTTTAACTCGTAATTTTAGTTAAATTTTTAAAGCTTATATTTTACTCAACGACATTTTCATATTTGTTTTTTAGTTTAAAATAGATAATAAAACCATTTCATTTTCCACCAAGAACGACTGAGTAGCACTTTCTACCAGTAATCAATTCAAAAAGACTAGAATCAACGAATAACTTTCATACTAGGTGAAAGCCTTGTATTAATCATCTAATTCACATAAGCTTGGTCATAACTCTATTGTAATTCAATAAGCTTATTCAAACAAAATAGCTTATTAATTCAACTTCATAACTTATTTATAAATTATTCAAAACTTATCTTAATTAAGAAAATCAATCCAAAAATATTCGTTCAAAATAAGCCGATTAAAAGCTTAAAATAATTATTCAATAAACTTATTTAAATCAAAATAATATAAAAAAATACATGATGATGGATACATCAATTCATGATTATATATGTTTGTGGTTATAGCTTCGTTATGAATTCATCATGGATTCATGATGATTGCGTTGGATGGATTCATTATAAATTATAACGATTGGTGAGGATGGATCGGGGGTAGAAAGATAAAGAAGATCGGGGATAGAGAGAGAAAGAGGAGACGGTGTGTGAGTTTTTATGAGAAAAAAAAGAAAAAGGTTTATATAGTGAGCGGGTTAAATACCGAAAATACACTTGCAATGCAAAATGGAGATTAATCTAACATTCTGTTCCCGAGTTTATATTTTGGAGTGAAAGGGAAAGATTTGAGATGATAATAAAAAGATATTGTGTTCCTGAGATTTTTTAGGAGAGGAGTGGGAAGTAAAGGAGAGTAAATTACACCAAATTTACTCACCAAATCTTCTTCCCAAATTGGAGAGTAAAGGAGTGAAGTTGTTTTAAAGCTTTTTTGGTTACATGCCCCTCCTTTCTTTTAACTCAGGAACACAAAGTAAAAAAATTATTTCATACTTCTCTCCTCTTTACTTCTCTCCTTTTTTCATCTCCATCTCTATACTTTCTATTTTTACTCGGGAACAGAGTGTAAGACATTGGATGATAAACTATTAAAAGGGTGAGAATAAGTCCCTTATATTTTAGATAAGTTGGATATATGTTTGGATAAATTTTTTGCTTGGGTCCGGATGGGTGAATCTTTTAGACTTGGCTGAGCTCGTCCTTCGGATATCCTGAAATCAAAGTAAACACGTTAGCCTCGTCTGGGTGTTGGAACCTAGACCAAGCTCCAGCGTGAGAGTAAGTAAAGGGAAATGGGCCGAATGGGTAAGAAAATAAATCTATATTCTAAGTGTAATATAATAATAGGAAATTAGTCACCTCAAACCTGCGTAACCTGTAGGTATTTATAATGCTCAAAGTCTCTTAAAATCCGAAAGGCCCAATGGGCCTTCGTCGGGAGGTTGCTAGCCCAAAAGGGACAATCTTCCTGAATTCCGTGAGTGCTTGTCTGTTGACTTCTATGTTGACCACTCGCCTTACTATCCGGATGTGCTACTTACCTTTCGAAATACGTATTCAGATTTGGGACGGATCCTACCATTCAAACCTATACTCGAAGAATATCTAAATAAACTTAAATATACGCGTTACTATAAAGCTACCCACAACGGTAAGCCAATTCGATCGATCGCAGTCGGTCGCGATTCGGTCTCCCCGTTGTGGCTAGTCGGTCGCGCTACTCGGTCGTGCTCAAATAGGTCTTACCCACGACCCAATAGAAAGAAAGTAACGTTGAGTCTGTGTTTGTGTGTAAATTTTTTTTTTTAAATTTTACCCACTACCTATATAAATACCCCATTTATTCAACCATTTTTCACACACATAACTTACAATTCTCCAAATTCAATTTTTATACCATCTAAAATAATGGGTTCTCAAATGGCGTGGACTACCGAAGAGGAGATATCTTTGTGTAAAGCTTGGCTGGACGTTAAGCAGAATTTCGGTCATCGATCTCATATATCGAAAGGGTTTTGGGAGATGGTACGAGATTTATTTTATCAAGAAATGAGAGAGCGAAAAAGAAGTTATGACTCAATAATCAGCAAATGGAAAAATTCTATTCGTCCTAAAGTTGGTGAATTTTCTGCGATTTACAATTACGTCGTACGTAGACACCCGGTTGGGACTTCAGAAGATACTCTGTATCAAGAAGCCAAAATTGAATATCACACTGTTCGTCATATGGATTTTGTATACAGTGAATGCTGGAAAATTTTGAAAGAAAGTCTCGATTGGAGCATCATTGAAATGTGACACTTCTATAATCAAAGAGTTTAAGTTTTAATGTTTTACAACTAAAAAATTATTATTATGTTTCGTAATGTTTTTTAATTTATATAATGTGTTTTTTTTCATGTAATGTTTTTTTAAATAAATATAATGTTTTTTTCTGAAATTTATTGTGTTTAAAAAAAAGATTTTTTTTTAATTAGGTCGCACTAGGTCGCCTTGTTGTGGCAAATAGGTCGCGCTGGATCGTAGGAGAGAGAAAGCTGAAAAAATTAGATCGTGACCCATAACCGTTGTGGGTAGCCTAAAGGTTTTTTTAATAGCATTGACCAAAATGCTTTAGTTTACACTGACTTAAAAGAAATTGAATTAGTTAATTAAACCTATAACTGGTTGATGAATAATGCTTCATCATACAAAGCAAAATGTAACTTTTTAATTTTCTTTCACATAGACAAACAGTTAAATTATCTCGAGACATGATAGTCATATCCTATAAAAAAAAGAAACAGGCATAATGGTTAAAATCAAGTAGCAAACGCAAATCCAAACACTACAAGTTACGTACATCTTCTTCGTACGAGTATTTTACTTGGTTTACAATAAAATAAGATAAAATAGAATATATACTATTGTCAAACACCAGTAATATAATAGTACTTACTTCCTCAACAATGGAACATGGACAGAGCAACCATAACCAAGCAAAAAAAAGACGTGTAAACGGTGTAACAACTTGAATTTCCGCGTCTATTCTAATAAGACGTGCGCGTTTGTAAGACGTTTCACTTGTTGACGGTTTGTGCCGGTTATTAATGTTTATTAAGCTTTCGAGAATACCCGTATCCACTAATACTTAAGTCGTATTATTAAGTTCGCATCATGTTGTCCAAGTCATATGAAACAGCTACGTGTAATGATGATGTTGTCCAAGTTGATCTAGTTCACGCGTCTAAAACGCACTTACAATTTGATCAAGTCCTTTGTGGGCCGAAAGTTATTGTGGATTAACTCTTAATGGGCCATGTTGTGTTAAAAGGCCCAAGGATACAAGCAAAGTAACACAAACTGAGAATGAAAACCAAATTTGAGAAACTTTATTTAAGTTAAAAAAATATTTAAACTTAGTCAACCTCAGTCAACCCCAAACCTAGAAAAATCATTTTTAAAAAATCCCACTCACCACTCCAGGCCAACACACAGGCCAAGATTACTCCAAATGGGGGTATCATAAGTTTGCAGTTTCGGATGAAGAGTAACCCTTAACCAGGATTACTAAAATAAATACTATCACATCTCACAGCCCCTAACAACAAACATACAACACACAATCAAATCTCTGCCCCAAAATAGGTGTTCATAGTACAAGTCTTGGGTAAATTCGTGAGGGACAAGTGGTACAATCATGTCAACCGAACCAAAGATCAATCCATTCTCTGAACCGAAAGCTTCCCAATTGTGAGTCCTCCATTCCATCTCTCTTTATTTTCATTCGTGTAGTATGCTTGGCAAAACCTAAAAACACCCCAAGGGAATAAACGAAACCAATGTTTGACAGACATAAATCAAACCAACCTAAATATATAGAGTGAATTTAATACAAATGAATGACCATAGCTAAATGTCGTAAACACATGACCCCAAAACTAAGGCTGCCGAGACAATGCAAATTAACCCGAGACCTCATATTGTATAGTACATCTAAAATTTATACACTTTACCAATACACTGAATAAACCTAATTAAACCCACGAACTAGAAAACCCCCAATTTTGACAAACCCTAATTTCTGTAAATTGATTTAAAACCCTAATTAAACCTAATCTACACGCGAATTAATTAATTAATTAGACTAAAAACCAAGTATGAACAAACCCTAATTTGACCGAAACCCTAGATTTTACAAAACGGGTTAACTGATGAAATTAAGTAGTTTATATAAAGGAAAACATTAATTAATTATGTTTAAACAGAAGATCTATAAAAAATCCCCAATTTATACGAAACCCTAATTTTTCGATCATTCAAATCCGAATTAGATCCATCTAATTGAAGAACAAATAAAGTGATCTAACCAAAGAAACCATTATTTTCGAAATATTTATCAAGAAAACACAAGAACTTTTTTTGGGAAAACTAAATGGAATCAAACTTATCTTTTTTGGAGAAACCATCACTGGATATACGAAATCAACACCAAGAATCATATTAAACACATGTAGAGATGAAACTCATGTCATACAAACCAAGGATCGAACCAAAAACACCTCCACTTGATGTTATTAAATCGGATCTATGTATATGAAGGGTTTACTTTGATGATACATGAGTAATATATGAACAATAATAACCCAGAGAGAGAGATATGTTAGAATCGGTGAGAGAGAGTTTTTGTGTGTGTTTTGTGGTGTGTTAACTAAACAGGCAGAGACAGAGAGATAGATTTTATTAAACGTCTCCCCCACCCACATTGTTTGTATCGCCCACTGCTGGGCCGAGTTGGGTAAAGGAGTCACACGGGCCAATCCCATGAACACACATATTATCTTTGGGCTGTTTATTGGGACATGGGTTGTGTATGCTCAACACAAAAATTGTCTTAGTATTTGGTTAAGCTAAAGCCCATTAATAATCGTGTAGTATTTTTCCTGTTGTCATAAATAAAATAGGAAGTCAAGCACACTAGGGTCATCATGCATTTTATTTATAAACTTCTCGTTTTGTAACACGGTCAACATACTTAACTAGGCCGTGGATAATGTGGTCGTATTCTCGAGATCTCTTGCATTTTCATCCATTTGCTTAACTAACGAGGTAAGTTTATAGCCCCACTTTTAATTGCTTTTAACTCTTTGGGGTGAGGACATTGCTTGTTTTTACGGATGAACATAAGTACCTTAAAACTGATACGTGCCTACATGATGTCTAAGTAGTGATACCCCTAGATGCTTTAGCCCACTATCATGATTACTTTGTGTAAGCGCAAATGTTATGGATAGATCTATTGGGATTGGCCTACCTATCTAATGTTGGTTGTGTGACCAAATTGGATACAAATACATTTGAGGTGTTACGAATACTTTGGGGTAGTATTTGCTTGGGCTCTCATATTATGTTGCTAGTACGGTTAACGCTTCGGTGTCATGATCTTAGACGTAGGATATCATGAAAGTATGCTATTTGATGATAATATTTTATTTGTTATAAGATTATTTACCGGTTGCCTAACTAAAATCTTATGGTTCATCACATTACTTATACTTAAACCTATAAACTCACCGACCTTTGTGTTGACGTTTAGCAATGTTTTTCTCAGGTGTCAAGGCGGAGGAGTGACGTGGTTGTGCTATGGAGTTAATAAAAATTATCATGATTTAACTTTGAGACTTGATTTTGATGTATGACATTTGGAAACTTAATTTATGTTATCATGATGTGTAAAACAATTCTCTTGGGACTAATTCTATCTTTATGTTTCATGAATGAAAAATGACTTTTCTTAGTTATTCTTGTATCTATGTCTCTTGGTTGTCATGATAGTGACATCCTCGTGTAATTGTACATGTGGGCTAAATTGAGGGTGTGACAGATTGGTATCAGAGACATGGTTATAGAGAACTAGGTTACTTTTATAAAAATTGTTTTACAAAGATTTTGGTCAAAAATTAAATTTTTGGAAAAAGAGTAACACTAGACTATAACTACTTCTCCATCTCCATAGACCACTTCACTTCACGTCTTCGACAAGTAAGTTGTAAGTTAAGATTACGTTATATTACCTCGTTACATCTATTACTACACTATTACATCGTTACAAGTACTAAATAACGTAATTTGTAACTTTATGCATAATGGTTTGTGCCATGCTATATGAACGCAAAATCGATATTTATTTCGACGCTACTTGAACCGCTATACTAAATGGTATGTGCCATGTTATACAAATGCAAAATTGAATTTTATTTCGACACTACTTGAAACTCTATGCTTAATGGTTTGTGCCATGCTATATGAATACAAAATTGAATTTTATTTCGACACTACTCGAAACTCTATGCTTAATGGTTTGTGCCATGCTATATGAATGCAAAATTGAAATTTTATTTCGACACTACTTGAAACTCTATGCTAAATGGTTTGTGCCATGTTACGTGAATGCAAAATTGATACTATTACTTGAAAGCCCAACGCTAAATGGTTTGTGCCATGATAGGCGAATACAATATTAATCTTGTATCAACATGTCTTGAAATTTTTTGTGTTAAATGGTGTGTGCCATGACAAACTAAAGTTACAACATATTGTAAAATTGATTTGTTCTTACACATGCCTTTCTTAATTTGACAATGACATGTCTATCTCGCCCGAAGATTCGTTGTACTACTTGAGCTCATCTACGGATGGACCACGACGCGAGTCCTCTACTAGTGGTGCCTCGCCTTTATCGTCCACTCGAGGAGAGCTAAGTGCTCGTGCACCTACTCGCTCCTCGCCACCACCACTCATTTGCTACACAAGGCGTGGCAAGGCACCCATGATTCCTCCATCCACTTCATCATCTCATGCCCCTAAGGCACCTCGCCAACACCGTACCGCGAGGATGTCCGTGAGAGCCTCTATGTTTGGGAAGAGGTTGGCAGCAAGACATGTGAGCTCTACCCACACTACCCGCAAGTCTTCAAGATCACCATCCGTGAGAGTGCCTCCTAGGCACAATGCCTCTTTTTGACCTGCTATGCCCATGCCACCCCCACCTTGCAGCGTTAATGGAGCCAAATGCTCCGCGGCCGCCGAGGCACGTGGAATGCCCCCTCATCATTTTACCAGGCTTGCTACCTTACGAGGCAAGGTGACCCATGTGCTTCGCAACATGGGTGGACTATCTTATGAGTATTTGGTGAGACTCGAGGCTTGATATGAGGCGGTTATCTCGGACTTAGGTAGAAATGCCCCACCTCCACCCGACCATTACGTGGGACTTGCTAGGAGAATTGAGGACCAACACTATGAGGCTGGAGCATTGCGTACCCTTTTGCATAAGGATTTGATCAGTATGTTCGAGAGGATCGTGGCTCATGGGCATCATTTCTACTAGAGTTATGTTTAGTTTACTTGTCTGCACGTCATTCCAAATTTTCCCTTTCATGTGATTGTAATTCTTTAAAATCCTAAGAGTATGTGGCGACTTCTTTGTACTTTTTATTTTTATCATGGAATGAACCATTTTGTGCACTACATAACTTGTTGATTATCACGACATTGGTTGCTATATTGTGTTTTGTGACTACTTGTACTCTCTAGTCATGAACTTGTGATACTAACCTTACCATGAACCTTGTTACGGTTATAGGACTATGGCACCAAAAACCAGCAAGAATAGAGTTGACCCGACTCCGGTCGCACCCATCACTATCGACCCATCCGTGTTGAGCCAAATGATAGCCGATGGAGTTGCCTCTGCCCTTGCCGCCAACGAGACTAATCCAAGCACGTAAGAAGAAACGAATCAAGTGCAAAGTCCGATACCTCCTACTCGTGCGTGCTCGTACAAGGAAGTTCGCTCATGCTTCACTAGCACTTTTAATGGCACCAAAGGTGCCGTGGGACTTGCACGATGGATTGAGAGAGTTGAAACTCAATTTAGCGTGAGCAATGTCGCCGAGGGTGACAAAGTGAAGTTTACCTCTAGCACCTTGGTTGATGGTGCGTTGACTTGGTGGAATATTCATGTGAAAGACGTAGGTTTGGAAGCGGCCAATGCTACTCCTTGGGCTCATTTCAAGGGAATTCTTCTCAAAAGTATTTCCCTAGGAATGAAATGAAAAGATTGGAAGCCGAGTTGTGGAACCTCCATGTACATGGAGTTAACTTGACGACTTACACTCAACGATTCCAAGAGTTGAGATTGATGTGTCCCGAAATGATACCAAATGAGACACGAGCCGTAGAAAGATTCATCGGTGGACTACCACCTTCAATCCGAGGAGATATCGTCTCTTCAAAACCCAATGATTTAAACGAAGCCATTGAAATGGCGGATGGTTTGATGGACTCCGTCACCTTGGAAAGTGGTGATAATAAACGGAAATGGGAAGGGAACCATGGCCCAAATCATGGCGACCACCCTAACAAATGCCAAGATGTGGTAAAAGTGTTCGATGTAAACGGTGGATCCGGTTACCAAGGAAAACTATTGTTTTGTGGTAAGTGTGGCAAACACCATAATGGTGCATGTGGAGGCACGTGTCACAATTGTGGGAAACCCGGTCACTTCGCCAAGGATTTTTGTGGTGCGCCAAAACCCACGAACCAGCGGACTCCTATCACTCCAAATGCTCAATACGCGGATGTCACTTGCAATGGTTGTGGCGAAAAAGGTCACTTTAAGAATAGGTGTCCTAATGCTACCACTCAAGGCCGAGGAAACCAAATCCGAGGCAACAACAACAACAACAACAACCAAGCTCATCGACAACCTCGTCAAAATCATGGAAATCCGAATGGTTGGAGAAATGGGAATCAAACGGGAGCACCGGGACGCGTGTACGCTTTATGTGCCGAAGCGGCCATCTAAGACAACAACGTGGTCACTGGTACGTTCCTTATCAATAACATTTATGCCTCCGTATTAGTTGATTCCGGTGCCGATAGAAGTTTTACATCCATTGCCTTTAGTGAACTATTAAATGTGAACCCTACCCCGTTAGATGTCGACTATAATGTGGAATTAGACGATGGTAAATCGATCACTACAAGCACCGTACTTAAGGGTTGTACCTTAAGCCTCCAAAATATTCCTTTCATCATCGACCTTTTACCTATCGAACTTGGAAGCTTTGACGTTATCGTTGGTATGGATGGGCTATCTAAGTATCATGCTGAGATAATTTGCCACGGAAAACAAGTCCGTATTCCCTACGGAATCCGAACCTTATCCATCCTCGGTGAAAAGAACGGTGTGAAAAGTCGGGCTAGTTTAAATGTCATCTCATGTATAAAACTCAAAAGTACATTGAAGAAGGTCTTCCTATTTTCCTTATTCAAGTTACTATTAAAAACAAAGTCGAACCGAAGGAGAAGAAAATTGAAGACGTTCCAATTGTTTTTTATTTTCCCGAAGTTTTTCCCGAAGACTTACCTGGATTACCTCCACTTCGCCAAGTATAATTTCACATCGAACTAACTCCCGGAGCCGCACCCGTTGCAAGAGCACCTTATCGACTAGCGCCCGTCGAAATGAAGGTGTAACACCCCCAAATTACCACGCAGCGGAATACCGCTATGGGGCGCTACTCATAGCACATCACACACAATCATAGAAAACGACCTCAAAAGAGACGTTAAAAATATTATACAATCTTGTCTAAAAAGTTTCCCATCCCAATATATATATAAAATAAGAGTAACGTTGGTCCCAAAAACCGTTACCAATCACAATACATTAAATGCTTAAAAACAGTTTATTGATTTCAAAGGATGGAAAAGTAAACAAAGGTTTAGACAAGTAAGCACCAACTTCCTCCTCACATGCTCCGCTGCTATCCATCTTGATTACCTGAAATACATGTGTAAAATCATCAACACAAAGGTTGAGCAAGTCTATAGGTTTTACAAATCATTTGAACACAAGTAAAGATTATAAGTTTGTGGATGCATATTAAGCATCGAATAATAATTTTCATCAACAATAATAATTGTATATAGCATAAATTGCAATAAGCTCATGGAACCGAGCCCTTAGACACTCCCTTTAGAGGTTTGATAGGACAGGAGATTTATTAATTGTCGGTTACCTCCAAATTATTGGTACATTGCCGTATACGTGACTTCTCAATAAATTATGCTCAAACAGTGTGGAGGTCGGGCCTAAGCTTCTGTGACAAGTCCACACAAACTGAACCGGGGCGGCTTCCCCCATAGATCTATTAATTGTACTAGCGGTTAACCCATCATAGGTTAATTAACGGTCTATAATCGAGGCTTTAACAAAGGCAATCACTTAATGCAATTTAAAGGCAACCACGGGTCCATTCAAAGAGGGACAAGCATACCATAAAAGACTTGTGTTCCAAGTTTATGAAAAACATGTATTCCCCCTCGCGGGTTTAAAAACCATTTAAAAAATAGTGTAAAAGCGAGGTTATAGACTTACCTTTGATGGGATACGAAGCTAGTAGTAATGATCGCTGAAGTGAAGATGCCTCCCAAATATACACATCAAAAGTCGCCACCTAACAAATAAGGTGCGCGCTTAGCCACATACTTAAGTATTTCAAAACATACTTAATATAATAAAATCATCGACTCAAAATAGTATGTACATAGACATGACCAAATCAATGCAAGTGATTTCCTTCTAAACCCCACAACATGTACTAGCTTTCCAAGACTAGCACCATCGATATTGATCCATCTCAAGATGCCAAATCAATACGGTTCAAGTATCCTAAATGGGTCTCCAATCTAAGAATATACACTCTCACACATTACTTATATGCTTTTAGAACTTTGAGAAGCTAATAGATTAGCCTTTCGCCTCAAACTATGACGCGAGGTTAATTACCTCTCAAAAATACTCAGCCGGAACTTACCAAAATTACACGCTGTTTTACCATACTTAAACAACTCCGTTTTCGACGAAACTTGGTGATAAACTCACTTAGTATCTGTAGAAGACTCAGTTAAAATTTCATTCACTGATTCACATTTTTGAACCATCTGCTCGATACATCTTTAGACATTTAAAACCGGACAGTTTTGCACACTTATATCGTAAAACCATTTTAACCTTGTTAAACATTTCCATTTACAAACTCGCCACTTGACTTTGAAAATAGACTCAAAATGCTATGTTTAGAACCCAACAACAACCTTTGATCAGTTTTAAAACTCAAATTATAGTCCCCGAGATTCGATCCAAATATCGACAACAATTTCGTATTGTGTCAATACTCGTCTACCGGTACACGAATATTCAAACTAGCATAACTTTTGACACGTTAGGAGTTAAAAGCTCTACCTTATATCGAAACGAGCGTCTCGACGACTACTATAACAATATCTAATAATATCAAACTTTATCCAACATCTACTGTACATAAATCAGCCTTAAACATACTGATCTAAAATGACTTTTTTAAAAATCATACCAAAAACCTTTTTGACCCATTTTTAACATGATCAACACCTCAAATATGCTATATTAATCATTCCTAACATCTCATATCATTCCTAAATCACTTGCATGATCCATCCCTTCAAAACCCATATCAAAAATATAACATGCAACACTTTTAAAATCAATTATAATAATAATAACACATTCTACAACCAATAAAAATGGATCAAACACCATTGTTCTTCAATAAAAATCTTTGAAAAATAAAAGTACTTGCATGTGTGAAATTTTTAGATCAAAATGATTACAAGATGATTTCCAAGATGGGCTATTGCTTAAATTTTTCCAAAAATGAAATTTGGTGGTGGTTTGGTGATGGTGAAGGGTGGCCGTGGGTTTAGAGAGAAGAAAAGGGGAGCACACATTTTTTTTGTAAGAAAAATGAAGAAGTGTGTGTTAGTTGAGGTTTATATATAGTGTTGGAGGGGCTAATAGTGTATATAAGGCTATCTTTTGGCCTTTGTTGTAAATATTAGTTAAAAAGCGGGAAATGACTACCAGTCAATTTTAAAAATATTTACGAGAGTCGGGTTTCATCCCGGGTTCATAAAAATATAAATTTCGTCTATTAAATCGACCGTTTTAATAATTAAACGCACACAAAACGAAATAGTAAAGTTCGACTCGACTTAAAACGTAAATGAAATAAAAATTTCAGAAATATCAAATATCGAAATAATTGATACTAAAATATAATATTTTGGCATCCATTGGCATCGCGATCACTATTAGTACTTTTCAATCGTCACAACAATTAATTATAGTCACACATTATCGGTTTCAACTAAAACCGTCAAATATAATAATACTCATCATTACTTAGAAATTACAAATCCGTTATATAATTAGAATAAAATAATGACGTTAAGTTCGGGTTATTACATCATCACCACCTTAATGGAGCGACGTCCAAGCGCTCACCTCGCCTCATATTCGTTTTGCTTCCACTAGGAAAGATAAGGGAACTTTCTTCTAAAGAAGCCCTCACGATCCCACTTGAACCTTGATCCACGATCTCCACTGGTTCTTCTTACAAAACACAACTTGTCATCAAGTGGTATCTCACCAAAAGAGGATGAATAATTCCTTATCCACCAATCACTCCTTCAAGTTCGACACACGTAAATTTTATGAATTACACGAAGCTCATTCGACGACAAGAATAGATGACAGGATTTTCGGGTAAGTCCAGTCAAAAGGAAGGTTTCAAATTAACGGATATCCATTGGCCAGATAGCCATGGACACACATCAAAAAGAACTGACAAGAAAAACATTTTCATCATCAGAGGGTGCTCACACGTGGATCCTTACTCAAAAGATGATACGAAGACACCATCTCACTTCCGCTCACGCACATTAGAGTCTCAATAAACATCGTCGTTGAAAATCAAAAAGATATTACATAATATGTATTCTCCATGATTAGACGTCATCGGATGATGCCGTCTCAAGTTCCCACAACTTACGATCATTAGAGTAGATCACAAACCATATAAGTACATAAAAAGAAAAGGTCGAACATAAACATCCAATATAAATCTTCATCGTTGGTCATCGAGAAAACCTTGAACGAAGCCTTGATAATACGACTTGATCTCCAAAATCTTTCCACTTGTGGCGTCGGTTACAATATAGTCCTCGAGTGATAACAAATTTATTAATTCCAATCATTAAGAAATTCGGTCCATTGGCGAAGATTCACCACATATCGGAGTACCATTAACTCCTCCTCCAATGTTCAATATACAAAAGCGTCCCACTAACTTCTGCTTTAGTGTTCATCATACAAAAGCATCCTTCTACTTCATCATTCATCATACAGAGGTGTCCGAATAGTTTCTGCTTCATTCCTCAAGGTGATGTATCATATTCCTCGTTTAATTCGTCATGCTGGCCTCCAAGAGTTTCATCATCAATAAAAGTCTTCGGTGACCCTTCAATAGTAGCAATTAGAATTACTAAATCTTCATATCCATGATAAGTTGTCGTTGATAACTTGATCTTTAATTAATCCAAAAATACACACATAAATCCTGGTGACGCTTAAACAAGTCGCCTATTCTCAGAACGGTCAATCGGTTCTTAACAATCTGCTTATAAAGCTCGCGATCATCGAGACACCTTAGAAATGGTCCATCGAAATAAATCATAATTCGAGAGAAGTCCAACAAGTTACTCATACATAGATGATAGTCGAGGATCATCATAATGACAACGGCACCGAACGATTCTTACCAACGAAATACGATTCGAAGGAAGACGTACGCGCACCAAACATCCACAAATCGAGCCAGACATACTTGGGCCCACTCATTTATAACTCCTTGTCAACATCAAAAGGCGTCCCCTTTCATGTATACAAGATTTTATAAACTTACGGTTTGGGAACTTATAAGTTTCTTGTTCAAATGAAAAGGCGTCCCAATCCAATTCAATAAAACGATTATAAGTCAACCTACTCAAGTATTACTACCTCTCAACACGATATCATATCAAAATACCATAGTAAATACAAGGTGTCAATAAACTTATATCATGATTTCCGTATTCAAACGTCCCATTCCATCTGAATAAGGAAAACACGACAATCTAAGGTCCAATAGTTTAAAATTTTCTTATTCAAATGTCCTAATCCATTTAAGTAAGACAACCTTAAGCGACTCTTAGTTGGGCGAGTTAAAATCTCTATATCTAAATGTCCCATTCCATTTCGATACACAGTAATAAGTCACTCAACCAAATGACTACTACGAGCATATCATTGTTGTACCGAAACTATATATATTTGATTAGGATATATATATCTTAAGTCCAACATTGGCATCCTCCTTTTCGCCAATAAAACGTGGTCATATAAAATTTAATCACACGTCGCATTACGTAGGAGATATCGCCTCGGGTAAATGATTCTTCAAAATCATAAGTAGTAACGAAAACACGAACAACGCATTTATCAATTACGTTTCGAAAGAAGATGTCCAAAAATAGCACATCACGATACGATGATAATAATCGAACATAAACAAGTTGATATGCGATATTTTACGAAACTATATATACATACTCAAAGTATTAAACGAGTTTCATACTCGTATTCAGATAATACATAATTATCAAGATCGGTGATTGGCGGTGATGCCAAATCTGATAAAAAACCGTATTATAAGATGTACGAGTCGCGTGCAGTACCTTTAAATATCATAGTATATTCATACATATACATATTACCATTCTTACATACATAGGGTTCACATTATCACAATCAATAAAAAGTAATGCAAGAATAGCCTTACCGGAGCGATGCGGAGTAGTTGCGTGCTTAAAACCTTTTTAAAATACACCAAAAGTTATAGTTTAGGACATTTTCAAAATCGACCTAGTTCTATATAACCTTTGGCTCTGATTACCAATTTGTAACACCCCCAAATTACCACGCAGCGGAATACCACTATGGGGCGCTACTCATAGCACATCACACACAATCATAGAAAACGAACTCAAAAGAGACGTTAAAAATAATATACAATCTTGTCCAAAAAGTTTCCAATGCCAATATATATATAAAATCAGAGTAGCGTTGGTCCCAAAAACCGTTACCAATCACAATACATTAAATGCTTAAAAGCAGTTTATTGATTTCAAAGGATGTAAAAGTAAACAAAGGTTTAGACATGTAAGCACCAACTTCTTTCTCACATGCTCCGCTGCTATCCATCTTGATTACCTGAAATACATGTGTAAAATCATCAACAAAAAGGTTGAGCAAGTCTATAGGTTTTACAAATCATTTGAACACAAGTAAAGATTATAAGTTTGTGGCATGCATATTAAGCATCGAATAATAATTTGCATCAACAATAATAATTGTATATAGCATAAATTGCAATAAGCTCATGGAACCGACCCCTTAGACACTCCCTTTAGAGGTCTGATAAGACAGGAGATTTATTAATTGTCGGTTACCTCCAGATTATTGGTACATTGCCGTATACCTGACTTCTCAATACAATATGCTCAAACAGTGTGGAGGTCGGGCCTAAACTTCTGTGACAATTCCACACAAACTGAACCGTGGCGGCTTCCCCCATAGATCTATTAATTGTACTAGCGGTTAACCCATCATAGGTTAATTAACGGTCCATAATTGAGGCTTTAACAAAGGCAATCACTTAATGCAATTTAAAGGCAACCACGGGTATATTCAAAGAGGGACAAGCATACCATAAAAGACTTGTGTTCAAAGTTTATGAAAAACATGTATTCCCCCTCACGGGTTTAAAAACCATTTACAAAATAGTGTAAAAGCGAGGCTATAGACTTACCTTAGATGGGATACGAAGCTAGTAGTAGTAATGATCATCGAAGTGAAGATGCCTCCCAAATATACACATCAAAAGCCGCCACCTAACAAATAAGGTGCGCGCTTAGCCACATACTTAAGTATTTCAAAACATACTCAATATAATAAAATCATCGACTCAAAATAGATTGTACATAGACATGACCAAATCAATGCAATTGATTTCCTTCTAAACCCCACAACATGTACTAGCTTTCCAAGACTAGCACCTTTGATATTGATCCATCTCAAGATGCCAAATCAATACGGTTCAATTACCCTAAATGGGTCTCCAATCTCAGAATATACACTCTCACACATTACTTATATGCTTTTAGAACTTTGAGAAGCTAATAGATTAGCCTCTCGCCTCAAACTACGACGCGAGGTTAAGTACCTCTCAAAAATACTCAGCGGGTACTTACGAAAAGTAGACGCTGTTTTACCATACTTAAACAACTCCGTTTTCGACGAAACTTGGTGACAAACTCACTTAATATCTGCAGAAGACTCAGTTAAAATTTCATTCAATGATTCACATTTTAGCACCTGCTCGATACATCTTTAGACATTAAAAACCGGACAGTTTTGTACACTTGTATCGTAAAACCATTTTGACCTTGTTAAACATTTCCATTTACAAACTCACCATTTGTCTTTGAAAATAGACTCAAAATGCTATGTTTAGAACCCAACAAAATCCTTTGATCAGTTTTAAAACTCAACTTATAGTCCCCGAGATTCGATCCAAATATCGACAACAATTTCGTATTGTGTCAATACTCGTCTCCCGGTACACCAATATTCAAACTAGCATAACTTTTGACTCGTTAGGAGTTAAAAGCTCTATCTTATATCGAAACGAGCGTCTCGACGACTACTATAACAATATCTAATAAAGTCAAACTTTATCCAACATCTACTGTACAGAAATCAGCCTTAAACCTACTGATCTAAAATGACTTTTTTAAAAATCATACCAACAACCATTTTGACCCATTTTTAACATGATCAACACCTCAAATATGCTATATTAATCATTCCTAACATCTCATAGCATTCCTAAATCACTTGCATGATCCATCCTTTCAAAACCCATATCAAAATATAACATGCAACACTTTTAAAATCAATTATAATAATAATAACATATTCTACAACAATAAAAATGGATCAAACACCATTGTTCTTCAATAAAAATCTTTGAAAAATAAAAGTACTTGCATGTGTGAAATTTTTAGATCAAAATGATTACAAGATGATTTCCAAGATGGGCTATTGCTTAGATTTTTCCAAAATTAAATTTGGTGGTGGTTTGGTGATGGTGAAGGGTGGCTGTGGGTTTAGTGAGAAGAAAAAGGGAGCACACATTTTTTTATAAGAAAAATGAAGAAGTGTGTGTTAGTTGAGGTTTATATATAGTGGTGGAGGGCTAAAAGTGTATATAAGGCTATCTTTTAGCCTTTGTTGTAAATATTAGTTAAAAAGTGTGTGTTAGTTGAGGTTTATATATCGTTTTAATAATTAAACGCACACAAAACGAAATAGTAAAGTTCGACTCGACTATTAGTACTTTTCAATCGTCACAAAAATTAATTATAGTCACACATTATCGGTTTCAACTAAAACCGTCAAATATAATAATACTCACCGTTACTTAGAAATTACAAATCCGTTATATAATTAGAATAAAATAATGACGTTAAGTTCGGGTTATTACAGAAGGAATTAGCCGATCAACTAAAAGAGCTTATAGACAAAGGATTCATAAGACCGAGTTCCTCACCTTGGGGAGCCCCGGTGTTATTTTTGAAAAAGAAAGACGGATCATTCCGCATATGCATCGATTATCGCGAATTGAACAAACTCACTATAAAGAATCGTTACCCTTTACCAAGGATCGATGATTTGTTTGATCAACTTCAAGGTTCGAGCATTTATTCCAAGATTGACCTTAGGTCGGGTTATCACCAACTTAGAGTTCGAGAAGAAGACATTTCCAAGACGGTGTTTCGAACCCGATACGGCCACTTTGAATTTCAAGTCATGCCATTTGGGTTAACCAATGCACCCGCGGTATTCATGGACCTTATCAACCACGTGTGTAAACCTTATTTGGACAAGTTCGTGATCGTGTTTATTGACAATATCCTTATCTACTCTCGTAGTAAGGAAGAATACGATGAACATCTAAAGAAGATTTTGGAATTGTTGAAACAAGAACAATTATATGCCAAATTTTCAAAGTATAAATTTTGGATTCACACGGTACAATTCCTTGGACACGTGATCGATAATAGTGGTATCCACGTGGATCCCGCTAAGATCGAAGCGGTAAAGGATTGGGCGACTCCTATGACACCTACGAAGATTCGCCAATTCCTTGGACTTGCCAGTTATTATAGACGATTTATCGAAGGATTTTCATAAATCGCTAAGTCTATGACGGAATTGACTCAAAAGAACAAGAAGTTTATTTGGGGAGACGACCAAGAAACTTCTTTCCAAACTCTCAAAGAAAAACTTTGTGACGCGCCCATTCTCGTACTACCCGAGGGTAGTGAAGACTTTGAAGTATATTATGATGCTTCGATTAAAGGTCTATGCGCGGTTCTCATGCAAAGGAAAAAGTTCATTGCTTACGCATCTCGACAACTAAAATCGAACGAAGAAAACTACACTACTCACGATTTGGAGCTAGGCGCGGTTGTTTTTGCTCTCAAAACTTGGAGACACTACCTCTACGGTACTAAGTGTGTAGTTTACACCGATCACAAAAGTCTTCAACATATCTTGGACCAAAAAGAACTCAACATGAGACAACGACGTTAATTGGAACTACTTGTGGACTACGATTGTGACATTCGTTATACCCCGCGAAAAGCTAACGTTGTAGCCGATGCTTTGAGTAGAAAACCTCGTGAACGACCTATAAAGGTTCGAGCCTGAGTGAATACTATTGGCTTAAACATACCCGCACAAATCTTAGAAGCCCAACGCGAAGCTATTAAGATAGAAAAAATCGATAAAGAAGAAGCCGGTGGAATGATCACCAAGAACCTCGTTGCACGTGCCAATGGAACATTGTGTCTTGACAATAGAAGTTGGTTACCTCGTTATAGTAATGTTCGAGCTCTAATCATGCATGAATCGCACAAAACCAAATATTCGATCCACCCCGGATCGGACAAAATGTATCATGACATGAAAATGTTCTATTGGTGGCCGAACATGAAAGCCGACTTTACGAATTATGTTGGTAAATGCCTAACTTGCGCCAAAGTTAAGGTTGAACACCAAAAGCCTTCCGGATTACTAGTCTGACCTAGGATCCCGGAATGGAAATAGGAGAGAATTACTATGGACGTTATTACCAAACTTCCTAAAACGTCCGCGGGTTACGACACGATTTGGGTCATCGTTGATCGTTTAACGAAGTCCACACACTTTCTCCCTATGAAGGAAAACTACAAGATGGATTAGTTGGGCCGATTATACTTGAAGGAAATCGTTGCTAAGCACGGCGTACCAATATCTATCATATCGGACCGAGACGGTCGATATTGTTCAAGATTTTGGCATTCTCTCCAAGAAGCGTTGGGAACGCAATTGGACATGAGTACTGATTACCATCCTCAAATGGATGGCCAAAGTGAGAGAACCATCCAAATTGTAGAAGATATGCTCCACACATGTGTAATCGACTTTGGAAACGGATGGGATCGACACTTACCGTTAGTTGAATTTTCGTACAACAATAGTTACCATACTAGTATTAAAGCGTCACTATTCGAAGCACTTTACGGTCAAAAGTGTCGTTCACCCGTTTGTTGGGCGGAAGTTGGTGACGCACAACTTACCTGTCCGGAAATTATTCACGAAACAATGGAGAAAATCGTACAAATCAAGAGTTGTATGCAAGCTGCTCGTGATCGACAAAAGTGTTATGCCGACAAAAGACGAAAGACTTTGTAATTCAAAGTCGGAGATCGAGTAATGCTGAAAGTTGCACCGTGGAAAGGCGTAATCCATTTTAGTAAAAAAGTCGCGTGGCGATGTTGCCTATCGTTTGGATTTACCCCAAGAACTTAGTCGCGTGCATAATGTGTTTCACATTTGCAACTTAAAGAAATGTCTATCCGACGAAACGCTCGTCATACCTATGGACGAAATTCAACTCAACGACAAACTCGTGTTTCGTTGAAGAACCCGTCGAAATTATGGAACGAGAAGTTAAACGACTCAAACAAAGTCGTATACCTATTGTTAAACTACGTTGGAATGCACGACGAGGACCCGAATTTACTAGGAAACGTGAGGACCAATTTAAAGCAAAGTACCCTCACTTGTTTACTAATGTGGTGTCGACTTAAAATGTATCGTTTGTTTTGCTTTGCGGACAAAGCCCTCTTTAGGGAGAGCGAATGTAACAACTTGAATTTTCGCGTCTATTTTAGTAAGACGTGCCCGTTTGTAAGACATTTCACTTGTTTACGGTTTGTGTCGGTTATTAAAGTTTATTAAGCTTTCGAGAATACCCGTATCCACTACTACTTAAGTCGTATTATTAAGTTCGTGTCATGTTGTCCAAGTCATATGAAATAGCTATGTGTAATGATGATGTTGTCCAAGTTGATCTAGTTTACGCGTCTAAAACGCACTTACAATTTGATCAAGTCCTTTGTGGGCCGAAAGTTATTGTGGATTAACTCTTAATGGGACATGTTGTGTTAAAAGGCCGAAGGATACAAGCAAAGTAACACAAACTGAGAATTAAAACCAAATTTGAGAAACTTTATTTAAGTTAAAAAAACATTTAAGCTTAGTCAACCTCATTCAACCCCAAACCTGGAAAAATCATTTTTAAACAATCCCACTCACCACTCCAGGCCAACACACATGCCGAGATTACTCCAAATGGGGGTATCACAAGTTTGCAGTTTCGGATGAAGAGTAACCCTAAACCAGAATTACTAAAATAAATACTATCACATTTCATAGCCCCTAACAACAAACATACAATACACAATCAAATCTGGGCTCCAAAATAAGTGTTCATAGTACAAGTCTTGGGTAAATTCGTGAGGGACAAGTGGTACAATCGTGTCAACCGAACTAAAGCTCAATCCATTTTCTGAACCGAAAGCTTCCCAATTGTGAGTCCTCCATTCCATCTCTCTTTATTTTCATTCGTGTAGTGTGCTTGGCAAAACCTGAAAACACCCAAAGGGAATAAACGAAACCAATGTTAGACAGACACAAATTAAACAAACCTAAATATTTAGAGTGAATATAGCACACATGAATGACCATAGGTAAATGTCTTAAACACACGACCCTAAAACTAAGGCTGCCGAGACAATGCAAGTTAACCCGAGACCTCATATTGTATAGTACATGTAAAATTTATAGACTTTACCAATACACTTAATAAACCTAATTAAACCCACGAACTAGAAAACCCCCAATTTTGACAAACCCTAATTTCTGTAAATTTATTTAAAACCCTAATTAAACCTAATCTACACGTGAATTAATTAATTAATTAGACTAAAAACCAAGTATGAACAAACCCTAATTGATCGAAACCCTAGATTTTACAAAACGGGTTAATTGATGAAATTAAGTAGTTTTTATAAAGGAAAACATTAATTAATTATGTTTAAACACAAGAACTATAAAAACCCCCAAGTTATACGAAACCCTAATTTTTAGATCATTCACATCCGAATTAGATCCATCTAACTGAAGAACAAATCGGGTGATTTAACCAAAGAAACCTTTATTTTCGAAAGATTTATCAAGAAAACGCAAGAACTTGTTTTGGGAAAACTAAATGGAATCAAACTTATCATTTTTGGAGAAACCATCACTGGATATACGAAATCAACACCAAGAATCATATTAAACACATGTAGAGATGAAACCCATGTCATATTGTTGGTCCCTAGTAATTCGATATTACTTATTATCTTAAGTAATAACTTTTACTTTGACCCAAGTGTGTTGTTTTAACATAAGATAAGAACAATGAAAGATTAAAACAACAATACCAATATACTTTTCAACGTATAGACTTTTATTAGAATCAAATAAAGAATCTATAACCCACTTTGTTTGCAGAATAACAAACTGGTTGAATGACAATGGGGTTTGATCTCCTCTACTTAAACGTTTAACCAAAGTTAAACTCTAAACTCCAATCTAAACGTTCATATGCAACTTTGGCTATATGGTTTAGTTGGTACCGAGAGAGAAAGGTTTTCCAGAGTTTAAGCTCTTATATTGGTTTCCTTTCTCTCCCAATGTACACTCCTTTATATAGGAAGTGTAAATTAGGGTTTGCACTTTGCATGTACCAATGCATCAGTTTATCTAGTGGGTGGTTGATGCCCATGCTGGATAAACAGTACAAAGTACTTAATAAACTATTCTAGGAAAGATAAATGTTGTACTTATATCTAAGTATACAAGCAACCTACTTTGACTTAAAGTTATTTTTTCCCGCCTGCAAACCATCAGAATACTGAAGAGTCTTTAGTATCCTAGAGGATACCGACATCATTCAGTTTGGTATTATCAAGCCAAACTGAACTCAAAGCCCTTCTTCAGTCCTTGTTCTTCAGCAACTAGACCGCCTAGTATTTGAAGCGAAGACTCCTTTGTCTTCTAAGTTCACTGGAAGGGGAGTGCTGAACTTTCTTCAACTTTAAAGTCTTCAGTAGGAACTTTGTTCCTCTGGTCATCCATCAGCAGACTGGCGTTACTGCTGAGCATGAAACACTTAGGGGGATTTTCTATTCAAATACTAGAGTTGCTTCAGGGTCAGTAAATACTGACCCAACAATCTCCCCCTATTTGGATATACAGATAGCCTAAGTCTAATGTCAGTAGTAAGTGAGCATAACAACTTCTTCTTACTTGCACTGAACAATTAATAACATATAAACATCAGATAATCATTTATTTAATAACATTACAAATTACAACAGAATATTACAAATGATTATTTAGTTTTCCTTTGGCCTAAGTTCTTCAATGATAGGGGTCTGTACTGATGGATCTGAGTTTCTGATGTCCAGTATCGATAGTAAGCACATGCTGAAGGTTCTCGTTGCTTCAGTCAGTCCCGAACCACCATGGTGAGCAAAGAAGATTTTATGAATGTTTCAAAGAAATTCATTGTTCAGATCATCAAGATCACTGATGCCCACAAAGTCTTGTCGCTCACGATGGTTGAACATAATCATTACCAATTCTGGTTCTTCAAACACATGTCCAGGGAGATGATTTTCAAACTGAACAAGATCTTTGTATTTCTTGGTGGTGACAAAGATATCACCCACACCAGGTTGAACCAGATTGGCTCTCTTGTTCATTTCTAGAATTGGATCTTGATCCTCCAGTGAGATTTGGTTGCTGATGTTCAGATGCTGACTAAGCCTTTTATGATTTCTCACAAAGTGTTCAAATCTTGTGCGAACTTCTGCCCATCTCCTGGATGTTTTCTTTTCAATGATTCTGCTCATCTCTAGCCATTCAGTATAGGAGAGCTCCTTCCCTTGGAACTCATCTATGATCTCATCAGCCCCGTCAGCTCTATAGAACTTTAGATTGATATCTCCCTTGTAAGTCATCATGTCAACATTTGTGATTTTTGAGATCCATGTTCTGTTCAACCTTGTTATACAGAATTTTTCGTATAACATCTTTTTTCTTGAATAGGCCTTCAACTTCAGATTTTCCAATTCTTTCATATAAGCTCATCTTCAGATCTCTGAGCTGTTCTTCATTTTGAAGTTTGTGGATTCTATCAAGTTACTCTTGAGTGACCAACCCTGACTTGAGAATTCTTTAATCCAATGTGGTTTCACCTTTGCTTTTGGGTTTTATGAGAGGTGACACATCTTCAGATGATTTAGTGCTGGTGGAAAGGCCATCAATATGAGTGCCCTTTGCTGAAGACTTCCCCTTAGTCTTATTTGGACTTCCTTCACTGAATGGAGATACATACACAAAAGGTTGTTTTTGGGCCTTCTTCTGTACATGTTTCTTGAAGAGCTGCTGAATAGTTAATTTCTCCCCCCTCAGCAGAAGATTGCCTTGCAACTTCTGATGAACCCCCAGCAGGCAACCATGCACATATAGAGTCTAAGGTGGATGATACCTTGGTCAATATTGCCGAAACATTAGCAAGAGCATTTAGTTTTTGTTGAACTTCATAAGATAAGGTCAGCTTTTGTTGTTCCAGCAGACCCACCCTATCCTTGATCTATGAGACTGAATCGCATAAATCATTAAGCTGTTTAGGAATCGGCTTGTATTCAGTAGGGAGCTCAAATAATGTAGCATTAATGGAGTCCATGATGGTGGTGATTTCTTTCTTGATAGAAGTGGTAGTGGCCACATCTTTCACCAATGGCTTCAGTGTAGTGAGTATTGCATCTCTGAGCTGTTCAACAGTGGGAGGAACTGGTCTTGCTTTAAGAGTAACGAGTTCAGCATCATCAAGAGCCTTTTCCTCCTTCAGCTTAGTCACCTGTGATTGTAGAACCAACACCTGATTTGTTAGTTCATTTACCTTGACGGTTCTGGGGGAAGGAGGCTTGGGAGTTTGATCAGTAATGTCATCTTCAGATTCACTATCATCCAAGTTTATTTGCTCTTTCACTTAGTCCCAACTCATTCTCCAAGTCATCAACAGACATGCTGAATATAAATGTAGGCAAGTGTCCCCCCTTGGCGCCAGTGGAGAGAGGCACTTCCTTCATTGTCTGTTGACCGCCACCTTCAGCATGCTGGTCAGTTTCAGTTCCTTCACCACCAGGGTTGGTTTTACCTGATGGATCCTAATAAAGAGTCCCTGATGAGTTAAGATCAATGATAATATTTGTGGTTCTTTTAGTAGAACCCTGTTGTGGGGGAACTACATCATTAGAAACAGATAGGCCAGGGTCAGCATCAGCTGTTGGATTTGCTGATACATCATTCCCTGATGCAGACTCAGAGTGACAAAAGATAGAGATTGGTAATGAAATTTGAGATGCATTCAGATTTAAATTGCTTACCGATGCTGACTGCACTCTATCGAGCTGATGGTGCGCTCTATCTTCACCCTTCCCTCCTAAAGAAGTTGAGAGATGGGTTGCCTTCAGGGCCTCTTGATGCATACCACCTTCAGCAGAGACTGATGGTGGCGGCTAGCTTGGGTTCTGGTCCTTGGCCGAGGACTTGTGTTTCTTCAAAGCTTGGCCTTTGGGATCATCAGAATGCTTCTTTGATGAAGATTCTGTGGGGTGCCTCCTTTTCTTAGACACACGTTTACACTTAAGAGTATTCACAGATTTTCTCTTTTGACGTGGTCCAGAAGAAGCTCCAGACTTTGTGCCTGTTAGATCCCCTTCTCTAGTTGGAGGAGTGTCTTTTGGAGCTTTAAAAACTACTGGAGCATTTGCTGAGAAAATTTCTAACATGGGCTGTGTGAAAGAAGGTTCAGTTGTGCTGACTGGAATGTTCCAGCGATTGGTATCAAAGATTGGGAAAACAAGTTTAAATCCTACATTTATTAGAGTACTCTTCACCAAATTGGTCAGCAAAAATGTGGGATAAAAATCTGGTGTAGACCATATTCTTCTCCCTAGTTTTCTTCTCCATTTTTCCATGGAGATCTTCAAAGATTAGTTTTCCAAAATCAACTTTTATGCCCTTTGCCAGACAATACAAAATCAAGGCATCATTTTGGTTGATTTGATCAAGCCCACCAGTTTTTCCACCCAGACACTCAATTAATATGGTCATCAAAAATTTCCACTTAGGTGGTAAATAGCTTCTCTTCAACCCCCATTTATCACCAATCTCTTCAGTGTATCTAATTTCTCTAAAAAAATCATGAAAGGTAGAAAAGTCGTCTCAAAATACGAAAAGTATGTGAGGTCGTGATCCACGGGAGGTGGGATGGGTAAAAGAGACAAATTGTCATCCCCCAAAGATAATAGATGGTCACTATTCGGCAAAGCCGTAAAAGTATCAATCATAGAATGGTCAATGTCACCTCCCGGATCAAAGCACTCATCCTCGGTAATAGATTCGAAAGGTTGGGAGGAAAGGTTCTCGGGAGGGGGACTTGGGACAATATCTTCATTAATAAAATTATCAAAGAGAATGTCCCCCTCCGTGTCATCATCAATACCCGAAGGTATTGAGAGATTGTCAATTTCTTCCATATATGGGTCATTATTCTCAACAGGATTAAAAGACGGAGGTAAAGATTCATTGATAGGAGTAGAATTCAACGCTTCAATTTGAGAAATAAGAAGATGAACTTTAAAATAATTTGTTGCGAAGAATAACGTCTTCCACCTCATCTAAAAGAGCAAGATCATCGGTGAACTTCTCATAAGTCGGAGAGAATAAATCGCCATCGCCCGCATCTCCCGGTGGAAATGAGTGAAAAGGAGAAATTTCAAACGTGAAATCCTCATAACATGGAGAAATGTCATCCGTAAGAGCGACCTCATCCGTAAGCTCCGCAAAAGTCGGCACATCACAAACTTCATCAAATAATTTGTCGAGACAAAAATCACTAATCTCACTCGATGTATCATAATCCTTAGATGCATTTGGGATATCGAGAGAAGGAATTACAATTGCACTAGGATGTTGAGCAACAAGATCATTCCAAGAAATAGAATTCTCATCGTCATCATCATCATAATAGTAAGAACGCACAAGAGAAGGAGTAGAAGCACTAAGATTAGATACTTGCTCTTGTTGTCTTTCGTCATGCAAGCTAATTTTGAGTTGTTTTAAGCTTTCTAGAATTTCATCCCAGCTAGTGAGTTGTTCTTCAAAAGAAGGTTGATGAACGACGGAGTTTTGTGGGGTTTCAAAATTTTGACAACCAGAATTATAGCACGGATATGGCTCATAATTAATCGGTTGACAATAAGAAGTATCGTGAGGGCCCCCACAATATTTGCAACACGGGTATGGAGAAAAACCCGGTGCATTTTGTGGATATGGATCCTCATATATGGGAGAGGTGAAGTACGAATTGGTTGAATTACAAAGTGGACAAAATCCAAGTTGTGTATTGTCGAGATGATAGCCGCATCTCTCACATATATACCATTGGCATGTTTGATAACCATTCCATGGTCTCCCACACCTAACGCAATACGAATCCATGAAGAATTAAAAATAAGAGGGGTAGAGAAAAAGAATTAAACACAATAGAGGATAAAGAGGAGTATTTTTTGGTGTAATACTTTAGGAAAAGTATTACTTTTGGATTTTTTAATTTTTTTGGTGCAAATCATAGAAAATTGTTTGCTTTTGTGATTTTTTTTTTATTTTTAAGTTTTTGTTTTTTTGTAACAAGAAAATAACGTTCAAAATGAACGGATCCCAAAATCCAAACGTCTCACGAAATCTTCAATCGTAACGAGCGAAGCGGCAGCGGCGCCATTTTAATATAAGAAGTTTTTACAGATTCTTTTTAATCTATTTATCGTTCCACAAATCGACTCGAAATTGATTTCCAATTAACGTAAATTAATTTGTTCTTGGTGAAATGTATTTTTGGTATTTTTAAAACTAATTAAAAACTATTTATTTAACTATTTTAAGACTTATTTAAATAAATTTGAAAACTAATTTTAAAATAAAACTTAAACCCAAATTTAAATCTAATTAAACTAAAACCTTTAAATGAAATCTATTTTTCAAATAAAACTAAATTGAAAACTAATTTAAAATTATAAAAGTAATTAAAATAAAATATTTTTTATTTTTTATCTTATCAAAACATAATACAAGACAATTTATATAAAACTTTTTGATTGAAATTTATAAAAATAAAACTTTGAATTAAAATTAATTAAACTAAACTTATAGTTGAAATAATTAAAATAAAACTGACTGCTAAAATTAAAGAAACTATATTACTAAAACAAAAGAAGATAACACACAAATAAAGGGGCAGATGAGACGGTAAGGCGTATGACTGTGAACGAAAGGTCAGGGGTTCGAGTCCCCTGACAGACGAATTTGCTATTTATTTTTATATTTTTCAGAATACTCAGACCAAATGGGTCTGAGTTTTTTAAACAGCTTAAAAACAATACATAAAAGATTAAATAAGCCAGACAGCTAAACAGATAAGCAGTAATATAAGCAAAAACTAGTTAAACCCAAATAAGCATGAAAAACACCCCAACAGAAAATAAGCTAAACTAGAATCGAAATAGCACAAAAAAAAACTCGAAGGCAAATAAGCAGAAAAGTAGTAATAAAACCAAAGACGCAAAACTGTAATAAGCTAATAACAATAAAAAGCAGTTAAACTAGTAACCCAATGAAATCAAATAGTTTCAAACATAAGCAAAAATAAGCATATCCAACAAACCTAGACTTATCAAATAAATTCTATAAATAACGCAGATCCAAACCAATAGAAACTTAAACAGTTCTATAACTAAATCATATGAATTAACTAAACAGATCAAACAAGCTGAAAGCAAACTAATAATCAGATTAAAACTCTAACACAATAAACTAAATTACATAAGCAGATCAAATAAACAGATTAACAACTTAAACAACAACCAACACAAAACTGATAAAACAAGCAGATCCAAACAACTTCAAAACTCAAGCAAATGCAGATTAATCAATCTAAAATTAAATAATAAACTTAACAAGAAATTAAAAGAGAGAAAGAAACTTGATGTCGAAAACCCTTGCGACGAAGAGCGGCGCTGAGTCGTCTTTGTGAACAAATCAGAACCCACCGTTAAACATGATCGTCTCGAACAGTATCCAACAAACCAAAACATATCTCGAACCAAGTTTTCATCAAACTTCCAGTGGGGAAGTTCTTTTCATTCCTTCTTTTTTTACTTTTTAATGATTAAAAAAACTAATAATAATAATAATAATAAATAAAACAGATTGAAATTAAAATTGCAAGAAACTTAAAAGAGATATGAGACGAAATTTAATCCAAAATAAAATTTCATTAATAACAATAAACTGATTACAATATTTCGAAAAATTACAATTTAATCCTAACATCTAATTTTGAATAAAATTAAAATTAAAAATAATTTAATCCTACTCCTAAATTAATTAAAAAACAGTAAATAAAGAAAAATCGAATATATCGATTACAAGTTGTAGGAGGGGTTTTATAAGGAAACCCTAACTTCTTTGATGAACTTGGTGCTCACGAAAATAAATCCTGGCCGCATCTTTCTTCTCTCTCTTTTCCTTCTTGATCTAACGGTGATATTGGTCCTCACTTCACACGGATTGCCAGGTTGTAACGAATTGTGCTTCTTGTTTTTCTTCACTGATGATGTGGAGGATCATGATTGGTGGATTTGTGTGTGTGAGTTATCATAACCAATCAAAATAAAGGGTTGAGGCCACGTCAGGAGAGGAGGACCACCTATTTTCCATCTTGCTCATCCGAAATCCATGGGGATTTAATTTGGCGCGTGTGAATCACACGTTTAAAGTAAAAGCCCCAATTTATTCTTTGTGTAGTTTTTGTGTATTGGTAAATTAGGGTTTGGGGTTGGGTAAAAAGCTACGTGTGTTTAGGGTTGAGGTGAGAGAGAGGGTGAGTTTACATTGTTATCATCGAAAGTAAATGAATGGGGGTAAGGGTAAATAAACGTTTATTAAAAACGTGTGGTGTGATGAGTTGTTTGTTGACCAGGGAAAAATGGTTGGGAGTTATACGTTTGGTGGGTTTGACCTTGATTTTAGATAAGTGAATAAACTTCACTTCACCCGTCCATTTTGTTTATACCATTTGGGCTTGGCCCAACCTTTTCCATCCGCATGTCAAATTGTTAATAACCATGGGCTTTTGGCCCAATTATTTAAAAACGTCCGTTTTTATAATTTATATTGGGCCTCATGATCCGTTTTATGAATTGTAACCATCTTATTAAATGGGCTTGTGGGCCCATTAAGCAAATGTGGACCCATTAAGCCCGAAATATTCGTAAATGATTAAATCCGCTAAAAACAAACTCGACTTCGGCTACCTTGATCATTTCTTCAAAGTTGTGTCGAATTTTGTCGGTTTTCGTGATCTTGAGTTCACTTTTGGTCTTTGACTTTGTCTTCGTCTCTTTCTTGGATTTTTCTTTAACATTTGACCGTGAAACCTCGTGTTTTCTTTCCTTTTGATCATTTGTACCTATTTTACAAAAAAAAACACAAAACCAAGCGTAATTCCGGCTTTTACGATATTAAACACATGATTAGGTCTTGTTTTTCCTTGATTTTAGTGGCAAAAGGATAAGTGTTTACACACTTATTAGTTCATCCAATGGTTTGGTAATGATATCAACCAATTGGTATTGAGTGGGGATGAAATGTAATTCAATGTCCCTTTTCACAATGTGATCTCTGATACAGTGATATTTGATATCAATGTGTTTTGTTCTTGAGTGGAGGACTGGATTATTAGATATTGCAATAGCACTAGTGTTATCACAAAAGATTGGTACCTTTTCATATTATATGTCATAATCAGCCAGTTGGCTTTTCATCCAAAGAACATTGGCATAACATCCAGCAGCTGCCACATATTCAGCTTCTACTGAAGACATGGCAACTGTTTGTTGCTTTTTAGCACTCCAACACACAAGTTTGCCACCTAGCAATTGCCAGGCACCAGAAGTGATTTTTCTGTCCAAATTGAAACTAGCATAGTCAGAATCTGAGTACCCCTTTAGATCAAAACCTTAGAATTTAGGGTACCAAAGACCTAGACTCGGTGTACCTTTTAGGTATCTAAAGATTCTCTTAACATCAGTAAGGTGTGATTCCTTTGGATCTGCTTGGTATCTTGCACAAAGGCATGTATAGAATTGAAAGTTAGGTCTGCTTGTAGTTAAGTACATGAGTGACCCAATCATACCTCTATACTGAGTCTCATTGACTGATTGTCCAGTGAGATCTGGTCCTAAGTTGTTAGGGGGTACCACTGGAGTCTTCACTGAAGCACAATTGATATCATACTTCTTCAGCAGATCCTTGACATATTTTTCTTGATTGATGGAGATGCCTTGGTCAGATTTTTTAATCTGAAGACCAAGTAAGTATGTGAGTTCTCCAATCATACTCATCTCAAACTTGCTGGTCATAAGCTTGGCAAATTGTTTGCAAAGTTTCAAGCTAGTAGAACCAAAGATTATGTCATCCACATAAATTTGTACCAGACTGGTGTCAGTTTTAGATTTATAGATGAACAAGGTGCTATCTATTTTCCTCTGACAAATTTATGTTCAATGAGAAAAGTTTAGAGAGTTTCATACCATGCTCTTGGAGCTTGTTTCAGTCCGTATAAAGCTTTGTATATCTTGTAGACATGATTTGGGTATTTACTACTCTCAAAGCCAAGAGGTTAGGTAACATAAACTTCTTCTTTTAGGTCACCATTTAGGAATGCACTTTTTACATCCATTTGGTAGATTATGAAGTTCATGTAAGTGGCATATTCAAGGAAGATTCGTATGGCTTCCATACGTGCAACTGGAGCAAAGGTTTGATCAAAATCAACACCGGGCTCTTGATTGAATCCTTGGGCCACCAACCTAGCTTTATTTTTGGTCACTATATTGGTTTCATCTCTTTTGAGCTTGTAAACCCATTTAGTGCCAGTGGTTGATTTAACATATGGAAGAGGAACCAATTTACAGACTTTGTTTCTTTCAAATTGATTGAGTTCCTCTTTCATGGAATCCACCCATCCAGGGTGTATGAGTGCTTCAGAAACCTTTGTAGGTTCAATTTCTAAGAGAAAATTTGCATAAAGGCATTCTCCAGATGAAGCAACACTCAGTTTCTTTGCCATAGATCTAGTGACTCTACCTTCACAAAGATTACCTATTATGTGCACCAGTTGTATGTGACTATTTTGAGTCCAAGATTTTTGTGGAGCTAGAGAATAGGTACTGGTATCATGATTAGAGCTAGAACTTGGAAGTCCATGACATGGACTTGGGCTTAGAATGTCTCTAGTGTCTATTGAAGGATATTTAGTGGACAAGGGTTCAATCATTGGAGGACTTCCTTCTTGATCAGAAGAAGCATATCCAAGACCGAATTCCGTAGAGATGATAGGAGAGCTTTGAGCAAGGGGCTCAGATTGTTCTTCATCAGCTGCATATGATTGATCATTTTGATCATGTGTGTCAGCATGCTGATTCTTTTGAGACTGACCATTTTTGTCATTTGTGTTTCCTTGCTGATCATTTTGATCATTTTGAGATTGATCATTATTTGATTGACAGCCATCAGTATGTGATACTGAAGGATTTCTTTTTGTAGGACTTGTCATATCTTCAAATGGATCAGTATGAGGGACTGAATTGCTTGTTTGATATTTTTGAGAAGGCTCATAATGATTAAATTCATCAGATGGATAATTTTGAGATTCATGTATATGAAGTTCATCATCTGATGGATTTGTAAAAGTGAGAGCTTCAGAACTTTCATTGAATGTGATGTGATATGTTTCTTCAATACATTATCTTCTTGTGTTGAAGACTCTCTATGCTTTAGATACTAGGGAGTATCTAAGAATATAACCATCATCAGATTTTTCATCAAACTTCCCAAGGTGTTCCTTGTGATTGTGAATGAATACTAGACATCTAAACACATTTAAGAATGAAATGTTTGGAATTCTCCCCCTGAAGATTTCATAGGGAGTCTTCATGTGTCTGTTCACAATAATGGATCTATTTTGAGTGTAACAAGAAGTAGCTAAAGCATCAGTCTAAAAGTGCTTAGAGAGAGCAGATCCATCAAGCATTGTTCTTGCTGCTTCAATCAAAGTACTATTCCTTCTTTCAGCCACACCATTTTGTTCACGTGTGTAAGGAGATGAGATATTTTGGGAAATTCCTTTGTCATCACAGAATTTGATCAGTGAGTGATTTCTAAATTCAGTGCCATTGTCAGTTCTGAGTTGTTTGACATGAGTGTCATTTTGATTTTCAACTCTTTTGATGAATGACATAATGACATCTGGTTCATGGCTTTTCTTTGTTAGAAAATATACTAGGTGTACCTTGAGTACTCATCAACAATGACAAATGTATATTTTTCATGACAAATGGCCCTAGGTAATACTGGGCCAAATAAGTCCATGTGAAGCAAATGAAGACTTTCTTTGATTGAGAAAGTTTGCTTTGTTTTGAAACTGTCCCTATGGTTCTTCCCTTTTTCACATGCTGAGCATGGTTTGTCCTTGGAGTAGACAAGTGAGGGAAGACCAATAACAAGATTTTGTTTTGCCAGTAGAGTTATTGTTTGGAAATTGAGATGTGAGAGCCTCTTATGCCAAAGCCAATTGGCAATATTGGAAGCTTTAGCAAAGAAGCATGTATCCTGAGTAGAGTTCATGTTCATGACATAAACATCTTTTACTCTTGGAGCAATCATCACAATTTCATGATTAGAGTTGAAGATTGTACCTTTTTTGTCATCAAACAGCACAAGATACTTTGCATCATAAAGTTGACTTATGATGATGAGGTTGTGCTTCAATCCATTTACATATGCTACCCTTGAGAAAACTATACCATTGCATTTCACAGAATCAAATCCTTCAGTAGTAGCTGATGAGTTATCACCAAATACAACTTTAGGACCTTGTTCCTCCTTATACTTGTGCAGATAACTTTTTGTGCCAGTCATATGCCTTGAGCAACCACTATCTAGGTACCAAATAGGCTTCCTGAGATCACACTACACAAGTTAAGGAAATGGTCAGTTTTGTTTTGAAACCCACTTTTGTTGGGTGGGGGTTTTAGATCTAGAAGGTGTTCTAGATCTGAAGGGTCCTCTTGTTGAGGGTATGTGTGATTGGTCAGAAGAAGAAGAGGTCTGAATAGCTGTTAACTTGGAATCACTAATAACACGGGTAAATGATCCGGAGGTCGGGGAGGGTAGAAGTGTTGTTTAGCCATGGTAGAGAGAGAAACAAGTAAGAATAAAAGTGAGTTTATTCCAGTGAGAGAAAGACAAGAAGGAAATGATAAGCCTCACCCCTCCATGGAAGTATAGAGGGGTTTATATAGCACGGGACTTGGACTTTACATATGACAATATTAGTCCCTGCAAGTCCCGGCTATGAAACTAATGTAATTCTGTTAGTCGCACACATTTTAAGGCTAACAATCTTCCCCCAATGTGGAGACATACGGATTTACTTACAATGTTACTAACAAATGCAAATACAACAAAAATATGACAGTATTAAGTTTGCTTCCAATGCTGAGGATGACACCGTTGTCTTCAAGTCTTCTAGAAAAACTTATACCCCAGTTTGAATCCTCTTTGTCTTTGCTTGTTGAGGAACCATTGTATCATGTATGAATTGGATTAGCTTCCCCCCAATTCATACCACATGTCTTGAAAAGCTTTCTTCATAGACTTCTTTTTTACGAAGCTTCTGAATCAGCTTCCCCCCAAACCAATATCCCTGTCTTGAGCAGAACCCGTAGCTTGAGCAATCTTCTTTCGTTGACTTTTAAAGTGCACATCGGAATTTTGTAGAAGAAGAAGTAAACCCCACCAAGTAACTGCTACCTTGACATTTTTGGTCTTTAGGATTATGTGTTTGGGGGAACATGTAAGAAATCAGCAACAAATCTTCTCACGCTTGTAGAATACTTCCCCCTGGAAGTTGAACTAAGTACTCTAGAGTGGGAACTAAGTCTCCAAAGTACACTTTCTTCCCCCATGATGGTGACGAACTCTCGGAAGCATCATCTGACGTGTACGGTCAAAATCGCGAGATGTTCTTGTCGAAAGTATGATGGTGACGAACACTCAGAAGCATCATCTGACGTGTACGCTCAGAATCGCGAGATGTTCTTATCAGGAGTAAGAAGGTTAAGAATACTCGGAAGCATCATCTGTCGTGTACGCACAGAATCGTGAGATGTTCTTGTCAAGAGTATGGTGGTTAAGAACACTCAGGAGCATCATCTGATAAGTACAATCAGAATCGCGAGATGTTCGTGTCTGAAGCAGAAATCTTTGTTGACATTTTGTAGCTCAAGTTGCTCGTGAGAATTGTTTGCTGATCACATCTCTAATCTTGTACTCTCTGGCTAAACTTACCGACCTCGTATTCTTTTGGCTATTTGTAGTGACCACTGGTGAAGTAAATCCGATATTCCAAACTTGAAACTGAAGTACAATCCCCCAAATTTGTTACTTACGCTTAGCACTTTTGTTGATTAACGAACGGTGCAGAGAAACGTCTCTTAGTAACATATACATAAAAGAAGAGAGAAACATAAGATGTAAAACACCTCTTGAAATACCCGCAACTACAGGTGAGTGTGACACTGAGCACAACAATGTAACTCCTTAAGTGATAGTTATCCATGTCGTCGACCATCCACCCCTTGACATTGGAGACTAGATAAATCAAGTCTCAATCATAAATGCTCAAGCGAATCATCAATCGATAGAGAGGGTGAAAGAGGCTTGATGATGAATTGAGTAGACGCCTTCGTGATATTCCACTTCAACTTCAAATAATAAATATCAAATCCGCATCGTAATCACTTGACATTACTTTGCCCGAATACTAGCCTTTTTGACAATTTCAGTGAATCTTAAAGGATCGTTTTAATGTTTGTTTGTTTTTGTCGTGTTTAGTTGTGTTTGTG
Source organism: Glebionis coronaria (assembly GCA_025667525.1). NCBI lineage: Eukaryota > Viridiplantae > Streptophyta > Magnoliopsida > Asterales > Asteraceae > Glebionis > Glebionis coronaria. The sequence goes on from CM046875.1 coordinate 231,249,547, forward strand.
TGAGCACCACTAACTAGAGAAATAACGATGACAAACTAATGAGAAGTCGTCAACGTCGTCTAGCTAACTTAACTTCGAAGCCCAAATCAGTCATATACCCAACTGAGGTCGTCGAAATTTTTTTAAAAAATAGGTTATTTAAGATGAGGGTTTCCTTAATGGATTATATAATATGAGCCCAATTTTGTCACAAGGGTTGCCCTGCTAATCAATATTATCATCCGATTCAATTCAATGATAAGAATAATACTAGCCAAGCATAATTGTTGAAAACCGGGCCCAAGTTACTTATATCATAACCACAAGCCAACTCATCAAATACCCGATCCATCAATATCATATAAGGAGTGTATAAAAAAGATATTAAATCCTAATTCCAAATATTATGCAGCCTCCTTTTGAACCAAAAAGACACACAGATTAGTATATTGAGTCCGTCCCATACTACCATAATGTTCTAATTGCCACAACATAGGAAACGTGCCCATTTTCTAAAGCACTCACAGTTACCATAACCCTAAACCCATTTCTAAAACACGCAGCCACTTATTATATCTCATTTCTAGTTTACACCACCCCAACACTTTCTGAACTCTCAACCATCAAAAGTCAACATCTTCAACACATAATCACTCTTCATCTTAGAGTTAACGAACCCATAACACACCTCATCAACATCATCTCATTTCCCAAATCAATAATAGCAGACTGACTCAAACATCAATCCCATCTATCTTAAATCGAATCATAACAATCAATCCCATTTCATCCTCGTAGACATAGAACCACAGATCTACCGCATCAAACATAGAGAATACGAAGCACAATATCAATGTCATTTCTATTTCGACGTAGCATCAAGATCTATAACATAGGTCACGGGTAGGTTTGTTATTTTTTAATTGCATGAGTTGATTAAACGAATCAAAGAGGGATTATAACATAATTGTTATAAATTCTCTTTAAATTCGTATATCGAAAGAGGGTTTACTCTCGATATGGGTCACTGAAGAAAAATGGTCAAAAACACAAGTTCTTTGAAGATCTTCAATTGTTTAGACTGAACTGAGATCAATATATTGTTTCTGTTTAGATAATGAGACTAGACGAGATGGGTTTTAGGTGTCGATGGGATAGTGTAGGATAGAGTTGGTGTAGATGGGAGTTAAAAGGCTGGGGTTTGTGTGATGAGATACAATACTCAGTGAGTTGACCCGATCAACTTGTTAATTACCGAGTTGACACGGTGTGATGATAGGAAAGTGTTTTGGCTTAAGTTGAGTCATTGTAGTGTTTTCAAACAAAATCAATACAGTGCAATCGCAATGTTTAGAGTCACCATCAGAATGTTCAGATTCAACCCATTTCAATGACCATCGAAATCCCATCGGAATGATTTATACATCCATCGGAATGTTTCTAAATAATCCATTGGAATGTAAATAATCCATCCGAATATTTCATCGGAAAAACCTATCGCAATGATCATCCGAGAAATACATCGGAATAAGTCCATCAGAAAACACATCTAAAAATCCATCGAAATCTCTATCGGAAAGTATAAACCCTTTTCCGATGGATGTCAGTCATAATGTTTAAGCATCGGAAAAACCCATCGTAAAAGCTGTCGAAAAAGGGTTCTGAAACCGAAAAAAATGGATCTGTTATCTTTTGATCTTTTTGTCCTTTTCCAAATAAATTGAGATAATAAAAAAATAGTGATCGAGATGGAAAAGATAACAAAGAAAACATAGATAAAAAAATGATAATGATGGACCAGAAAACAAGTGATGACTGGTATTATAAAACTCAGATAAAACAAATGATACAAATGATTTGGACAGATTTAGAGAATGAAAAAGAAAACAAACCGTGAACGTATCAAACACAAACACGAACAAAACCACGAATTAAAAACACGAAACACCCCCGGTTAGCTCTGATACCAATTGTTAACTTGGATTTACTATGAACATGGGTTTGATCCGGAGGTCGGGGAGGATGATAGAGGTGTTTAGCCATTGTTAGTGAGAGAAAGAGATGCTCTAATAAATGTGTGTTTATTAGAGAGAGAAAGACAAGAAAATAAATGAACAACCTCACCCCTCCATGGATGTATAGAGGGGTATATATAGCACGGGACTTGGACTTTACATATGACAATATTAGTCCCTACAAGTCCCAGCTATGAAACTAATGTAATTCTGTTAGTCGCACACATTTTAAGGCTGACAATAGCTTTAGCTTTCTTAGCCTGAAGGGCTTCACATCTTCTGAACCACTCTATATGGTTGTGATCAGATGTAGTGTGGACATCGCTTCCACAAGTCTCACAACATTTGGTAATAGAGATTGGATTTCTTTGTTTAATACCTCCTCTGAGTGAGATGATAAGATTATGTCCATGAGTGTCATGGTAATAACTTCCACAATTAGTGGCAGTCATCTGAGTGATGATTGCCCATACCACAATGAATGCATGGTGGGAAAGGTATATTTAGCCTGGACTGAGATGCTTCAGATTTGTGAGCATTAGCACTTGTTTTGGCCAGCATATACTGAGTGTTTTCACAAGTGAGATGGTCAGTCCTTTCACATTTGGTACAATAAATCACTTTTAGGCAAGTTTCAGTGAGATGGTTATTTAGACCACATAAATTACAAGCCCTTTTAAATTTTGTCTTGTACTTGAGATGAGGAGAGTCTGAAGGTTCATCTCTGAACCGTGTTGGTGTTTGCTTCTGCCTGAGATGCAATTTAAGATCATAGATCTCTTGCATGACAAGAGACATTCTCTCATCTTCCTCAGATCTAGCATTCTTCAGTTTATTTGTTGAAACTGAAGAGGTAGTTCTCATATATGATCCTCCAGCAGGAGCTGAAGAGTTATTTGAAGTTTCAATTTTGACATTTTTGGAAGAACTACCTTTGTGTGTGGTGTGAGACTTGATGATAGACTGGATAGTTTTGGGTCCAGTAGAGGGTTCAGCACCAGCAAGCTTCTCCAAAGGAGGAAGTGGGGTACTTACTTCATTCTCTATATCATCATCTGAGTCATCCTCAGTAACAGAGGATTCACCTGGTGCTGAAGTTTCAACACATGCTTGTAACTCAGGAAGAAGGATTCGTCTAGTATCATGATTGGGTAAGTTCTCTTCACCTGACCTTTAAATGTCAGGGATCGAGCTACCATCCTTATTTGAGGCTTTGACAAAGACAATAGATTTGGTGCTGGAGGATCCTTCAACACCAAGCATTTTCCTCTTTTGAGCGGGTATTTGTTCACTTATGCATTGATTTACTCTATCAGAGTTTCTAAGCCAAGATTTAACAATGTCTTTTGCTTCTTTTAGTTCCACTATAAGAGAGTTATTTTCTTCTAAAATTTCTTTGTTCAATTGTTGATAGGTAAGAATATCAAGTTTAGCTTCTTTTAGCTCTATTTACTTACTTTCAAAATCTTCAAGTTGTAGAACAAGTTTGTGAAATTTTTCAAGCAAATTGTTTCTTTGCTCTTCAACAAATTTTAGATCAATGCACAAGTAATCAAAGACAAATTTAATGTCATCTTTATCTTCTAATTCAAGAAGAGTTTGTACCTTTTTGATTGTGACATTGACCCATTCACCGTTTCTGGCACTTTCTTTGGTCACGACATTTGAGCTTGCCCCTTCATCATCAGCAAGTGCCATTAGCGCTTTCACATTTACCAACTCATCATCATCTGAAGAAACATCTTCTTCATCCCATTCATATGCTTCAGCAACAAGTCCTTTGTTCTTGTCTTTGTTGGAGTTCTTGGATGAGGAGCTCTCAGTACTCATTAAGGCCAATCTTGCCTTGATTTCCCTGTATTTGGCCTCAAAGTCTTTTGTAGGCCTGAGTTCAACCCTACTTTGCTGAAATGGAGTAGAGGCAATTTGTTTTGGTTGAAATGATGATTGACCAGTTGGTCTTGATTGAGCTGGTAAGGAATATGAAGGGAGAGATGTTTTTGAATAACAATCCCTAGCATAGTGACCAGTCTTCCCACATTTGTAGCATTCAATGTCAACTGAAGCTTTTGTGGAGCTGGAGAACTTGCCTCCTTTCTTAAAGAACCTTCTAGACTTGGCCAGAAGTACTCTTGCATGAAATTCCTCTTTGAGGTCATTCAGATATTCCTCACTAGATCTAGTATCTTCCTCATCATCATGACTATCTTGGTAGTCTTGAATGACAGCTTCACTGAAGAAGGATGTGGACAAGGGTGTAGCAATGGTTAATGCTTTACTCTTGCTTGAGCCTTCATAAATCCTATCAACTAGGTTTTCTTCATATTTTAGTTTCCCAAAAAGAGAGGCTAGATCACAACCTTTAATGTGATTAGTATTTCTAAAGCTTTGGCAGAAACTGAGCCACTTCTTTGGCAATGCACTAACAAAAACTGTGTTGATTTCAATTTTTGAAAGCACAACACCATCATTCACAAGTTCATTAATCAGTGCTTTGTATCTGGTGAATGTCTGTGTGAGGGTTTCCCCATCTTTGTGCTTGAAGGTGTTGTATTGAAGCTTTAAATCCATGATTCTGGTTTCTTTTACATTAGAGGATCCCTCATGGTAAAGAATAAGGTCCTCCCATGTTGATTTGGCTGTTTTGCAATTTACAACAGAATTCATTTGGTCATTTGGGAGTACAGACATGATGAGACTTTTGAAACGCTGATCAAGGTTAGCGGCTTTTCTCTCATCAGTAGTCCATTGTACTTCAGGTTTTTTATTATCCCCAACCATGGGAACAAAAGGACCATTTTCAATGATTACAAGGAATTGAGGTTCAATTCCAACCATGTGGATAAGAAACCTCTTCTTCCAATTTGTAAAGTTGGCTACCTCTAGTACAGGAGCAGCATTGAGTTGGCCACCCCTATATTCTAGGGTTTGTGGTATAACTTGAGCCATTTTGGATCTTGATTTGAAAACTTTTAAATGAGCAGTTTAATAAAATAAGATTTTAACTAATCAAACCGCTCTGATATCACTTGTTGGTCCCTAGTAATTCGATATTACTTATTATCTTAAGTAATAACTTTTACTTTGACTCAAGTGTGTTGTTTTAACAATAGATATGAACTATGAAAGATTAAAACAACAATACAAATATAATCTTCAACGTATAGACTTTTATTAGAATCAAATAAAGAATCTATAACCCACTTTGTTTGCGGAATAACAAAGTGGTTGAATGACAATGGGGTTTGATCTCCTTTACTTAAACGTTTAACCAAAGTTAAACTCTAAGCTCCAATCTAAACGTTCATATGCAACTTTGGCTATATGGTTTAGTTGGTATCAAGAGAGAAAGGTTTTCCAGAGTTTAAGCTCTTGTATTGGTTTCCTTTCTCTCCCAATGTACACTCCTTTATATAGGCAGTGTAAATTAGGGTTTGCAGTTTGCATGTACCAATGCATCAGTTTATCCAGTTGGTGGTTGATGCCCATGCTGGATAAATAGTACAAAGTACTTAATAAACTATTCTAGGAAAGATAAAGGTTGTACTTATATCTAAGTATACAAGCAACCTACTTTGACTTAAAGTTATCTTTTCCCGCCTAATGCAAACCATCAGAATATTGAAGAGTCTTCAATATCCTAGAGGAGATCAACATCATTCGGTTTGGTATTGTCAAGCCAAACTGAACTGAAAGCCCTTCTTCAGTCCTTGTTCTTTAGCAACTAGACCGCCTAGTATTTGAAACGAAGACTCCTTTGTCTTCTAAGGTCACTGGAAGGGGAGTGCTGAACTTTCTTCAGCTTTAAAGTCTTCAGTGGGAACTTTGTTCCTCTGGTCATCCATCAGCAGACTGGCCTTACTGCTGAGCATGAAACACTTAGGGGGATTTTCTATTCAAATCCTAGAGTTGCTTCAGGGTCAGTAAATACTGACCCAACACATACGAACCAATGATCAAACCAAAAACACCTCCACTTGATCTTATTAAATCGGATCTATGTATATGAAGGGTTATCTTTGAGGATACATGAGTAAGATATGAACAATAATAACCCAGAGAGAGAGATATGTTAGAATCGATGAGAGAGAGTTTTTGTGTATGTTTTGTGGTGTGTTAACTAAACAGACAGAGAGAGAGATAGATTTTATTAAACGTGTCCCCCACCCAAGTTGTTTGTATCGCCCACTGCTGGGCTAGGTTAGGTAAAGGAGTCACACGGGCCAATCCCATGAACATATATATTATCTTTGGGCTGTTTATTGGGACATGGGTTGTGTAAGCCCAAAACAAAAATTGTATTAGTATTTGGTTAAGCTAAAGCCCATTAATAATCGTGTAGTATTTTTCGTGTTGTTATAAATAAAATATGAAGTCAAGCACACTAGGGTCATCATGCATTTTATTTATGAACTTCTCGTTTTGTAACACGGTCAATATACTTAACTAGGTCGTGGATAATGTGGTCGTATTCTCGAGCTCTCTTGCATTTTCATCCATTTACTTAACTAACGAGGTGAGTGTTGGGAATTATTTGTTAAGTGTCAAGTACCGTTAGTATTATTCAAGTACTGTTAGTTATCTTTCAAGTACCGTTAGTGTTAACGCGGTACATAGTAAGTACTGCTACTTTTAAAGTTAGTACTGCTATATTGATTCGGACAAATATATCTTTGTATAAGATTGTCATAGTTATAGGTAGAGTATATCTTATGTGGTATACTTAAATAGTTAGAATATTGATAATATATCGTGTGTGATATAGTTATATTTATAGAATATTCTAGGGTTTCTAGGGTTCCTTACTCTATAAAGGAACATAGGTACAATGTCATTCATGTACTTCATTCAAGTCGATTAATAAGAGAATCGAATAGTTAAAATAAATTTTGTTCTTCTGTGCTTTATAAGTTAGATTCCGCATAACTTATTTAGTTTGAGTAAGAGTTCTCAAAGGGTTTTAGTTTGATTACAAACTACTATACTGTTGGGAATAAATCTATGCTTATTTGTTTCCCCTGCTAGTTGATTATCCATACCCCTGCTAGAGTAAGTTCCCCCTGCTAGATAACAAAGGCAGGGGGATTGGTCCCTTTGCTGAAGTCAAAGGCCCTGCCGTCAAAGATAAACATGGAATAGATTTTTACGCGTTTCAGTTATTATTCCTTAATACTTTCCAAGTTTGTTAGTAGTGATCTTGTACGTGAGTCCTTGTGGCTATAAAAGGACTCACTAGGTTAGCATGCAAAGTGTGTCTTTCTCATTTGTCTTTCATTATCATACTTTAAGGTTTTGTAAACCCTAATACCATTTTAGGGTATTCGTATATCTTTGATATATTAAAGTTCAACGTTTCACTTATATTTGTTCTTGTGCTAAACATTACATTCCGCATCTTGTTTAATTACATTGCATTGCAAAGTTTCTTTAGTGTTATATTGAATTCTTTCTCTCTATCACAACCCTTAAACAAGCTATTAAGGTTTAAGATCTGACTTTGGGATCAACAAGTGGTATTAGAGCTTGTTGAGAAACTTTGTCTAAATCAAGAACAAAATCCTCATAGCAAACATGTCTTCAGACTCATCCTCAAACAACAACAACCACAATAACCTCAAGTTACCCATGTTGGATCCTAAAAACTTTGAATTATGGGAATTCAGAATCCAACAATACCTGAAAATGGAACACTATGTTATTTTGGAGATTATAGAGTTTGGTGATCAATTCACCAAAACAATGGTGGTTGATGATGGCAAGGAAGAAGAAAAAGGTGAAAGTTCCCATGGTAAGGACAAGAATAAATCTGCTGCTCTGTGTGATAAGGAAATACTAGCTAGAAGGCATGATGTCAGGACTCACAGGTCATTGCAGTTTGCTCTACCTGATAGACATCAACTCAGATTCAGGAAATACAAAACAGCTAAGGATCTATGGGAAGCCATAGGCAAAACCTTTGGAGGAAATGAAGCCACAAAGAAGAAGAAGAAGAAAAATCAAATGCTGAATGATTTTGCTTCTTTCAAAGCAATTGGTGATGAATCAATTGGAGCTATTTATAATAGGCTTCAAGATATGGTGGCCCAGTTGGAATTCTTTGATATTGAGGTATCAAAAGAGCAGGTGAATACCAGGTTCCTTAACAGCCTCCAGAAAGAATGGTTTGTCTATAAGGAAATTTGGCAGAATAAGGATGACTTGGACGACAAGGACATTGATGACATATACAATAACTTAAAAGTTTTTGAACCTGTTGTCAATGAGATGAAGTCAAAAGGAACGATTCCCACCAACTCAAGTGGATCCACTGATTCCCCTGCTAACATGGCATTCATATCACAAAGCAGTGGAATCTCCAAGAACAGTGGAATTGAAGTAGCCCCTGCTACTTATTCCCCTGCTACCAGGTCTGGACCCTCCTATGATGAAGAAAGACCATCTACATTCAGCCTTGATACTGCTTGTGCTTTTATAGCATCTCAAGGGCCACAAGGATCTACTGTGTTACATGAAGATCTAAGTCATATCAGTAAGAAAGGGCTAGAAGAGATGGATATCAAGTGGAATATGGCTCTGCTCAGCATGAGAGCCAATAGGTTCTACAATAAGTATGGGAAGAAGATCTCAATTAATCCTTCTGATGTGGCTGGGTTTGATAAAACAAAAGTTGAATGCTACAACTGTGGCAAGAAGGGTCATTTTGCAGGGAATGCAGAGGACCTAAGACTGGAAATAGCTACAGAAAGGAAACAAGAGATGATGATTCTGGTGCTAAAGCCATGGTAGCCATGTAGGGGATAGATGGAGCAAGTGGATGGGACTGGAGTGCTATGACAGAGAATGTGGAAAGAAATCAAGCTTTGATTGCTGAGGAAAAGGAAGAAGACTTTGCACTTATGGCCATGTCATGTTCCAGCTCTGACAATGAGGTATATGATGACTCATATTGTACTAAAGCTTGTAGGAAAAATACTGAATCTTTGAATGATCAAATCAGAAAGTTAAAAGCTGACTATATCAATTGTGATAATGATCTTGACAATTATAAACGTGCTTTAGAACAGTTAGAGTCCACCATAAGAGAGTATAAGCAAAGAGAAAGTGATTATAGGGATCACATTGTGATTCTAGAAAGAGATGCTAAGGAGAATAACCAATCTATAAAGGCATTGACTAAGCTAACCAAAAGATAGATGAGGAAACTGTTGAAAATTTTGGAAAAGCTTCAAAAGATTTAACCAAAGCAGTTGAAATTGGTCAATCTCCTAGGGACAAAACAGGGTTTGGGATTAAAAATATGCATGCTACCATACCACCACCCCCTGCTAACATCCATGCTCCTTCTCCTAGAAAAGACTTGTCCTGGACTGGTCTCCCTTGCTTTGAAAAACAGGATGACATTGAGTTTGACTTGAGTGCTTATATACCTAATAATCTTGATACAGAAGAGTCTCTAGTTAAAACTAGTGTTATTAGGGATTTTGAAAAGGAACAGGTAGGTTTAAAACAAATTGATAACCTTGTTCGATTTTCAAGAGAAGGAATTTTTGGCAGTAATTCTAGTTCTAAGAGTAGCTCTCCCAAATCTAAGACCAGATCACTGTCCCCTAAGTCCACCATTAAATATGCTAGTATGTACAGGAATATCAGAGGTAATCAAAGAAATTGGAATGACCAAAAGTCTCATCAATTAGGAGAAGACTTTGTGATTAATACCAAGCCCTGCTTCACATGTGGCACCTTTGAGCACACTTATCAAGAGTGTAAGGCACCAATGGAGATGGTGGCTGCAAATCCCTTAAAGGATATGCAACCTAAAACCATTCTTCTAAATGCAGGGGCAAAATCTTTTTCCCCTGCCAAATACGTTGCCCCTGCATTGAGAAATAGGTTGATTGATAAATATGTTGTTCCTGCACTTAGAAAGGAGAATGATGTTCACACAAAGCCCATCACCTCTGTGACCAACCCAACACCCTATAATGCATATAGATCTGGCTCTAGACCTTACCAACACATGAATAGAGGCCAAATCAAAAGATAGGTTCCCTCTGTTAAGCATAGGGATTCCCCTGCTAAAACTGGGGTATCCCCTGCTAACAAAATTTTGCCTTCTAGGAACATGGGAAGATGGGGAAAAGCTGTGAAAGCCTCAGATCGTTGGGTTTGGGCACCCAAAATGGGTACTCAATCTAATGGTGTATCTCTAGTTTTTGATAAGCTATCCTACATTGATACACGAGGTAGATCCTAGTCTGTCATGGCTTGGGTCCCCAAGAAAAACTAATCTGTTTTTTTCTTTTGCAGGTGACAAAGAAGACAAGGGATGATAGAGCATATTGGGATAGCGGATGCTCAAGAAGTATGACTGGACAAAAAGCTTACATGTCTAACTTTGTGCCCCTGCATGACAATGATGGTGTTTCTTTTGGAGATGGGCATGGAACTATAACAGGAAAAGGAACTATTGTCACTAATGGGATGACCTTTGACAATGTCTACTTAGTGAAAGAACTCAAGTACAATCTCTACAGTGTGTCACAGATGACTGATAACAAGAATTTTGTCTTGTTTATTGACACTGAATGCTTGGTGTTAGGAAAGGAGTTTGTCTTGCCACCAGACACTCCTATTGTACTCAGAACACCAAGACAGAAGAATATGTACACCATTGATCTCAAGGACATATCTCTCCAAGACAATGAAACATGTTTCATTGCCAAAGCTTCAGTAGATGAATGTAAGAAATGGCATAGAAGACTTGGTCATCTTAATATCAAGAACATGAACAAATTAGTAAAGTATAATCTGGTTCATGGTCTTCCTTCCAAGTCTTTTGCCAATGAACATACTTGTGCTGCCTGTCTGAAAGGGAAGCAACACAGAGCATCTTGCAAATCAAAAACAAGTATGTCCACCACCAAGCCATTGGAACTACTGCATATGGATCTCTTTGGTCCTACTTCTGTGGCAAGCATAATGAAGAAATTGTATTGCCTAGTGATTACTGATGATTTTTCAAGATTCACATGGACATTCTTTCTATTTGAGAAGAGTGACACAGCTGATGTACTCATTGGGTTCATCAATCAAATTAAACTATCAAAAAGCATGAAGGTAGTCACCATGAGATCAGATAATGGTGGTGAGTTCAGAAATCAGAAACTGGACTCTTTCTGCATAAACAAAGGCATCAAGAGGCAATTCAGCATTGCAAGAACACCTCAACAGAATGGAGTGGTAGAAAGAAGGAATAGGACACTCATTGAAGCTGCTAGAACTATGCTGTCTGATTCCAAACTTCCAGTTATCTTTTGGGCTGAAGCTGTATCCACTGCTTGTTATGTACAAAACAGGGCCTTGGTGGTTAAGGCACACAACAAGACCCCTTATCAGCTGTTCAATGGAAGACCTCCTTTAATTGACTTTTTCAGACCTTTTGGATGTCATGTGATCATCTTGAACACTATTGACAATCTAGGTAAGTTCAGTGAAAAGGGTAATGATGGATACTTTGTGGGTTATTCATTAAACAACAAGGGATATAGGGTCTTCAACAAGAAGACAAGCAAAATCACAGAAAATATTCATGTGAACTTTCTTGAAGACAAACCTGAAGATGTTCAAACAGGTCCTGACTGGTTCTTTGATATAGAAGTACTTTCAAAGTCTATGAATTATGTACCTGTTGCTTTGCAGAACACTAACATTTCAGGTACTCAAGAAACAACTGGTGCAGAGAAGTCACCCCTGAGGTGCATGAATGTACCCTCATTATTTCCTATTGAAGCTGAATATCAAGAAGATACTTCTTCTCTAGGAAAAGAACAGCCAAACTCATCCCCTGCTATGTCAACTCCTGAAAGCAGCGGAATGGCTGAAGGCAGTGGAATCCAGGATTCCCCTGCTAGACCAATTACGTCCTCTTCCACAAAGGATCCTGTTGCTAATGATACTAATGATGTAGAAAGAGAATCTACACCCATAACTGATGGTCCTATTATATCCAGCAGTGGAAGCAGAATCATCAAGAGTGGAGGTCCTAGTTACTCAGAGCTTCATTCTGCTCACCAGCACCCATCTCTAGGTCATGCTGTATCATTTGGAAGTTCCTTTGAGGACTTCTTTCCTAATCAAAATATCCCCATCAATTCTGATTTGGAAGAAGATGAAACAGAAGTAATCATGCAGCCTACCTACAGAATCAATAAGGATCACCCTATCTCTCAAATCATTGGTAATCCTGAAGCCCCTAGACATACAAGGTACACAGCAAAGGAGCACAGCTTCATTGCTAACATCACCATGAAGTTCAATCATGACAACATGCAATGTTGTTTGTTTACTGCATTTTTGTCACAAGAAGAGACAAAGAAGATTTTTCAGGCTTTAAATGACCCAAGCTGGGTTGAAGCCATGCAAGAGGAGCTCTTACAATTTGACATACAAGAGGTTTGGATTCTGGTATATTGTCCTAAATGGGCAAGGCCTATTGGGACAAAGTGGGTACTCAGGAACAAAAAGGATGAAAGGGGAATAGTTGTCAGGAACAAAGCAAGACTAGTGGCACAAGGGTATACTCAGGAAGAAGGAATTGATTATGAAGAGGTGTTTGCTCCAGTAGCCAGGATTGAAGCCATTATATTATTCCTTGCTTATGCCTCATTCATGGACTTCACTGTTTTCCAGATGGATGTGAAAAGTGCCTTCCTATATGGAACCATTGATGAAGAAGTCTATGTTATGCAACCTCCAGGGTTTGAAGACCCAGAACATCCAGACAAAGTATACAAGGTGAAAAAGGCTATGTATGGACTTTACCAAGCTCCTAGAGCCTGGTATGATACTCTCTCTAAATATCTCTTAGACAATGGATTCAGCAGGGGAAAGATTGATCAGACCCTGTTTACCAAGAAACAAAAGGGTGACCTTCTGCTAGTACAAGTCTATGTTGATGACATCATTTTTGGATCCACTAACTCTATGCTTAGCAAGGAGTTTGCCAAATTGATGCAGGATAAATTTCAAATGAGTGCCATGGGAGAACTAAACTTCTTTTTGGGGTTAAAAGTTCAGCAGAGGAAAGATGGGATATTTATCTCACAAGACAAATATGTGGCTGAGATTGTAAAGAAGTTTGGCATGTCTGATGGAAAGAAGGTGTCCACTCCAATGGACAAGGATCATCCATGGGGTAAAGATGGTCCTGGAAAGCCTATTGATGTCAGGAACTACAGGTCTATGATTGGGTCTCTTATGTATCTCACTGCTTCAAGACCTGACATCATGTTTGCAGTCTGCTTATGTGCAAGATACCAGGTGTCACCAACAGAGTGTCACTTATTTGCTGTGAAAAGGATTTTTAGGTATCTAAAATGTCATCCCACCTTAGGACTTTGGTATCCAAAAGAGTCACCATTTGAGCTGATAGCCTATTCAGATAGTGATTATGTTGGTGACAACAATGATAGGAAGTCTACAACAGGGGGATGCCAATTTTTGGGAAGCAGACTTATATCTTGGCAATGTAAGAAGCAGATATCATGGCAACATCCACAACTGAAGCTGAGTATGTAGCAACTGCTGCATGCTGTGGTCAAGTACTTTGGGTGCAAAATCAACTACTTGATTATGGGTATAACTTTCTTAAAACCAAGATATTCATTGACAACAACAGCACCATTTTCATTATTAAGAACCCTATTTTTCATAGCAAGACTAAACACATTGAAATTAGACATCACTTTATCAGAGATTGTTTTGAAAAAGGACTAATTGTCCCTGAGAAATTGATACAGAACTTAATGTTTCTGATCTTTTAACAAAAGCTTTTGAAGTAGGGAGGTTTCAGTATCTGGTTGCAGGTATTGGAATGGTTACCCCTTAAAAATTGATGTCTATTTTGTCATGTATGATCAGGGTTGCTTCACTGCTGTTGTTGTATAACTGTTAGTCCATTTTTCCATCACTTTTTATTCCACTGCTTTTTAACACAGATTCCCCTGCTGGGGGTTCATTCCCCTTCCAACTGAATTTTTCTCTTAAGCTGGGTGTGTTCTTTTTACAAAAGTGGTTATATGTGGTTTTAGACTAACAATGCAGAGGTTCATATGGTGCATACTATTCTCATTGGTGGATCAGGTATATATTATATGTTTCAGGGGAGGTTAGGTCACACCTTTAGGACTCAGGGTATCCTTAGGATACTCATATATGATCTTAGATCATATCCACTGGTGAGTGAGGGTTCAGGGTAATGAGGACTTGCTGCAAAGCTTGTCAGAACTCTGAAACCTTGAGGCACTGTAGTGAGTGCTTACATTTCTTTATTAAAAACAGCTTGCTGTTCAAATACAGATGTGTGGCACACATTGCCAAGACTTACTGACCATAGGTAAGGGACAAGGTAGGCATGGTGACTGGGGTATGCATGTTTTCTTGGGTTAACCTGGTGTAGGGGGACTTATGTATTGACTTTTTGTATTTGGACCATTGCTGAATAGAGGACTCTTGAGTTTCTATGTATCTATCTTGTGTATGCAAGTGTGTGCATTAGAGCAGAGCTAGTTAGCATTGGTTTCTCCATGACTAGTCCAATACCCCTAGGAAAGTTTTCCCTACTTTTATCTTTTGCTTCCCATGCCTTCATAACATTCCCCTGTTTGACCGTTGACCGACAATACCGTTACCCTGTTCATAGCCGTTGGGCCTGCTTGCACAAATTTGGTTAGGGAATATTTTATTGTTTTAAAAAGATATTTAAGGCGCTTTCTTCGCTGATTGGTAATCTTTTCTTTATTATTTCAAATAAATTAATTTTTTATCAAGATTTATCTTTGATATTTTTGCTATTTGAAAATTTTGGTCCAATCACAGCTCTTCAATTCGCCTATAAAAACTTAATTCCCTTCACCAGCAGGTCCATCTCTCTCTCTCGACTTAATCCCACCTACCTCTCACCTTTATAAACCTTCAAACTATTTTCAAACTTTATCATGACTCTCAAAATTGCTGCTAATCATAACCAAATCGTGTTGTGACATGATGAACCAGCCGAGTTTGCTGATGCTGTGGCCTTTCTAAAGTCATCCTACTTTAGAGTGGCCCTTCTCATCAATCCTCGAATCTATACCTCACACATTCAGCAGTTCTGGTCTAAATCCATGACCAAAACAGTGAATGAAGAGGTTATAATTCAAAGCACAGTTGATGGTCATCCCAAGGTGATTACACTTGCCTCCATCAGGGAGAATCTTCTCCTTGATGATGAGGATGGGATAACCAACTTTTCTGAGGCTGAAATTTTTGCAGGTCTTGTTAAATGGGGGTACAAACTCTCTAAAAACCAAAAATGTAAGTTTGCTAAAGGCCAGTTTGCCCCTTATTGGAAATATTTGATTCATACGATTTTGCAATGTTTGTCACCAAAAACCACTGCTTTTAATGAGTTTGGTAGTGAGATGGCTTCTGCCCTGATCTGCTTTGCAACAGGGAGGAAGTATTGTTTTTCTCAAATGATTTTTAAAGGAATGGTTAAAAACGTTTCAAGCAACTCAAAGTTTTGTATGTACCCAAGGTTTATAGAACTTCTGCTGAATATGAGTGATCATGGTCCAATTAAACACAAAAACTATTTTTCAGCAACCAAACATACCACCAAACTATTCACCACACTCCTTGCACCATCACCCCTGTTCTCTGGCAAGAACATTCCACTCACTTCAAGTATGATGAACCAAATTAGACATGAAGAAGCCAAGAACCAGACAGCTAAACATCACCCTGCTGATTCCACTGCTGAGAACTTACACCCTGCTAGTCCTTTACCCCCTGCTGATCCACAACCAGAAAGGCGATCTAAATCCAGGTTTGCCAGGTCTCCCTTTCATGTTGAATCTTCACAAGCAGCAGAGAGGAGAGTCTCCAAGGGTTTGGAGCAACCTAAGGGTTTGGTTGCCACTACTGTCTCATCCTCAAGGGGTGAGCAGGACAGTGACACCATCAATAAGTCCTCTCCCTCACTCCATGATATCCAAAAAGGGGAGAAATCCCCTTCTAGGATTGAGAGCAGTATGAAACCTTTCACTAATTTGGAATTGACGAAAATGTGTATGAGTCTGAAAAGGCAGAATGCACAACTGGTACAAGATGTCAAAAAGCAAGGCCTGGTTATCAATCACTTGGAAACCAGACTTGCTACTCTTGAGGGGAAGAGAAAGCCCAGACTGATTATTTCAACAGATGAGGATGCTTCCAAAGGGGAGGAAGTTCCAAATACAAAAGGATCTACTGAGTACTATTCTTATCCTGGTGGTGTACATGGAAAGATAGCAAGTACTGAGAAAGGGATGGAGAAAGGAAGTGCTGATAAGGGAAGTGACAAGGGGAGTGCGACCAAAGATATTGCTCAAACATTGCTCACCATGGGCAATCCAGAAGAAGCCCCTGCTTCAAAAGTTTCCCCTGCCATTGCTGATCCCACTACTGTAAGTCAATCCCCTGCTAAGAATATTACTCAAACTTTTGTTAGAAAGAACAGAAAGCAACTAGCTCAGAAGGGGATTACAATCAAAGAACCTGCATCTAAAGTGAAACCAGCACCAGCAGTGGATCCAAAAGACAAAGGAAAAGGAATCATGATGGAACAGCCCAAGAGAAAATACAAGCATCTAACTCCTGAACAGCAAAGGGCACAAGAAGCACATGATGCACAAGTAGCTCTCAGGCTACAACAAGAGGAGATGGATATGCAGGACCAAAGAATGCAAAAGATGAGGCCCAAAGATATGCTCAAGCAGGTTGAGATTATGCATAGAGAACTAGATGACAGAGTACCTCATGTTGGAGAGTTTCTTGATCAATGGGAGAAGGAGTTAATAAATTCTCCTTTGGAAGACAGGTATGAGTTGACTTGCCTTGTTTACAAATATCAAACTGAGTATCTGGAAAGAAGGGAAAATCAAATTCAGAGAGAGAGGTATTTGACTTCAGAGAAAGGGCAACTTGAACACTACAAAGTTCTGCTTAAGAGACATAGGAAGTGGAAGGATGGTGACTTCAGAGATATGAGCTTTGAAGCCATAAAAAGAGCAGTCAGACCAGTTCTAAGATTGTATGATGTGGAGGATTGGATGACTATCAACACTCCTGAGGAAGGTGAGTATCTTAGGAGACAAAGTGAAATGCTAAAGAATGCTAGGGAATCTAGAAAAAGAAAAGCTAGAGAAACAAACTTGGAAACTGCACAAGCAGGTGCATCATCCCAAGCTGGTGCATCATCCCAAGCAGGTGCATCATCACAAGCAGGGGCATTACATCAAGCAGGTGGAAGTTTTCTAGAAATTGAGAAGTTTGTACTTAATGTACAAAGAGTTGCCAAAAGACTCAAGAGAATGGAGAAAGTGGGCACGGTTACTAAAGAGTCTCAAAGGCCTTCAAATGATGAAATTGATAAACAGCTAATTCTACGGGAAAATAATGATATCTCACCCAGTGAGCTTGGAAAGAAGTTTGCTAGCATAGAATATGTTGTTTATGAACACAAAGGGAGGACTTGGTGGAAGCTTACAAGGGCTGACAATACAGCACAGACATTTCTAAGTCTAGATGTCATGTTTCAAATTTTGGATAGTGAAGACTTAGAAGATCTGTGGAAAATATTGAAGAAAACGTTTGCTGCAAAACCTCCTACCATGGATGGTGTGGAGAAGGATTGGGTAATCTGGGAATGCATGAATAGGATGTATGAGCATGAGTTATTTGATCCTATATTTGATGCAGTGAATAAAGGAGATTTGTTGTATTGGAAGCTGTTTACCAATTATGGGGTCTATGAGGTAGTGATGGAAGGCATAAGTGTGTACTTGATCAATCATAGGTATTATCCCTTCTCGCAGGAGACCTTGAAGAAGCTAGCACAGGCTAACTTAATTGTAGATGCTAAAAAGCCTGTTGCTTATGATTTGGTAAGAATGGTTCACAGTCAGATTTGGCCAGAAAGTTTGTAAGCATCCTCATCAACAAGTATTTATTCAGAAACTTGTCTTTAGGGGAAAGCACAAGTTTAGGGGAGGATTGTTGGGAATAAATCTATGCTTATTTGTTTCCCCTGCTAGTTGATTATCCATACCCCTGCTAGAGTAAGTTCCCCCTGCTAGATAACAAAGGCAGGGGGATTGGTCCCCCTGCTGAAGTCAAAGGCCCTGCCGTCAAAGATAAACATGGAATAGATTTTTACGCGTTTCAGTTATTATTCCTTAATACTTTCCAAGTTTGTTAGTAGTGATCTTGTACGTGAGTCCTTGTGGCTATAAAAGGACTCACTAGGTTAGCATGCAAAGTGTGTCTTTCTCATTTGTCTTTCATTATCATACTTTAAGTTTTTGTAAACCCTAATACCATTTTAGGGTATTCGTATATCTTTGATATATTAAAGTTCAACGTTTCACTTAATTTGTTCTTGTGCTAAACATTACATTCCGCATCTTGTTTAGTTACTTTGCATTGCAAAGTTTCTCTAGTGTTAGATTAAATTCTTTCTCTCTATCACAACCCTTAAACAAGCTATTAAGGTTTAAGATCTGACTTTGGGATCAACATATACTAGTTCTTAACATAATATAGATCCAGTCAAAGGGATCAACAAGTGGTATCAGAGCTTGTTGAGAAACTCTGAAAAAGAAGAACACGACCCTATACACTCCACTCACACAAAAAACTCAATGTCTCAACATGGTGATGACACTCACTTGGATGATGTTCAAAACCCTGATCCAATACCACAAGGACAACCACAAGTTGTGCATCCTGCACCGGCACAAGGTGTTCAAGCCGTGAATGCTGTAGCTACCTCTACAACTACAACACCTTCTCATACTCTTTCTGTTGTCAAACTCCCAGGGCTCAAAGGTGTCAATTATGAGACATGGGATATGCAGATGGAACATTACTTGAATCACACAGACCATACTGTGTGGCAAGTTATCAAGAATGGGAATACACCTAAGAAGCTACACTGGTTGCCTGATGGTACATGCTATGCTCTACCTGTTGTGACTACTGAGGAGGTACAAGTAGAGATCAGAGAGAGAAAAGCCAGAACTGCTTTGACTATGGCTCTTTCAGAAGACATCTTACCTAACTTTCATCATTATAAGGATGCCAAGGCTATGTGGGATGCTATAAAACTTATATTTGGAGGTAATGACAAATTTAAGAAGATGAAGAAGATTGTTCTTAAGCAAGAATTTGATAACTTCTCAATTTCCAGTATAAAGGGAATACATGGTGGCTATGGAAGATTTAGTAAGCTGCTTATTCAATTGGCAGTTTATGGACAAGTAATTCCTAATGAAGAAGCTAATCTAAAATTCTTAAGGAGTGTTCCACAAGAATGGAAAGCAATGGCTATGCACTTCATCACAAGAGATGATCTGGAAACAATTCCTTTTGATCATCTCTACAACAATCTTAGAGCATGCGAGATTGATGTGAAAGGCATTGAGGTGAGCAAATCAACGACTACAACAATGTCTAACTTGGCTTTTGTGTCAGAAGGAAACAACGGTACTTATTTTCATAATACCGCTAGTGGATCAAGCAGCGGTACATACTTCCCAAATACCGATGGGGGACTTACAAGCGATACTTACCCACAAAGTACTGAAGGAGGTCCTATAGTCTCTCAAAATCCACATGGAAGATCTTCACCATTGTTTAGTGACAATGAGGCCTTCTCATTCTTTGCTGGACAAGACAACAGGCCAAGATTAACACTCAATGACTTGTTCCAAATGGATGATGCTGATGTTGAAGAGATATATCTTAAATGGCAAGCTGATATGGTGTTAGTAAGATCTAACAGGTTCTTCAAGAAGACTGGAAGAAAGATTACTGTTGATCCTAATGAGCCATTAGGATATGAAAAGTCCAAAGTTGAATGCTATAACTATGGAAGGAATGGACATTTTGCAAGAAAATACACTAGAGACAAAGCTGAGAGTAGCAGTCAAAAGTATAAGAACATCTATAGAATCAATCCAAGAATAACTGAAAGCTTTCCAAAAGGAAACAACATGAGTCCTAAAGGAACCAAAGCATTGGTAACTGTAGATGGAGTGGTGAATTGAGCTGAAGATGAAGAAGAAGAAGAGCTTGGTTTAATGGCTCTCTCACATGAAGATACTGAGGTACATCCATGTTCTAAAGACTGTGTTCTTAAATTTAATAGCTTAAAATTAGAACTAGAGGAACAGTATCAAAAATTCAACACATGCACTATAGAACTAAATGATTTTAAACAGGGTGTTGATAAGTTAGAAGAAAATATAGTTTTGTATAAAAAGGCTTAACAAAACTATGAAGAGAAAATAAGAATTTTAACTCTTCAAATGAGGGAAAAAGATGTGGAAATTAAAGGCTTTGAAAGACAACTTTTGAAAGTATCCGCAGAAAATGAAGCTTTAAAAGCCAGTTTTTATAATGAAATGGAAGTGATTAATCATTGGCAAAAGTCATCTAAAGGATTGTGAAAATTGATTAATTCACAAATGGGGTATTATGATAAGTCAGGCCTAGGATATATTGAGGACCAACCTGGGATAACTTTAATTGACAAGGACTTATCAAAGGGGATTTTTGATACTTCTAGTGAGTCAGATAATACACATGAGAATGATAGATATGCTGAAGGAATGAAGGCAGTTCCTCCACCACTATCAGGAATTTTCATGCACCCTAGTAATGATACAAGTATACAGTTAGAAGAACCAAAAGTTAAAAATACCTCAAACTCTAGTACTTTGTCCCAAGATAAGACTGTTGTGACCAAGAACATTGTTTATCCACCTTTAATGAACAATTTTTTTTCTGAAGAATCTAAGACTAGTTATGCTCCCAAGCAGGTAAAAACTCCTAGCAAGATATTGGAAAATGATGTAAAACATAATAAAACTAAGAGGGGTGGGTTACGTTTTTATAAAGTTAAGTCAAAACAACCTTTTGGGTCTTCTTTGAGAAGAAAAGGATGTTATGTTTGTGGTAGTCTAAGTCATTTTATCAAAGATTGTACTTTGCTGAAGATAAAATTGTGAAACAAAAGGCTGCACAAAAGGTCATGAAAAACAGTAATAGAAAAATGCACAGGTTAATAGGAATCAGAAACTTAAGAATGACAAACCTAAGTTTGATCACTCAAAAAGGGTAGCTAAACAGGTTAAAAATAACTCTACCAAAAGTTTTGTTCCTAGAGCAGTACTTATGAAACAAGGTCTAGTGCCTTTGAAGTCTGGTAAACCATGTACCGACAAGTCTAGACCTGCAAGTACTGCTAGACCAAACTTAAGTACTTTTGGTTTAATGTTTGTTAAACCAAAGTTATCTAAGAGTTTTAAGAATGTTGTTGAAAAAGCCAAAACATCTAGAAGTAAGTTTAATAACAATCCAGTGCAAATGTAGGTTCCTAAAAGAGAAAAATCATGTGTAAAAGCAAGTACTGCTAAAGCAGTACTTAAGGCAAAGAAGTCTGAGCATATAGAGTCACCCTATGTCTTTGACTATATAACTAAAACCATGAAGTATAAGAGTAAAAGTAGTATCGCTAGGAATGCTTCTGAACAGACTCTTAAGTGTGTAGGTCCCACAAGATCCGAGCCAAATGTGGATTGGGTCCCTGTTAAAAACTAATAAGTTTTGTTTAGTGAAGGGGCATATAATTGATGAATTGAAAGACAAAGGTATAGTAGATAGTGGATGCTCAAGATACATGACAGGAAACAAAGATTTTCTTGCTGAATTTGAAGAATCTAGAGGAGGACGAGCAGCCTTTGGAGGTAGCAAAGGTAGAATTATTGGCAAAGGGAAAATCAATACATGGAAGTTGGAATTTGAAGATGTGTTTTTTGTGAAAGAATTGAATGAGTTCAATCTCTTTTCTGTATCACAAATGTGTGATAAGAGGAACAAGGTGTTATTCACAGACAAAGACTGCTTGGTACTATATAAAGACTTTGATATGCCTAAAGAATCTCAATTACTGGTTAAAGTACCCAGGCAAGAAAATATGTACACCTTTAATCTTCATATTATTACTCCAACAGGTGGTATTACATGTTTGCTAGCTAAGGCTTCTTATGATGAGTCTAAATTATGGCATAGAAGGTTAGGTCATGTGAATTTCAAGAATCTTAACAGATTAGTGAATATGAATTTGGTTAGAGGGTTACCTAACAAATCTTTTCAAAATGATTTCATATGTGCTGCTTGTCAAAAAGGTAAACAACATAGAGCCTCTTTTAAGACCAAGACTATCAATACTGTGACAAAACCTTTGGAATTCTTGCATATGGATTTGTTTGGTTCAGTTTCTGTAAGAAGAATTAGTCATAAGACCTTTTGTCTAGTCATAACTGATGATTATAGCAGATTTAGTTGGGTTTTCTTTTTAGCTCTTAAGAGTGAAACCAATGAATTACTTAAGGATTTTATCACTTTAGTGGAAAAGCAGTTCACTAAACAAGTTTTAATCATTAGGACAGATAATGGGACAGAATTCAAGAATGCTGAATTTGATGAATTCTTGTAGGTCTAAAGGCATTAAGAGACAATTTTGTAATCCTAGGACTCCACAACAAAATAGAGTAGCTGAAAGGAAGAATAGGACACTAATTGAGGCTGCTAGAACTATGTTGGCTGATTCTCTTTTTCCAAATACCTTTTGGGCAGAAACAATCAACAATTCATGTTATGTGTTAAATAGAGTCTTAGCGACTAAGCCTCAAAACAAAACACCTTATGAACTTTTAACTGGTGTTAAGCCTACCATAAGTCATTTAAGACCTTTTGGGTGTCATGTATCCATACTAAATACTCTTGATCATTTGGGAAAGTTTGATGGAAAGTTTGATCCAGGATATCTTGTAGGATATTCATTGCAAAGTAAAGCATATAGGGTTTATAATTTGGCATCTAAAAAGGTTGAAGAAAATGCCCATGTTAATTTCTTAGAAAATAAACCCAATGTCCCAGGAATAGGTTATGCTTGGATGTTTGGTTTAGATTATCTAACTAACTCCATGGATTACTATTCTGTGCAAAAGGATTGTCAAACTAACAATGCAGGTGTCGAGTCTAGTGCAACTAATGCAGGTACTCAAGAAGAAGTTTCTTCATCAGATGATGATGTTCATATCTATGTGCCCAATATGGCTACTGTTACTCCCATGTCTGCTACTCCCAAGAAGCAAACCATGCCATCAAAAGATGATCAACCCTCCCAAGAGCTTCAGAGGCTTTAAGATCAAGAAAAGAATGCTACATCTGTTAATAAGCATTCAGGAGAAGAATCTTTTGAGTCACAACACTCAGCAGTACATACTACACCTAGTGGTACTTCATCTGCAAGTACTGCTAAGTCAAAATCTGCTAAGTCTGTTGATTCATTAGAAGAGATTTTACAAGCTACGGACGATGAAGACGTATATGCTAGTCCAGCTGAAGGGATCTTCTCCAAAGCTTCCTATGATGAGTAGGGTGCAGTAACTGATTTCAACAATTTGGAAACAGAAATTCCAGTCAGTTCTATTCCCACTCATAGAGTCAACAACAACCATCCTACTACACAGATCATTGGAGATCCAAAGTCTGCTGTACAAACTAGAAGACAACTTCAAACCAATTCTGAAACTAATGCACTTGTGAGTTATGTCAAACAACAGCAGAGAACTAATCATAAAGATACTCAGCATTATTTGTTTGCCTGTTTCTTATCACAATTAGATCCCAAAAACATTTCTTAGGCTCTTGATGAAGAAAGTTGGGTAGATGCCATGCAAGAAGAATTAACATAATTTGAGCTACAAAAGGTTTGGATTCTTGTAGATCTTTCCTCAGGAAAGAGAGTAATTGGTACTAGATGGGTTTTCAGGAACAAGTAGGATGAAAGAGGAGTTGTTATGAGGAACACAGAAAGACTTGTTGCTCAAGGCTATAGACAGGAAGTAAGGATAGACTATGATGAGGTTTTTGCACCAGTGGAAAGGATAGAAGCCACTAGGTTATTTTTGGCCTTTGCATCATATATGGGTTTTATAGTCTATCAAATGGATGTGAAAAGTGCCTTTCTTTATGGTACTATTTCAGAGGAGGTATTGTTGGACCCTAGTAATTCGATATTACTTATTATCTTAAGTAATAACTTTTACTTTGACTCAAGTGTGTTGTTTTAACGTAAGATAAGAACTATGAAAGTTTAAAACAACAATACCAATATACTTTTCAACGTATAGACTTTTATTAGAATTAAATAAAGAATCTATAACCCACTTTGTTTGCGGAATAACAAAGTGGATGAATGAAAATGGGGTTTGATCTCCTCTACTTAAACGTTTAACAAAAGTTAAACTCTAAGCTCCAATCTAAACGTTCATATGCAACTTTGGCTATATGGTTTAGTTGGTATCAAGAAAGAAAGGTTTTCTAGAGTTTAAGCTCTTGTATTGGTTACCTTTCTCTTCCAATGTACACTCCTTTATATAGGCAGTGTAAATTAGGGTTTGCACTTTGCATGTACCAATGCATCAGTTTATCCAGTGGGTGGTTGATGTCCATGTTGGATAAACAGTATAAAGTACTTAATAAACTATTCTAGGAAAGATAAAGGTTGTACTTATATCTAAGTATACAAGCAACCTACTTTGACTTAAAGTTATCTTTTCCCGCCTAATGCAAACCATTAGAATACTGAAGAGTCTTCAATATCCTAGAGGAGATCGACATCATTCAGTTTGGTATTGTCAAGCTAAACTGAACTGAAAGCCCTTCTTTAGTCCTTGTTCTTCAGCAACTAGACCGCCTAGTATTTGAAGCGAAGACTCCTTTGTCTTCTAAGTTCACTGGAAGGGGAGTGCTGAACTTTCTTCAGCTTTAAAGTCTTCAGTAGGAACTTTGTTCGTCTGGTCATCCATCAGCAGACTGGCCTTACTGCTGAGCATGAAACACTTAGGGAAATTTTATATTCAAATCCTAGAGTTGCTTCAGGGTTAGTAAATACTGACCCAACAATATCCCCCTATTTGGATATACAAATAGCCTAAGTCTAATGTCAGTAGTAAGTGAGGATAACAACTTCTTCTTACTTGCACTGAACAATTAATAACTTATAAACATCAGATAATCATTTATTCAACAACATTACAAATTACAACAAACATTATTACAAATGATTATTCACTTTTCCTTAGGTCTAAGTTCTTCAATGATGGAAGTCTGAGTTAATGGATCTGATTTTCTGTGGTCCAATATAGCAAGCAAGCACAAGCTGAAGGTTTTAGCGGCATCAGTAAGTCCTGGACCACCATGAAGAGAGTAAAAGATCCTTTGAACATTCAAGAGAAGTTCATTGTTCATTTCATCAAGATCACTTATGCCCACAAAGTCTTGACATTCTTGATGATTGAACATAATCATTCCTAGTTCTAGTTCGTCCAGTACATGACCAGGGAGATGATTTTGAAACTGAACAAGGCCTTTGTATTTCTTTGTAGTGACAAAGATGTCACCAACTTCAGGTTGTATCAGATTTGCCCTTTTGTTCAGCTCCAGTATTAGATCTTGATCTTCCAGAGAAGCTTGAGTGTTGATGTTCAGAATTTCACCTAGTCTATCATGATTTCTCATATAGTGCTCGATTCTGGAGCGAACTTCATCCCATCTCTTGAATTTCCTTTTCTCAATTATCACACTCATTTCCATCCCTTCAGTATAAGAAAGTTCTTTTCCTTGAAAGTTTTCAAGTATCTCATCAGTTCCATCACCTCTATAGAACTTGAGATGGATATCACCTTTGTTGGTGAACATATCAAGATTGGTGATTGGTGAGATGTTTCTTCTTTTGAGTCTTGTTATACAAAACTTTTCATATAACACTTTCTTCTTAAAGACACTTTCTATTTCAACTCTTCCAACTTGCTCATACAAGCTTAGCTTCAGATCTTAGATTTTCTTCTTGCTGAAGCCTTTATAACTTATCAAGTTCTTCCTGAGTGGCCACTCCTACGCTAATCAACTTATCATTTAGAATAAGATCTTTGTTTTTGGGTATTAAGGGAGGTGAACCTTGCATATCATCATCTTTGGCTGATGACTCCCCTTACCCTTTGTTGGGCTCTTTTCAGTGATAGGTGACTAAATGGATTGTTTCTGAGCCTTTTTTTGGGCATGTTTCTGAAAGAGCTGCTGGATTGTGTTTTTCTCCCCTCAACAGAAGACTACCCAGCAGCTTCTGATGACTTTTCTGCTGGGAAGAAGCCATAAAGATGATCAAGAGTGGTAGTTACCTTGGCCAGCATGGCTTGAACTGTTTCAATGGCATTTAGCTTCTGCTGAACCTCTTCAGAAATGGTCAACTTTTGTTTCTCTAGCAACGCCACTCTATCTTTGATCTTGGACACAAAATCACACAAGGTATTAACTTGGCCAGGAACTGGTGTGAATTCTGGTGGAAACTCCATGGAAGCACCGTTGATGGATTCTATTAGAGAGGACATCTCTTGCTTTAGGGGAAGTGGTGGTGGCCACATCTTGGACTAAGGGCTTTAAAGCAGCAATGAGGACATACTTAATTTGTTCAGCAGAAGGACGATGTGTTCTTGCTTTGATAGTTGAAATTTTGTTGTTGGCAAGCACCTTTTCTTCCTTCAGTCTGGCAACCTGTGATTGAAGAATCAACACTTGATTGGTTAATTCTTTTACCTACTCAGCTCTGGGTGAAAGTGGCAATAGTGTTGCATCAACAGGTTCTTCATCACTATCATCTAGATTGACTGGAATTCTCTTATTGAACCCAAGTTCGTTCTCTAGATCATCTCAAGACATACTGACAACAAAAGTAGGCAAGTGTCCCACCTTGGCACCAGTGGTGAGATGGACCTCCTTGGGAATCTTTGGAGCATCAGCATGAATGTGTGGATCAGTTTCAAGCCCTTCACCACCAGGGTTGGTTTGACCTGATGGATCATGAGAAAGAGTCCCTGATAAATTTTGATCAATGATAATGTTTTTGGTTCCTTCAGTAGAACCCTGTTGTGGGGGAGCTACATCATTAGAAACAGATAGGCCAGGGTCAGCATCAGCTGTTGGATTTGCTGACACATCATTCCTTAATGCAGAATCAGAGTGACAAGTGATAGGAATTAGTAATGAAGTATGACTTGTATTCAGAATGAAAGTACTTACTAATGCTGACTCCACACTACTGAGCTGAGGGTGAGCTCCATCTTCACCCTTCTCTCTTAAAGAAGTTGAGAGATAGGTTGCTTACTGGGCCTCTTTATGTATATCTCCTCCAGCAGAGACTGAAGGTGATGGCTGGTTGGGGTTCTTGTCATTTGCCAGGGACTTGGTCTTCTTCAAACGATGGCCTTGGGAATCATCATCAATCTTCTTTGAGGAAGATTGTGTGAGGGTTTTCCTCTTTCTGGACCCACGTCTAACCTTCTTGGTATTCATTGATGTTTGCTTCAGATGAGGTCCAGATGAAGCTCGAGGCTTTTTGCCTTGTAGAACCCCTTCTCCAGTTGGAGAAGTGTCTTTGGGAGCTTTGTACACTATTGGACCATCTGCTGAGCAGGTGTCCAGCATGGGTTGTGTAAGAGGAGGATCAATGGTGCTGACTGGAATGTTCCAACGAGTAAGATCAAAGGTCTTAAAGATTAGTTCCTCTCTAATTATTTTTGAAAAATCATTTCCAAGATGGTCAACAAAAAGGAGAGATAGAAATCTGGTGTACACAACGTTTTTCTCTCTAGTCTTTTTCTCCAGTTTCCCATGGAGATCTTCAAAAATAAGTCTACCAAAATCAGCTTTGACCCCATTGGCTAGATAGTATAAAATGATAGCATCTTTTTGGTTGATCTGGTCAAGACCTCCAGTTTCCCCCCCCCCCAAACATTCGATGAGTATGGTCATCAATAATTTCCATCTTGGTGGCAAAGCACTCCTTTTTAACCCACCTTTTTGAGAAATTTCTTTAGTATACCCAATTTCTTTAAAGAATTTTTTAACAACCATAAAATCATCAGGTATTCCTTCATACTCATTAGGGTTTCCAAATAATCTAACCCCAAAACTGTTCTAAAAGATTTTAACCCAAATCTACCATGAATCCCCATCGTGGTAGAATCAAACTCAATGGACTTCTTGTTGTTAGAAGCCTCTGCTGTAAACCAAAATTCTTTTAGCATATTTTGAAACATCATACCAGGATCTTCAAATAAAGTATACCTTAAAACACTTTTGGTTAGATAAGTCAAAACTTGTTCCCCCAGAACAGACTTAATGGATTCAGGTTTAAGCAAGGTGATGTTGTTTGGTTTGAAGAAGATGTCATCAATGGGATAGTTAACATAAGTGGATGGTTTAAGAGTGATTTTGGTTATCTTGGGGGTGGAAGATGATTCAGCCATTTATGTTTCTGTGTGTGTTTTGAAAGAGAGAAAGGTTGTGTGTGTTTATGGATGAAAAGATTTGTAAGCGAGGAATGAAATCCAATTGTTAGGGATTATATAAAAACTTTAACTGATTTGTAAAAAGTTTTTAAAACCATTTGAAAAAGTTATAAATCCTTTAGGGTTTCTTTTGAACATTTGGCACAAACTTTCTCATTAATGTTCTGCAAAAAGGTATGATTTTCTGTCGCTTTAAACAGTGAAACGCCCCATGTGTCAGGGAGTTGTTGACTGTGGATGGAGACGTTTGAAATTTCCTTAATTAACAAATGACACCTTTTTGAAAGAATGTTTGTTTTATTCACAAGAAATTTAATGCCATTAACTCTTTTGGATCACATGATTGATGGGTTTTAAATGTTGTTGCTCATATATGCTGAAGCTGATGGCAATACTTGTGAGCTTCAGTGCGTCAAACGAGGTGATAAAACCCCATATACATGTTCACATAAGTGAACAAGACATATGACATTGCACGCTCCTCTACTCAGGCCTAGCTACTTATTTGTATTAAAATTTTATTCAGCATTGCTGAAGGAATCTTTTGATGACTGGTGATTAATTTGTTCAGTTTCAGTGAATCAGATAAGGCGACAAAACATCATATACACAATCACATAAAGTGAAATAGACACATGACATTGCACACTTCTTTACTCAGACAATGCTACTTAACATTAATAAAATCTTTTAAGAAATGTTGAACCTTCAAGCTTCTTCAGTGAAGGCTGAAGATTCAGGTTTTGTATCATCAATGTTGAGCATACCAAGCTCCATTATCAATATTTTGAAAGTTGGTTCATCGAATGGTTTGGTGAAGATATCAGCCAATTGGTATTGAGTGGGGATGAAATGTAATTCAATGTCCCCTTTCACAATGTGATCTCAGATAAAGTGATATCTGAGATCAGTGTGTTTTGTTCTTGAGTGGAGGACTGGATTATTAGATATTACAATAGCACTAGTGTTATCACAAAAGATTGGTACCTTTTCATATTCTATGTCATAATCAGCCAGTTGGATTTTCATCCAAAGAACATTGGCACAACATCCAGCAGCTGCCACATATTCAGCTTCTGCTGAAGACATGGCAACTGTTTGTTGTTTTTTAGCACTCCAACACACAAGTTTGCCACCTAGCAATTGGCAGGCACCAGAAGTGCTTTTTCTGTCCAAATTGCAACCAGCATAGTCAGAATCTGAGTACCCCATTAGATCAAAACCTGAGGATTTGGGGTACCAAATACCTAGACTTGGTGTACCTTTTAGGTATCTGAAGATTCTCTTAACAACAGTAAGGTGTGATTCCTTTGGATCTGCTTGGTATCTTGCACAAAGGCATGTAGAGAATTGAATGTCAGGTCTGCTTGTGGTTAAGTACACGAGTGACCCAATCATACCTCTATAATGAATCTTATTTGTTGATTGTCCAGTGAGATCAGGTCCTAAGTTGTTAGGGGGTACCATTGGAGTCTTCACTTAAGTACAATTGATATCATACTTCTTCAGTAGATCCTTTACATATTTTTCTTGATTAATGGAGATGCCTTGGTTAGATTGTTTAATATGAAGACCAAGGAAGTATGTGAGTGCTCCCATCATACTCATCTCAAACTTGCTGGTCATAAGCTTGGCAAATTGTTTGCAAAGTTTCAAGCTTGTAGAGCCAAAGATTATGTCATCCACATAAATTTGTACCAGAATGGTGTCAGTTTTAGATTTATAGATGAACAAGGTGTTATCTATTTTTCCTCTGACAAATTTACGTTTAATGAGAAAAGTTGAGAGAGTTTCATACCACGCTTTTAGAGCTTGCTTCAGTCCATACAAAGCTTTGTAAAGCTTGTAGACATGATTTGGGTATTTACTACTCTCAAAGCCAGGAGGCTGGGTAACATAAACTTCTTCTTTTAGGGCACCATTTAAGAATGCCCTTTTTACATCCATTTGGTAGATTATGAAGTTCATGTAAGTGGCATATGCAAGGAAGATTCGTATGGCTTCCATACATGCAACTGGAACAAAGGTTTGATCAAAATCAACATCGGGCTCTTGACTGAATCCTTGGGCCACCAGCCTAGCTTTATTTTTAGTCACTGCATTGGTTTCATCTCTTTTAAGCTTGTAAACCCATTTAGTGCCAGTGGTTAATTTACCATATGGAAGAGGAACCAATTTCTAGACTTTGTTTCTTTCAAATTGATTGAGTTCCTCTTGCATGGCATCCACCCATCCAGGGTGTGTGAGTGCTTCAGAAACCTTTGTAGGTTCAATTTCTGAGAGAAAATTTTCATAAAGGAATTCTCCAGATGAAGCAGCACTCAGTTTCTTTGCCATAGATCTAGTGACTCTACCTTCACCAGGATTACCTATTATGTTCATCAGCTGTATGTGACTACTTTGAGTCCAAGATTTTTGTGGAGCTGGAGAATAGATACTGGTATCATGATTAGAGCTAGAACTTGGAATTCCATGACATGGACTTAGACTTAGAATGTCTCTAGTGTCTACTGAAGGATATTCAGTGGACAAGGGTTCAATCATTGGTGGACTTCCTTCTTGGTCAAAAGAAGCATATCCAAGACCTAATGCCCTAGAGATGATAGGAGAGGTTTGAGCAAGGGGCTTAGATTGTTCTTCAGCAGCTGCATATCATTGATCATTTTGATCATGTGTGTCAGCATGCTGATTGTTTTGAGACTGACCATTTTGATCATTTGTGTTTCCTTGCTGATCATTTGGATCATTTTGAGATTGATCATTATATGATTGACAGCCATGAGTATGTGATACTGAAGGATTTCCTTTTGTAGGACTTGTCATATCTTCAAATGGATCAATATGAGGGACTGAATTGCTTGTTTGATATTTTTGAGAAGGCTCATAATGATTAAATTCATTAGATAGATAATTTTGAGATTCATGTATATGAAGTTCATCATCTAATGGATTTATAAAGGTGAGAGCTTCAGAACATTCATTGAATGTGATGTGATAGGTTTCTTCAATACATTGTTTTCTTGTGTTGAATACTCTGTATGCTTTAGATACTAGGGAGTATTCAAGAAAATAACCATCATCAGATTTTTCATCAAACTTTCCAAGGTGATCCTTGTGATTGTGAATGAATACTGGACACCCAAACACATGTAAGAATGAGATGTTTGGAATTCTACCCCTAAAGACTTCATAGGAAGTCTTCATGTGTCTCTTCACAATGATGAATCTATTTTGAGTTTAGCAAGCAGTAGCTACAACATCAGTCTAAAAGTGCTTAAGGAGATCAGATCCAACAAGCATTGTTCTTGCTGCTTCAATCAAAGTACTTTTTCTTCTTTCAGCCACACCATTTTGTTCAGGTGTGTAAGGAGATGAGAAATTTTGGGAAATTCCTTTGTCATCATAGAATTTGATCAGTGAGTGATTTCTGAATTCAGTGCTGTTGTCAGTTCTGAGTTGTTTGACATGAGTGTCATTTTGATTTTTAACTCTTTTGATGAATGACATAATGGCATCTAGTGCATGGATTTTCTTTGTCAGAAAATATATCCATGTGTACCTTGAGTACTCATCAACAATGACAAGTGTATATTTTTCATGACAAATGGCCCTAGGTGATACTGGGCCAAATAAGTCCATGTGAAGCAAATGAAGACTTTCTTTGATTGAGAAAGTTTGCTTTGTTTTGAAACTGGCCCTATGGTGCTTCCCATTTTCACATGTTGAGCACGGTTTGCCCTTGGAGTAGATAAGCGAGGGAAGACCAATAACAAGATTTTGTTTTGCCAGCAGAGTTATTGTTTTGAAATTGAGATGTGAGAGCCTCTTATGCCAAAGCCAATTGGTAATATTGGAGGCTTTAGAAAAGAAGCATGTCTCCTGTGTTGAGTTAATGTTCATGACATAAAAATCTTTCACTCTTGGAGAAATCATCACAATTTCATGATTAGAGTTGAAGATTGTACCTTTTTTGTCATCAAACAGCACAAGATACTTTGCATCACAAAATTGAGTTATGCTGATGAGGTTGTGCTTCAATCCATTTACATATGCTACCCTTGAGAAAACTATACCATTGCATTTCACTGAACCAAATCCTTCAGTAGTAGCTGATGAGTTATCACCAAAAACAACTTTAGGACCTTGTTCCTCCTTATACTTGTGCAAATAACTTTTGGTTCCAGTCATATGCCTTGAGCAGCCACTATCTAGGTACCAAATAGGCTTCTAAGATCACACTGCACAAGTTAAGGAAATGGTCAGTTTTGTTTTGAAACCCACCTTTGTTGGGTGGGGGTTTTAGATCTAGAAGGTGTTCTAGATCTGAAGGGTCCTCTTGTAGAGGGTATGTGTGATTGCTTAGAAGAAGAATAGGTTTGAACAGCTTTAGCTTTCTTATCCTGGAGGGCTTCACCTCTTCTGAACCACTGTATATGGTTGTGATCAAATGTAGTGTGGACATTGCTTCCACAAGTCTCACAATATTTGGTAATAGAGTTTGGGTTTCTTGGTTTAATACCTCTTCTGAGTGAGAGGATTCGATTATGTCCATGAGTGTCATGGTCATAACTTCCACATATATTACAAACAGGGTAAAAGTGGCAGTCATCTGGGTAACGATTGCCCATACCACAATGAATGCATGGTGGGAAAGGCATATTTCGCCTGGAATGAGATGCTTCAGATTTGTGAGCATCAGCACTTGTTTTGGCCAGCATATACTGAGTGTGTTC
This sequence comes from Glebionis coronaria, assembly GCA_025667525.1. Taxonomy (NCBI): domain Eukaryota; kingdom Viridiplantae; phylum Streptophyta; class Magnoliopsida; order Asterales; family Asteraceae; genus Glebionis; species Glebionis coronaria. The sequence continues at coordinate 231,282,775 of CM046875.1, forward strand.
ACAAGTGCGATGATTAGTCCTTTCACATTTAGTACAATAAATCACTCTTAAGCAAGTTTGAGTGAGATGGTTGTTTTGACCACATAACTCACAAGCTCTTTTGAATTGTGTCTTGTACTTTAAATGAGGAGAATCTGATGGTTCATCTCTAAATCGTGTTGGTGTTTGCTGATGTCTGAGTTGTATTTTAAGATCATTGACCCATTCATCATTTCTGGCACTTTCTTTGGTCATGACATTTGAGCTTGCCCCTTCATCATCAGCAAGTGCCATTAGCACTTTCACATTTACCAACTCATCATCATCTGAAGAAACATCTTCTTCTTCCCATTCATATGCTTCAGCAACAATTCCTTTGTTCTTGTCTTGCTTGGAGTTCTTGGATGAGGAGCTTTCAGTACTAATTAAAGCCAATCTTGCCTTGATTTCCTTGTATTTGGCCTCAAAGTCTTTTGTAGGCCTGAGTTCAACCCTGCTTTGCTGAAATGGAGTAGAGGGAATTTGTTTTGGTTGAAATGATGATTGACCAGTTGGTCTTGATTGAGCTGGTGAGGAATATGAAGGGAGAGATGTTTTTGAATAACAATCCCTAGCATAGTGACCAGTCTTCCCACATTTGTAGCATTCAATGTCAACTAAAGCTTTTGTGGAGCTGGAGAACTTGCCTCCTTTCTTAAAGAACTTTCTAGACTTGGCAAGAAGTGCGCTTGCATGAAATTCCTATTTGAGGTCATTCAGATATTTGATGAGACTACAATTATATATAGTCTCATTGTCCAAATCGGGCTTAAAATGCTTAAAATATCATCAAAATACCCAAATATATGCCTGTGTTTGTTCATTTTGTATTTTAGGTACGGATATCGTGAAATCAACAAAAGATCACAAGAATAAAGCAAAAACGAACACGGAAAACGAAGCCGCATAAAGAAATCGACCCGAATCATGATTTTCCCTTGAAGTCCTTGAAGTTTTGAAGATTGTCAAGATTGGTCCCTCAAGTTTGAAAACTTGTCATTTTAAACCCTTGCAAAACTCAAAAATTGGATTTGGGTCCCTAAAATGATGAGATATTACATATTGGGTCCTTGAGATATTACATATTGGGTCCTTGAAGAATGCCAAAATTGCATATGTGGTCCTTGATAAAAGTTTGGCAAAAACAATGTGCCAAATTTGACAATTAAGCCAAAGTTATTACAAAGGAAAAGAGTTAAAGGCTGCCAAAACTATGTTTGAAGAATATTTGGAAAATAGGGGACCAAAACTGCCCAGACAACCAAACTTACTCCACCGCTCTCCTTAATATTTGTCTTTTTTAGTATAATCGTCTCGGTATCTAATCGAATGGATATAACTTTTCAAGTTTAACTTTATTGTTTTTGGTTAAGAAAGGATTGATTGGTAATCTATGTCTACTTGGCAAATAGCAAGTAAAAAGGTAAAAATATTCTATAAACTACGTAATATGTACTATCCTAAAAAAACACGTAGCAATTACCACAATTAAGTGCACGAAAATAAAAACGTAAAATACAAATTTAAACTACTAGGCACGCGAAACGAGAAATATACTACTAATATAATATTCCACTATTACTAAACTATTATTATTTTAATCATACTATTTCTATGTCTATAATAGCCATTACAAGTCTAAAATCACAACAAACAGTAAGTAATGAAATCTAACATATATACGATTAATGAAATGGGCCATACAACTTCATAAAGGCCCAATAAGAGGTGACTAACAATTTAACTGATTTAGCTAAAACAAAACGTGAATGGCCTATTTTAATAACAGATTTGAGGAAAGAAAAGGTTATTGTAATTGCAATATACGCATGAAGAAAAAATCTTATGAAATCAGTTTTTAAAGCCTAGTTCTGACCTATACTATTTTTTTAATCATGTTAATTGCAGTTTACCTTTTTGACTTAGTAATATGTATTTGACTTTCTTTGCCAGTCATGCTATGATTCTGAGATGAATTAAACAAACAAATGTTACACTATCAAGAGCTTACAATAACATCAATCTCACTAACACAAAACCACTGATTCATTCACACTAATATCTGACAGAAAGAAACAAGTACAAACAACTCGAATCAACGCATATAAAGCATGTATCCATTACCAAATCTAATGCTAATGAAATTCCAATCAGACTACAAGTCTGCTACTTTCTCTAAACTAAGATTTTCAAGAGAAAAATCTTATTTTGACTAATTCAAAAACAACTAAGTAAAATAACTCTGCACCCTTTAATGCAAATAACATCTATCCATTTATCCAACTGCATTCAACTAATACAACTAAACCAGGCTAATCCCAAATACTAGTTAATGCTGAAAAAATATAAAAACGCAGAAAATGCTATGCAGTAATCGAAAGCAGTAATGAACGAACTCCAAAACATTCAGAAACAGGACAAATAAAACATATAGCATAGGCAAACTCTATACTACAGCTACACAGAATACACTACGAGTTGCAGAAAAGTAAATCAGAAATACCAAACATCTGTCATTTAGTCCTTTGAAGTCGAAGCGGAGCGCTGAGCTCGCTTGAAACAAACACCACTACAACTTCTGTCTTATTCTGCTAACTGAAACAAATCGAGACCCTGCTACTACCACAAGATTACTAGCTTTTTCATCACTGAACTCGTAAACCGCAAATCTGTAAAGCTGTAGAATCGAAACAAAGCAAATAAAACTGGTTGAGATCCTTCGATTCTGATTCCTATGTGAACACTACTGTTACTGAATTAGAATTTTTAACAGAATTCTAACCGAATCTAGGACTTTTGAAAATCGATCTATGAAACTACCATTACCTGATTAAAAACTTAAACTGATTGAATTCAACAAACTCGACTACTTTGTCTAACAAACTGAAAGTATTAAAGATTGAAAAACAGATTCAAAGAGCGAGAACTAAAACCTCCATTAATGGTGAAATCTTATTTGTACTGAAAACTATATTCGAACAACAAACTTTACTGACTTCAACTACTTTTTAACAAAAATTATCTACTAACTAAATGACTTACTTTTTAACCACTTTTATAAACTGTTGTAAATCTTATCAACTGACTAAGCAGAAGGCTTTATCAACATCTAATAATGGCGAAAATCAAGATTAATGCTCTTTAAAACTAGAAATCACAATTTTAACCACTACAAATCCTGCGTGAACAGTACAGATACGTGAGAAAGAAATATCATTGATGTAACTGATTTTATCTATTTAATATGAACAGGAGACAAAAGATTAGAGAGGTAAATGTAGAAAAGCTTAAACTTCCATTAATGGTTACAAGAAAATTAGGTTACAACTGAAAACTAAAAGTTTTTAGCAAGAAAGTAACAAGATTAACTAACTAACTACTGCTAACTAACTATGTGTAAATCTACACCTAGCTAACCATCTTCAAATGAGAGTCTTCCGTGGTATTTATAGGCGTTTGAGAAGAAGAGTATAGGTGTTGATGACGTGCCTTGTCCAATTACTTCATGCCACGTGTAAATACGAGGTTTTGCTTCGTTCTTCATTCTTCATCATTTTGGGCATTTCTTAATCTTCCACTTTTGATCTAACTAAGTGATATCTCCTTGAAGAGGAGAACAAGAGGAGCACTTTTGCTATTTGAAGCTTTGCTTGAAACTTTCTTAAACTCTCGTGATTTGATCTTACAGGTTCTGGTGGATAGAAGATAAAAACGACTGAAACTTACTTTCTCTCTCTTCGTTCATGTGATGAAGACGTATATGAGTGTGTTTTGACCAGCTTGGTCAATTGACCAAGTTAATAACTTTCCATAAGTTTTCCTTTGGTCCTTTCTCTCTTCATTCTTTTCAAAAGTGTAAAAGTTTTTAAGAAATTTTCTTTTCCATCCTTTGTCTTGATAGAAATCAACTTAAGCCCTCGATCTTGGTAAATGATGGCAAGTAAGGTCCTTGACAGCATCTTTCGTCTTTTTCTTCGTCTTTTGATCAAATAAGTCCTTGAAACCGCGTGTTTCCTCAAAAATGTATCTTGTTTACCTAAAAACACATGAAACACAAATACCCACGTAATTCTGATATTTTTCAGTTAAATATAATGTATTTGATTGTGTTTTGAGTGGTTTTTGGATCATAATTGATGAGTGTTTTCACACTTATCAACTCCCCTCCACTTGACCATTTCCATGGCCTCATGCAATGTAGCATTTTAAAGAACCAAGTTACACTTTTCTCATAATTAACCCACCTTGGCAATTATGGAATGTTTCTACACTATGCTATGCTATATGATGCATGATTTTGATTTAATAGAATGAAATGCAAAAGAAAGCAATTCTATTTGCATATTTTTGGTTTTTCTTTAAATGGTTTTGATGGAAATAACTCATAAAGACTCAATGACTTGAATTAGGGCTTTTGTACCATGAATTTTTATCACCCTCAAGTTTCACTTTCCCCAAACCAAGCTTAAAAATGGGATCATTGCATTTACAAGTAAAAAGTGCATTAACATATTCATAACAATTAATTGTGGAACCGGTTATTATTTGAGCAAATTGCTTTTGTGAAATTTGTCATTATCCAAAAATAAGGAAGCACGGTTTTAACCCATAAGTAGTCATCTCATCCATTACTTGAAAAACCGCCCATAGTTAATATAAGTCCGACTCAAGATAATAAGTTATTCGTTTTATGTGTAAAATCCTTATGTCATGCATTAATAAGTAGCTACACACTCGCTAAGGAAAGAAAAATAAAACTCACGCAATAATTTACATCCGCCATCTTTTTAAGACTTTGGATCTTCAATCCCGCAACCCGTCAAGGTAATATTGGATTGGAGCAACTATTAAATCCCCGCAAACCGTCAAGGTAATATTGGAATCTAATAGTTACTATAATTAACACTTCACTACCCCTCTTGGGAGTCTTGTATAATTATTTATTTTTTCTTTTCTTTTTTTTTCTTTTTTTACTTTTTTTACTAGCCACTCATTTTTTTGATAAGCCGCTCTTATTTTTCTTTATTCCTCACAAAGAAAGTTGAAAAGAATAAAAGGAAAAACACCCGCTAAGTATTAAGCATGACATAAGTCTAGTACACATAAAACGTTCTAACTTAGAATCTTAAGACGTACTTATACCAACCATGAATGATAGACAAAAATGCATAAGAGATTACAAACCAATTAAAACCGTTCTTGATTATTTATTAACATATATACATGCGAAGAAAATAGAGGTTAAGAAGAGAAGGGTTTAGCCACAAGTAATTATCATGAAGTTTATCTAGCCCTTTTATACTTGCTTCAACTCTATCATTTCCCATTCTCCACAAATTTAAAATCTCAAAAATTGAGATTGGTGGATGCTTAGCCTAATAGACCAATGAAGGACTACATGGTTAAGGATACTAGCTAGAGAATGCTAAGATAAGAAAACTCGGGTTGAGTCTAAATATCCATGGCGGGCCTAATATGTCAAAGAGATCTAAATTTGTTAAACCATGTTTTTATTATATTTTTTTTAATATTTTTGATGAAAAATAAAAGAAAAATATATACAATGCAAATGTGTTATGCAAATGAAAAATGATTGATGCAAAAATTACGAATGCATATTTTTGGTGGCCAAAGTATATCAAAAATTTGAAAAATGTTTGAAAAAACAATTTTCTAAGTTATCATGAAAGTAAGGCAATGGTCTAGGTAAGGTCACTTCGATAGAAGTCTCTCCTACACATAAGATAAAAATTGTCCTCAATGTTTAAGAGTATTGGAGTAAACTCCCCTACACTTATGACATTGATAACTTTGCTTAACTCAAGTTAAGGAAGAGACAACTAAAGGGTATTCATTTTAAGCACAATTGTGAATATCACAATATCAATAACTAATCGAAGTGAACCAGATACACGGGCCTCCTACATAAGCTCCAAGAATGAAATGAGAGAGAGCAACCCTCGAAACAAACACCAAAAGAAGAAGAAAGGCACCCCTCCACTTCAACTCTACTATAACACTCTCTTAATTAAACCTAACCTATTTAGATCTACTCTACTTTTTCTAACCTAGTTATTCATTGCTTGAGTTTTTTTAACCCTAAGTCGCTAGCTCGACTCGGCCCCGAATTAGGTTGTCCTTGGGGAAACCATCATGGAGACTAAAGAATATCCACTTTGAAGCACGTCTCACATGATACACTCAAACTTAGCACGTTGCCATTTACTATAAGATTTACAATATCCGCCTGGATAAATGGAACAGTACAACGTGTTTCAAGTTTGTCCAACATACGAAATCTCTCAAATATGAAGCACCCTAGGATCAAATACATAGTTTCCATCTCGACAAGTGAACAACTCCAAAGTAGGTAGCATGACCAAAGTAAGCTCATACAAGAAGCCCATATCAATCGAAATCATACTCTTAAGTCGAGTAGATGAAAACCAAGGTGTCTCAAATTTACGTATCCCAGGATCAAAAACCTTTCCCTTCATGGGAAAATAAGAAGATGACCTCGTATCAATCATATAAGATTCCCCCTTAGATATCAAAGCATCATGAGACAATGAAGGTGTAGGTATCAAAACATTCATAACTATAATGTCCATGTTAGGCTCTTCATCATCATCAAAAGGTGGGTAATCTTCCATAGAAGGCATAGAAAAAGGAGTATCAAGATTAATAGTGTCTTGTGAAGGAGGTGTAGGCTCTATGGTCCTAAAAAGCATGTTTTCAATAAGACGAATATCCTCTTCCCAATTAGAATCACTATCATCAACCTCTAAATCAGTATTAGCAAGATAAGCCTCTATGGTGGCATCAATCTCCATAAGATAGTCCAAATCAAAGCTTTGGGTTCTAAAGGTGCCTTAGGTGAAAAAGGATCAATATCTAAGAGTATATGATCTTCATCAATAACCAACTTCAAGGGTGGGAGGGTGGGAATATAAGGCTCAAAAGGAGGTGTATTAATGAGAGAATCATTCAAAGGGATGATATCATCATAAAAATCAATAGGTGAAACCTCAAAAACCGGTGAAGAAATATCAATGAAAGGTTCTTCTTCTATGGAATCATCATTATGGTTTTCATTCAAAGCTTCAATCGAGGAGATAAGATGATAAACGTTTGATAAAACATCACGAATATGAACATCTTCCACTTCTTCTATATGATCAACATCATCATCCAAATTAGGAGTGTCATCTTGACATGAAAAGTCCTCGGATAATATATCACAAGAGGCCTCACTAGAATCACAATCATCATCCTCTATTTGTGGCAAGTCTTGCATAAACTCTTCCTCAATCTCATTATCCTTTTCTTTAAACAACTCATCAAGATCAAAGTCACCAAAATCACTAGTAGTAGCATGAAGGTCAACATGAGATGAAATCTCAATGTGATCATGAGGAGAAGAGGCATCAATACAAAGCTCGTCACATGGTTCATTGGAAACACCCTCAAGCTCTATTTGGATTGGGATAAGGTTCTCAACACTATAAGAGGTTAATTTATCCAAATCGGTGTTTGTATTAGTGCTAAGAGGCTCTTCCCCCATGGTTAAAGAGTCGGTGGGTTCCACGTGAGGTAAAGGTGATGAAGGTGTGTCATCATTAAATGTCATACAAATCGGAGGATCGTCATCATCGTCATATAAGCATTGTTTAAGCAAAAGAGCACGATTAGCAAAAAATTGTTCTTCTTCTTCCTTTTTATCAATCTTAAAGAGGAAATCATTTAAATATATCCTGAGGCGACAAGAAAATTTGTTCAACGATTCACGATACAAATCACAGATCTCCTTGTCATCATATTGCCAAGACTTAATTTCCTCTTCTCAGTAGACTTAATTCTTTTCTTTAACCATCGATGCATGTCTTTCATTTCCCCGAGGCTCATGTCTTTCATACTATCAAGCATCTTATAAACGTCATCGTTCGACTTGTTTATTGTCTCAAGTAAAGAATGAAACTTCTTGAAAAGATTAGGGTCATAGGATGGTGGATCCCTCGGTCTACAATCATAACCATAATGGGAACCGTTTCCACAAAAATCGCATGAAAAAGTCGAAGAACATGGTGTAGGTCCTCATTCTATCAACAATGTGATAAGGTGCAAAGTTATCAAGGAGAATGTTATGCTTATCAAGAGGAACATCGTGAATATTTCAAGCCAAACATCAATCCCAATAACCTTTCTTACAAGTCTCAAAATTACCTTACTCCATCGGGATTCCCACCCCAACCACCCACCCAACTTCAACAAAATCATCCTCAATTGTTACCAAGGAATCAAGGTCCAAGACCACATTACCAAGGGAATAATTACAAGGCACCTAACAATTTTCAACATCAAAGAAATAACCTTTATCCACCACATCAAGAATTTAATCAACCACTTCCACCCTTCCCAAATCAAGGATATGGGCTACAAGAGACTCATGAGTATGTTGAGAAGAGAATTCGTGAAAGTGAAAAGAGAATGAATGACCAAATGAAACTTGCAATGGATGCACAAACCAATAGGCTTTTAATTGCATTTAATCAAAGACCACAAGGAGCTTTACCATCTAACACATAAGCAAACTGATGAGACTGCTTTTATACATAGTCTCATCTTCCAAAAAGGGCTTAAAATGCATTAAATATCATTAAAATACCCAAATATATGCTTGTGTTTGTTGCTTGTGTATTTTAGGTACGGGTATTGAGATAATGACAAAAAATCACAAGAATCATACAAAAACGAACACGGGAAACGAAGCCGCACAATGAACCAAGCCCTAATGAAGACTTTCCAAAGATCAACCCTTGAAGATTTGAAGAATTATGAAGAAGGGTCCTCCAATTATGAAGAATTGACACTTTATACCCTTGTATCCTCATAATTACAAGTTTGGTCCCTAAAGTTTGTCAAAATTACAAAAAGGGCCCTTAACTTTGAAGAATTGGCAAGTTTAGCCCCTCAACAAAGCTAAATTGTCAACCAATATCATCCACAAAGTCAAATATATCATGAAGTCCTTCTAAGTACAAGAAATGACAAGTTTGGTCCTTTGAAAATCTCAAAATTACACAAAGGACCCTCAACTTTCAACAATTGGCAAAAATGGTCCCTCAATCATCAAGACTTGGCAATTTCAGTCCTCCAAATTATCAATATTGCAAGTCTAGACCATTATCATTGAAGAAAATACCAATTCAGCCCTTGAAGAATTCAAATATGGCAAGAATTACCCCTGATTTTACTTTACAAAAGTTTTTGGGCCAGAAGTGTAAAAAGGCAAAAGTTGACAAGGAAGAAAGTGGGCGTTGATAGAGTTTGGAAGGGATTTGACAAGTTTTTGAAACATGAGGGTGTTAAACTGGCCAGACAACATTGTAACCTAGACCACTCACCAGCTGCCACGTGCCCCACTACCACCACTCCACCAATCACAACTCACCTTTTGTCCACATCAGATCCCACTCACATTTATTTATTAACTAATCCTAACAGATTAGTTTAAACTTGGCGCTAAACACCCATTTAAAAAACCAAACGGATTAAAAACATGTTCTTGGTGTTCTTGGCACAAATTGGGCATTTGCTAATTACCAACAATTAAACTCCCATATTGTGCAGATTTGTGATTAAGGGTCCTATAATCACAACCCAACCTTAAAACTTGACACCTCACCACCCCATTTGTCTCCTTGTGTCTCCCCTGCTCCACACCCATGCATACTGCCAAAAAGATGGCAGCAATCCAACGTTTGAGAAACATGCTTACTTTCTAAGCTTCATCTACACCTTTGGATGCTCTCACACATGCCAGCTGCCACTACACAACAAGAAAAGTCACATGATTCTCCATGGCATTCAAACTTCATAAGGGCAATTTTGGAAGTTCAACACTAGGGTTTTACTTATTCTTCAGCTTTCTAGGTAGATTGTAAGGCTATATATAAAGCCCTTAGGTCTCAATGAGACGTTTGCTTTTGGTTTTTCCTTTGTTCAAACACTTGTAAATCCTTTTTCAGATTAATGAATTTGAGTTAAGTGCTTTGAAGAAAGACCAAGTGCCATCTTTATTCTGATTGTTTATGTTATTAGTTTACTGCTTTTGAAGTTTAAAACCTGTTTTCAAAATAGGAGTGTGCACAAGTTTGCATATTTTCCTCATTATCTTGATATTTTGCTAAGTCTTGTTCCAATCTTGGAATTCTTGGGCTATAGGGCTGATCATAGCATCCTAACTGAGTTGGTTAAGGTGTGGTGAGGCTTATAACTTGGGGATAATCAAGTGTGGGGTAACAAGTTTGCATCAATCAAGATTTTTGAAGTTTCTGATTTTTCATGTTATTGTGCTTAACCCTTGTTGAATCTTACCAGGCTTTTGTGGAAGCTTGTGCTTGTTCTTGCTAGCACATAAGCTCAAAATTCGTGGGTGTGGATGTACATCCATGAGGTTTGCATCCTTAATCTCCAAATCTGCATAAATTGTGATTTTTGGTGATATTTGTATGAAACTGTTGTTCTTGTGAATTTTGTGGCTTGTTCTTGCTTGAATCTGTTTATTAGACTTGTTTTAGTGTTAATTGATGCTTGGTTGGCCTGAAATCTTGTTTTGCTTTTGAAAATCTTGATTCGAAAAAGTTAAAGGGGTGTTTGGGTCTACTGGTTTATGCTTGTAATCTGTTTTTGTGTTAAAGGAAAGTGTTGTTTATGCTTTGTATCTGCTATACCTTTGTTTGAGAGTATTTTGCTGCAAGTTTTTGGGTTTGAACACTTGAATTGATCAATCTGCTATATAGGCCTTGTTTCTGCTTGATTTGACCTAGGATTTTGGGAACACTTAGGGTGTATGCATGCTTAGGGATAAAAGTGGTTTAAACAAAGTTAACATAACCTGTTTGAAAGATTTGAGGTGTTGAAATTGGCTTGTGTGTCAAATACATCAGCAAAAGTAGAAAACTGCATGTGTAGTGTTCATCAGTAACTTTCATTGCTTGAATCTTGCTTAATTCTTTGAACCAGTGCATGAAACCTGTTTAGACTTGCTTATTGGAGTTTATTATAGCTTGTGTGTGCATTTGGTTGAATTTGGCTGGCTGATTGTGATTTTTATAGCTTATCAAAGTCTGCTGAAGTGGTCATTTGCATCAGCAAAGTGACCACCTCATTTGGTGTTGCATTGTGATTTCTAGCATTAGGATTGTTGTATTGTTGCTTGGATCTTGTTCATGTGCTGCTTGTGATTGCTTTTTGCTATTTGGATTGCTTTGATCATAGCTTATAAGCCCACTGGCTTATTGGCTTATCTGTGCCAAAACACATCAAGTTTACCCAACTGGTGAGCCTTGATTCACAAGGTTTGCACTCAAACCTTGATCAGCAGGGTGAAAAACAAGTCCTTACACTTCATTAAGTCTGTCAACGTCCATTTTGTTCCTGTCAGCGTTTGATTATAACTTATCAGCGTTTGACTTTTGGTCAAACTTGGTTTTAAGCTTATTAAATCTGTTTTGCTTATTGGTACATGCAACAACTTAGTTTTTGTAATAGAACTCATTTTTCTCAGCTTAATATCAAGTCTGGAAGTTTACAAGTCTTTTGGTTAAGCTTTTGCTAGGAAACTAGCTTATTTGGCTTTTTCAGCCAGCTTATCTGTTCTCACAGCTTATTCTACTTGGCTTTTTGTGATTTTCTTGATTGATTATTCTTAGTTAAGCTATTTGTGAGCTTTTGCAACTTGAATCAGCTTCTGAGGTGGTCTAGATCATAAATACGACTATTTTGTCGTTTTGTGAATAAGTTGTTGACTTGTTTCTGGCTTATTGAGTGGTCTTATTTGAAATTTCTTTTTGCAAAAGTCTTTGTTAGGTCAAAAGAAGGTTGTGTGTTAAATTTTAGCTTATGGCAACAACTTATGGCTTAATGGGCCAAAAAGCCCATTAAGAATAAGCTGCTTATTATAAGTTAGCTTATTTCACATTTTCAGCTTTTGGGCCTTTGGAAAAAGTTGTTTAAAATCAAATTTTGAGTCAACCTGTGCTCTTTGAGCTTAATTTGAGCACTTTTTCTTATTGGGCCTTAATTAAGCCCAATAAGGGACTGTTTTGGGTTTGGCGCATTTTCTAGGCCCAATAGGGGTATTTAGGTAATTTCACTTTCATTTCTGAGTTATTTAGGTTAAATTAAGCTAGTTTGCAAGTTTTTAGAATTTTTTATAATTTTTGGATTTTTAATATTATTTTAATATTATTTTATTATTAAAAATTAAAAGTCTGATTTTCTAGGTTTTTATATTTTTCCTAGGTTCTAAATACTTAATTAGGATTTTTGCAACTTTCCAAATATTTTTTAGGTCTTTTAATTATTTGTTATAATTAATTTAAGATTTAATTGATTTTAGGAGTTTTTAATTGTTTAAAAATAGTTTTAATTGGTTTTAAAATTTTGAAAAATAGTTTTTAGCTTAATTAGAGTATTTTTGAGGTTTACAAACTTGAAAATCTTGTTTAGGGCTTTTTAATAATTAATTTTGATTTTTAGGGCTTTAATTAGCATTAAAAAGTCATTATCTAATTAATTAAAAGGTTTTTGCAAGTTTTGATTTTTTGTAAACTCTTAGAATATTATTAGGGATTTTTGGTGATTTTTAGAAATTTTTAGGTTAAGATTTTAATTTGGGTGGTTTTTACGACTTTACGTGTACGCCTTTTTAGACTTAGTTTAATCCGTCTTCATAACCGTCATTCTCTTCTAATCCCTTTTTCTATTTTTCTTTTCTCAAATATAATCACAAATTAATCCATATCATTACACACATAACACACTAGCCTCCTTGAGAACGAACTTAATTGGGTCATTCACACACGGTTTTCCTAAATCGTCGTGCTCACTTGCCCTATTTGTTGCATCCTTTTCCTAAAGGTGTAGTTTAACTTCAACATCATTTTGGCGCCGCTGCCGGGGAGGCGTGTTGTGTTTTGATTTGGCATTGTTGTTTTTATACTAACCATAATTAGTATTTGTATTAGTAGCACTCTACTAATACGTATTATCGTTTTTCGGTTTTTGTGTGAATATTATTACTATATTGTATACGTAGAACAATAAATACACAAGTACTCCAAATACGTGAGAAATCACAACCTTTACTTGGGAGGTCATTACCCAATCATTGTATTCGAATCTCAAACCAAAGAAAAAGGCAAAAATAGATAATTACTTTCGTGAAGCTTAATCTTGAAAATACAAACTATAGGGTGGGTATAAGGCGGATATTATAAAATATATCCTAAGGAAAAAGGCTCTTAAGTGCTTCGCGCCGCCTCGTTTCCCCGCTTGCTTGTGAGTATTTGATTGTGAGAGTGAATCGAGGGTTTTGCCGCCCAAAGTATTACTAAGTATCATATATATTTTCTTGGTTTCTATTGATTAAACCCTCTTGAACGATTTGGTGTTCCACCATCGTTCTAAAGTCATCGAAGGCGTTCACTCCACGTGTTTGTTTTCATTCCTTGAGGCTTCGTTAATCAAGAGATTTGATTAGTGAGGAGATTTGTGGACTTTTTGTCTACCTAATACATTTCACCAAGCTCCAAAAAGGTTAATACAATCAAAAACCAAAAAAAAAAAAAATTGAAAAAATACAAAACACCAAAAAGAATCTTCTTTGCTCATCCCCTCGTTGTACGTGACGTTTATGCTAACTCGAAATCAAGCAAGACGTGCTCGTAAACGAAAGAACAAAACTCCCACTCCTAACAATTCTAGTGAGGAGTCTCCTATTGACGAACCCATTGTAAGAGAAGCACCAACCATGGCGAATCGAACTATGATGGAGTTACTTCAAGCACCCACCAAGGGTTATGGAGAGGCTATTGTGATTCCCGCTATCCTTGCGGAGAATTTTGAGGTTAAGACGGGTTTGTTGTCCATGATTCAAAACAACAAATTCCGTGGTGATGAGAAGGACAATCCTCACAACCATATCCGCCAATTCAATCGTCTTACCGCTACTTGCAAGTTTAAGGATGTCTCTAACGACTCGATTAAGATGATGCTTTTTCTGTATTCCTTAGCGGGGCCCGCAAAAATTTGGTTAGAGAAAGAGCCACCCAATTCTATATTGACGTGGAAGGATCTCGTGTCTAAGTTTGTGAACCAATTTTTTCCGCCCTCTAAGACTACGCACTTGAAAAACGAGATTTCAAAGTTTTCACAAGAATTTAATGAAAGTTTTTCAACGGCTTGGAATAGGTTTAAGGAAATGTTACATGAATGTCCTCATCACGGTTTTTCCGATTTGCATCAAATTGACACGTTTTACAATGGACTTAATGATCATGAAAGGGATTATTTGAATGCCGCCGCGGGTGGTAATTTTTTGTGTAAAACGGTTGAGGAAGCTTTGGTGATAATTGAAAATAGATCTAAGGTGTATAGTCCTCGTAGCACGTCTAGTGTTCGTAAGGATTCGTCTTCGGCTTCACCTTCTTTTTCTAATACCATCGATGCTTGCCAAATTGAGGCAAACTTGGAAAACAAGATTTTTGATAAGTTGAAAGGACTTTTGATTGAGTTTAAAGTTGGTGAACCAAGTGCTCCCGCTACGGTTAAAGCGGTTGAGGTTTCTTGCATGTATTGTGGTGGAGGTCATGATTTCTCCGAGTGCATTACCAACGGTGGTAACACTTCGAGTGCCTTCGCGGCCACGGGAAATTACAACCAAAACGGTCTAGTTTCCCGCTCTAATCAAATGACTCCACCGGGTTTTGGAACAAATCAAAATGCTAACAACTATCGCAACAATCAAGTTGGTTTTAAGAACAATTACAACAAGGGAAACTATGGGAATCAAGGGGCTAATAATCAAGTTTCAAACAAAAATGATTTTCAAAATAACAACAAAAGTTTGCAGACATTGAAAGATCTTCCAAGTGAGTTTGTTGAATATGCTAGTGGGAATGATGCTAGGTTTGACAACATTCAAAGAGAAATCATTAGCCTAAGATCCGAGTTTAAAAACGACTTGAAGAAAGAGTTGAAAAACGAGTTAGCTAATGAACTTAAAATCCACACCAACAAGATGGAAGGAAATGTCACTAGGTTGCAACAAAACCAACAAAAAATGGAACAAGGGCAACATGAGATTAAACAAGAGATGCTTAAGGCCGAGAAAAGGCAAACCGAAGCCGTATTGAGGCAATCTAATTTTGAAGATAAAATATCGTCTATGTTTGAGGCAATAATGTGTAAACCGTCGTCAAGTGGTCTTCCTAGTAACACCATATCCAACCCTAAGGGTGAGATGAAAGTGATTACCACACGTAATGGTAAGACACTTAAGTAGCCGATTCCTCAAACAATTGCTCCTACGGAGGAAGCAATTGAGGAAGAACCCGAGGTGGTGGTCCAACAGGAGCATGTCCCAATCCCACGAAGTACCGCTCATACCACACCTACGGTTGACCCATTACCATCATTGGAACCCGAGATTCCAAAGGCTATGCCTACTATGTCTCAACCCACACCACCTTTGCCCTATCCATCGAGACTTAGGAAGGAGAAACGTCAAGAGCGCGACAATTACTAATTTGAGCTTTTTATGAAAATGTTTCGTGATTTGCACCTTAATGTGAGTTTCGCCGATGCTTTGGTCATGATGCCTCGATTTGCCGCTAACTTTAAGAGTATGTTGAACAACAAGGAGAAATTGCACCAATTGTCTAGTTGTTCGTCGGTTTATCTTAATCGCATACCTCAAAAAGTCGGTGATCCCGGTAAATTTTTGATCCCTTGTGCAATCCAAGACATGGAAGAATGCTTTGCCTTGGCCGATCTTGGTGCTAGCATTAACTTGATGCCACTTGCAATCTTCAAGTCGCTCAATCTTCCTAATCTTACTCCTTCACTAATGTCTATCGAGTTGGCCGACCATTCCACAATTCCCGCATGTGGTTCGGCGGAAGACGTTTTTGTGAAAGTGGGGAAGTTCTACTATCCCGTAGACTTCATTGTTGTTGATATCCCCACGGATCCTCAAGTTCCTCTCATTTTAGGTCGTTCGTTTTTAGATACGTCTATGGCTTTGATCGATGTGCATGCTAGAAAGATCACCTTACGTTTCAACGACGAGGAACTTGTTATAAACGCAACTCAAAACTCTCAAATTTCTCATGTTTATTCCGTTGCAACCATAAACCTCGTTGATATGATTGACGTGGTTTGCGAGGAATTTTCACAAGAAGTTCTAGGTTTTGGTGATGAAGAAACTAGTGGCAATCCCACTATGTTGGATCCAATTCTTGATAATTCGACACCAACCTTCACTCCAATTGAAGGTGGTGGTTTTACGTTGGAAGAATGCAATGGTCCACGTACTTGTGACGAAGACCTCGACAACGATGAGGACTTCTCGATTATCAAGGATTTTCTTAACGATTTCCCATTTCCTCCACCCGAGGAGGTTATGAGTATCGAACCCAAATCTTCACTTGAGGAACCACCTATTCTCGAGTTGAAAGATTTACCTCCTCACCTCGAATATGTCTATTTCGAGGAGGACGACAAGTTGCCGGTTATTATTGCGAAGGAACTTTCGAATGATGAAAAAACCGCACTTGTCGATGTTCTAAAGGCTCACAAAGGGGCGATTGCGTGGAAGTTATCCGACATTAAGGGGATTGATCCCAAGTTTTGTACCCACAAAATCTTAATGGAGGAAGATTTCAAGCCAACAATCCAAAGTCAAAGGAGGGTGAACCCGAAAATTCACGACGTCATCAAAAAGGAGGTCCTTAAACTCCTTGACGCGGGAATGATTTACCCTATTTCCGATAGCCCTTGGGTGAGTCCTATTCATTGTGTCCCTAAAAAGGGAGGGATGACCGTTGTGCCAAACGATGCCAACGAGTTGATTCCCACTAGACTCGTGACCGGATGGAGAGTGTGTATTGACTATCGAAAGTTGAATGAAGCCACTCGAAAAGACCATTTTCCCTTGCCCTTCATGGACCAAATGTTGGAGCGTCTTGCGGGAAACGATTTCTATTGCTTTTTAGATGGTTTTTCCGGTTACTTCCAAATTCCCATCGATCCTCGTGATCAAGAAAAAACTACGTTTACGTGTCCATATGGAACGTTTGCCTATCGTAGAATGCCATTCGGACTTTGTAATGCACCAGGAACTTTTCAACGATGCATGATGGCTTTTTTCATGATATGATCGAGAAGACGATGGAAGTCTTCATGGATGACTTTTCCGTGTTTGGTGATTCCTTTACTTCGTGTTTGTCGAAACTTGAGAGAATGTTAAAATGTTGTGAGGAAACCAACCTTGTGCTCAATTGGGAAAAGTGTCATTTTATGGTTAAAAGTGGAATCGTCTTAGGGCACAAGGTCTCGAAAGCGGGGATTGAGGTAGACCAAGCTAAGGTAGACGTCATCGCCAAATTACCTCATCCCAGAACCGTAAAGGGAGTTAGGAGTTTCCTAGGCCACGCGGGCTTTTATCGACGATTCATCAAGGATTTCTCGAAGATTTCTCGACCCATTACACATCTTCTTGAAAAGGAAGCACGTTTTGTCTTTGACGAAGATTGTGTACGAGCCTTTGAGATCCTTAAGAAGAAACTTACCGAAGCTCCCATTCTTGTTGCTCCCAATTGGAACCTCCCCTTTGAACTTATGTGTGATGCTAGTGATTACGCTATAGGGGCCGTTTTGGGGCAACGTCATGAAAAGCACTTCTTGCCTATTCACTATGCTAGCAAGACGATGACCGAGGCTCAACTTAAATACACTACAACGGAAAAGGAGTTCCTTGCCGTGGTGTATGCATTTGAGAAATTCCGACCTTATCTCGTCTTGACGAAATGCATAGTGTATACGGACCACTCGGCTATCAAGTATCTCATGGCTAAACAAGATGCTAAGCCGAGATTACTTCGTTGGATTCTCCTCCTTCAAGAATTTGATCACACCATTGTTGACAAAAAAGGAGTCGAGAATCTAGCGGCCGACCATCTCTCTCGTTTGGAAGATCCTCACCAAAGTGTTTACGAGCCTAAGGAAATCACCGAAACATTTCCGCTCGAGACACTTGGTGTAGTGAATTCTAAGCTTGATTCTTCTACCCCATGGTTTGCGGATTTTGCAAATTACCATGCGGGTAACTTCATCATTAAGGGTATGACAACTCAAGAAAAACGAAAATTCTTTCGTGATGTCAAGTTCTATTTATGGAACGACCCTTACTTGTTTCGAACTTGTGCGGATCAAATCATCCGTCGTTGTGTATTTGGCACCGAAGCTTCTAACATCCTTAGAGCTTGCCATGAGGGACCCACGGGTGGTCACCACGGTGCTAATCTCACGGCTAAAAAGGTGTTTGATGCTGGTTTCTTTTGGCCTACTATTTACCGAGATGCACAAGATCTTGTGAAATCTTGTGATGCATGCCAACGACAAGGAAAAGCCTCAAAAAAAGATGAAATGCCACAAAATATCATTCAAGTATGTGAGATCTTTGACGTTTGGGGCATAGACTTTATGGGGCCGTTCCCATCATCTCGTGGTAATAAGTACATTCTCGTTGCGGTTGACTACCTTTCTAAGTGGGTGGAGGCGAAGGCCTTGCCCACCAATGATGCTCGTGTGGTAGTTAAGTTCTTTAAAAGTTTGTTTGCTAGGTTTGGAACCCCTCGTGCTATCATAAGCGATCGTGGAACCCATTTTTGTAATGACCAATTTGAAAGGGTTCTAAGGAAATATGGGGTTACACATCGTCTTTCTACGGCTTATCACCCACAAACGAGTGGGCAAGTCGAGGTTTCAAACCGAGCTTTGAAGAGGATCTTGGAGAGATCCGTGGGGGAAAACCGACAATCTTGGTCGGATAAGTTAGACGATGCTTTATGGGCCTTTAGGACCGCTCATAAGACACCCATTGGGTGCACTCCCTATAAGCTTGTGTATGGAAAGAATTGTCATTTGCCTATCGAGTTAGAACACAAGGCTTATTGGGCCCTAAAGCATTGTAATGATGACATGGAGACCGCGGGAAAACACCGGAAAATGCAATTAAATGAATTGGATGAATTGAGAGACATTGCTTATGAAAATTCATTGATTTACAAAGAGAAAACTAAAAAGTTGCATGATTCAAAAATTAAAAACCGGGTTTTTAACATTGGGGATCAAGTATTGCTTTTTAATTCAAGATTGAAAATCTTTTCCGGTAAATTGAAATCCCGTTGGTCCGGTCCATTCACCGTGACTCAAGTATTTCCGTATGGGACCATCGAGCTAGCTCAAGATGATGGTCCTAACTTCAA
The DNA here is from genome assembly GCA_025667525.1 of Glebionis coronaria. Lineage (NCBI taxonomy): Eukaryota > Viridiplantae > Streptophyta > Magnoliopsida > Asterales > Asteraceae > Glebionis > Glebionis coronaria. Next base: position 231,302,127 of record CM046875.1, read on the forward strand.
GGTGAATGGACATAGGTTGAAGCACTACTTTGGTGGGGAAGTTCCATCCTTGAACTACCTCGACCAAGTCACCTTCCCCAATGATAATTAGTATTGAGGGGATCGAGTCGAGCTCATGACTCGGTAATCAAAAACGAGGTGCCTCGTGGGGGAGTCCCATGCTTATCCTATGTACATATTATCGCTTTCTTAGTCTAATGTAGCTTACGTGTGGGATTTGTGCCCTTCCGACCTTTGTTTCGTGGTTGTTTGTGATATGTGGTTTTTAGATCATGATCTTCACGATTGGAGCCTCTCGTGTTCGTTTTATGGGAGCACTCGATCGTTTGCTTTGAGACATTTCTCAATATCCATGATATATCCTTTTGATGTTCTAACCTTAGGTTTTTAGCACACTTCATAAACGGCTTTTACTTATTGGTTACACCCTTTCCATGCTAGATTAGGCATTCGACTACGTCTCTAGTATGGGGGTGTTTGCACCCCTAGACTCGAAACATTGAGGACAATGTTTAATTTTAGTATGGGGGGGTGAATAGATACTTGCCTTGCCAAACCTTCACGCTTTCCAAAGTTTATCTTTTTGTTTATCGTTTTGTTGCAAAAAAGGCTAAAAATGGCCAAATTTTAAATTTTTCTCATGTTTTATAAGTGTTTGAAGACACGAATGTAGATTTTGCGATGGCGAGAATAAGAGTAATTTTTGACTCGACCGTGCGTGTTGAGCACTTAGCTTTGATTCCTTAACTACACATTAGGCTAAGTCTCTTAAATGAGGACGAGAAATGATAGAGTTAATTATAAGTTACTATGCTAAACGTAGAGTACTCGTATTCTTTAAAAAACTCATGTGTTCTCGTTGTTTGCTTATTCTCCCTTCGCATGTAAATATTTTTTGCTTAATAAATATTGACTTAGCGGTTTAGTTTTGATTGTTGGGTTTCTAGTCTTTTCTAGTAGCTTCCGTGTAATTAAATTGGGAAGACATTAAGGTATCGCCAGCGTCACGGTTTTGAAGTATTGGCACCCCAATAATCGAAAGCTTCACCCAATAATAAGATTTCAAGTGCTCACCTAAATCAAGCAAACAATTTGAAGCCCCACAAGGCCTAAAATCTATGCAAAAATTGAAAGTGAATCAAGCCTTAATCTTCGAAGCTTTAAAGATCCAAAATTCGCTTTTGCGTGAGGATATACGTCTTTGGCTAATAAAACCACCGATGAGGCGGATAATAAAAGGCAAGGCAAGACCGAAGTCATAATAAAAACTTCATGGCGAAGTTGAATAAAAGATGGAGGTAAACCAAAGATAATAAGGTCCTTCCGTTAGGGGGCGTATAAAAGTCTTGGTAATAAGTCTCATGTTCAAAACCGTTATAAAACCGTGTTTATCGATTCTTCTTGTCAACTTAATTTTTTAACATCGTTGTCTATTAGGAGGGGTTATTGATTTGATGGTCTTAGTTACACCGTTAGGACTCTATTTTTAGACCTAAATCTCTATTATCGCATAAGTCAAACAATGTATCCTCGTGAAACATTCAAGACAAAATAAAATATAAGAGATACAACTTAGGAATAATGGGAGGATAAGTACGTGATTAGGGCATATGAGTAGTGTTAGCATTACTAACTTATAATGACAATGATCTCGTTGCACGCTTAGCATGGAATCGAAGTGAAAATCGAGGACGATGAAATTATTTCTAACGAAGCATTCACGTGTTCTTATTCTATGAACCTAAACGTCCCATTTTGCGATGAAAATCATACATTATGTCTATAACACAAGTAGTAGTAATAGTAGTAGTGTAGCTAGTTTATCGTTCAATAAAGTGAATAAAATGAATTTTGGAGATGCTTTGATACTTTATTCTAGCATTGCGTGAGGGCACGGCAATGGTTTAGTATGGGGGAGTGATGAGACTGCTTTTATACATAGTCTCATCTTCCAAAAAGGGCTTAAAATGCATTAAATATCATTAAAATACCAAATATATGCTTGTGTTTGTTGCTTGTGTATTTTAGGTACGGGTATTGAGATAATGACAAAAGATCACAAGAATCATACAAAAACGAACACGGGAAACGAAGCCGCACAATGAACCAAGCCCTAATGAAGACTTTCCAAAGATCAACCCTTGAAGATTTGAAGAATTATGAAGAAGGGTCCTCCAATTATGAAGAATTGACACTTTATACCCTTGTATCCTCATAATTACAAGTTTGGTCCCTAAAGTTTGTCAAAATTACAAAAAGGGCCCTTAACTTTGAAGAATTGGCAAGTTTAGCCCCTCAACAAAGCTAAATTGTCAAACAATATCATCCACAAAGTCAAATATATCATGAAGTCCTTCAAAGTACAAGAAATGACAAGTTTGGTCCTTTGAAAATCTCAAAATTACACAAAGGACCCTAAACTTTCAACAATTGGCAAAAATGGTCCCTCAATCATCAAGACTTGGCAATTTCAGTCCTCCAACTTATCAATATTGCAAGTCTAGACCATTATCATTGAAGAAAATACCAATTCAACCCTTGAAGAATTCAAATATGGCAAGAATTACCCCTGATTTTACTTTGCAAAAGTTTTTGGGCCAGAAGTGTAAAAAGGAAAAAGTTGACAAGGAAGAAAGTGGGCGTTGATAGAGTTTGGAAGGGATTTGACAAGTTTTTGAAACATGAGGGTGTTAAACTGGCCAGACAACATTGTAACCTAGACCACTCACCAGCTGCCACGTGCCCCACTACCACCACTCCACCAATCACAACTCACCTTTTGTCCACATCAGATCCCACTCACATTTATTTATTAACTAATCCTAACAGATTAGTTTAAACTTGGCGCTAAACACCCATTTAAAAAACCAAACGGATTAAAAACATGTTCTTGGTGTTCTTGGCACAAATTGGGCATTTGCTAATTACCAACAATTAAACTCCCATATTGTGCAGATTTGTGATTAAGGGTCCTATAATCACAACCCAACCTTAAAACTTGACACCTCACCACCCCATTTGTCTCCTTGTGTCTCCCCTGCTCCACACCCATGCATACTGCCAAAAAGATGGCAGCAATCCAACGTTTGAGAAACATGCTTACTTTCTAAGCTTCATCTACACCTTTGGATGCTCTCACACATGCCAGCTGCCACTACACAACAAGAAAAGTCACATGATTCTCCAAGGCATTCAAACTTCATAAGGGCAATTTTGGAAGTTCAACACTAGGGTTTTACTTATTCTTCAGCTTTCTAGGTAGATTTTAAGGCTATATATAAAGCCCTTAGGTCTCAATGAGACGTTTGCTTTTGGTTTTTCCTTTGTTCATACACTTGTAAATCCTTTTTCAGATTAATGAATTTGAGTTAAGTGATTTGAAGAAAGACCAAGTGCCATCTTTATTCTGCTTGTTTATGTTATTAGTTTACTGCTTTTGAAGTTTAAAACCTGTTTTCAAAAGAGGAGTGTGCACAAGTTTGCATATTTTCCTCATTATCTTGATATTTTGCTAAGTCTTGTTCCAATCTTGGAATTCTTGGGCTATAGGGCTGATCATAGCATCCTAACTGAGTTGGTTAAGGTGTGGTGAGGCTTATAACTTGGGGATAATCAAGTGTGGGGTAACAAGTTTGCATCAATCAAGATTTTTGAAGTTTCTGATTTTTCATGTTATTGTGCTTAACCCTTGTTGAATCTTAGCAGGCTTTTGTGGAAGCTTGTGCTTGTTCTTGCTAGCACATAAGCTTAAAATTCGTGGGTGTGGATGTACATCCATGAGGTTTGCATCCTTAATCTCCAAATCTGCATAAATTGTGATTTTTGGTGATATTTGTATGAAACTGTTGTTCTTGTGAATTTTGTGGCTTGTTCTTGCTTGAATCTGTTTATTAGACTTGTTTTAGTGTTAATTGATGCTTGGTTGGCCTGAAATCTTGTTTTGCTTTTGAAAATCTTGATTTGAAAAAGTTAAAGGGGTGTTTGGGTCTACTGGTTTATGCTTGTAATCTGTTTTTGTGTTAAAGGAAAGTGTTGTTTATGCTTTGTATCTGCTATACCTTTGTTTGAGAGTATTTTGCTGCAAGTTTTTGGGTTTGAACACTTGAATTGATCAATCTGCTATATAGGCCTTGTTTCTGCTTGATTTGACCTAGGATTTTGGGAACACTTAGGGTGTATGCATGCTTAGGGATAAAAGTGGTTTAAACAAAGTTAACATAACCTGTTTGAAAGATTTGAGGTGTTGAAATTGGCTTGTGTGTCAAATACATCAGCAAAAGTAGAAAACTGCATGTGTAGTGTTCATCAGTAACTTTCATTGCTTGAATCTTGCTTAATTCTTTGAACCAGTGCATGAAACCTGTTTAGACTTGCTTATTGGAGTTTATTATAGCTTGTGTGTGCATTTGGTTGAATTTGGCTGGCTGATTGTGATTTTTATAGCTTATCAAAGTCTGCTGAAGTGGTCATTTGCATCAGCAAAGTGACCACCTCATTTGGTGTTGCATTGTGATTTCTACATTAGGATTGTTGTATTGTTGCTTGGATCTTGTTCATGTGCTGCTTGTGATTGGTTTTTGCCATTTGGATTACTTTGATCATAGCTTATAAGCCCACTGGCTTATTGGCTTATCTGTGCCAAAACACATCAAGTTTACCCAACTGGTGAGCCTTGATTCACAAGGTTTGCACTCAAACCTTGATCAGCAGGGTGAAAAACAAGTCCTTACACTTCATTAAGTCTGTCAACGTCCATTTTGTTCCTGTCAGCGTTTGATTATAACTTATCAGCGTTTGACTTTTGGTCAAACTTGGTTTTAAGCTTATTAAATCTGTTTTGCTTATTGGTACATGCAACAACTTAGTTTTTGTAATAGAACTCATTTTTCTCAGCTTAATATCAAGTCTGGAAGTTTACAAGTCTTTTGGTTAAGCTTTTGCTAGGAAACTAGCTTATTTGGCTTTTCCAGCCAGCTTATCTGTTCTCACAGCTTATTCTACTTGGCTTTTTGTGATTTTCTTGATTGATTATTCTTAGTTAAGCTATTTGTGAGCTTTTGCAACTTGAATCAGCTTCTGAGGTGGTCTAGATCATAAATACGACTATTTTGTCGTTTTGTGAATAAGTTGTTGACTTGTTTCTGGCTTATTGAGTGGTCTTATTTGAAATTTCTTTTTGCAAAAGTCTTTGTTAGGTCAAAAGAAGGTTGTGTGTTAAATTTTAGCTTATGGCAACAGCTTATGGCTTAATGGGCCAAAAAGCCCATTAAGAATAAGCTGCTTATTATAAGTTAGCTTATTTCACATTTTCAGCTTTTGGGCCTTTGGAAAAAGTTGTTTAAAATCAAATTTTGAGTCAACCTGTGCTTTTTGAGCTTAATTTGAGCACTTTTTCTTATTGGGCGTTAATTAAGCCCAATAAGGGACTGTTTTGGGTTTGGCCCATTTTCTAGGCCCAATAGGGGTATTTAGGTAATTTCACTTTCATTTCTGAGTTATTTAGGTTAAATTAAGCTAGTTTGCAAGTTTTTAGAATTTTTTATAATTTTTGGATTTTTAATATTATTTTATTACTAAAAATTAAAAGTCTAATTTTCTAGGTTTTTATATTTTTCCTAGGTTCTAAATACTTAATTAGGATTTTTGCAACTTTCCAAATATTTTTTAGATCTTTTAATTATTTGTTATAATTAATTTAAGATTTAATTGATTTTAGGAGTTTTTAATTATTTAAAAATAGTTTTAATTGGTTTTAAAATTTTGAAAAATAGTTTTTAGCTTAATTAGAGTATTTTTGAGGTTTACAAACTTGAAAATCTTGTTTAGGGCTTTTTAATAATTAATTTTTATTTTTAGGGCTTTAATTAGCATTAAAAAGTCATTATCTAATTAATTAAAAGGTTTTTGCAAGTTTTGATTTTTTGTAAACTCTTAGAATATTATTAGGGATTTTTGGTGATTTTTAGAAATTTTTAGGTTAAGATTTTAATTTGGGTGGTTTTTACGACTTTACGTGTACGCCTTTTTAGACTTAGTTTAATCCGTCTTCATAACCGTCATTCTCTTCTAATCCCTTTTCTATTTTTCTTTACTCAAATATAATCACAAATTAATCCATATCATTACACACATAACACACTAGCCTCCTTAAGAACGAACTTAATTGGGTCATTCACACACGGTTTTCCTAAATCGTCGTGCTCACTTGCCCTATTTGTTGCATCCTTTTCCTAAAGGTGTAGTTTAACTTCAACATCACAAACCCAAGGGCAAATGTCAATGCTATTACAACAAGAAGTGGAAAGTCAACAAAGGATCCTTCACCTCCTAAACCTCCTATTGTTAAACCCACTTTTGTTCCTCCATGTGACAAGCCTTCTACATCTACTTCACCACCTCAAAATCCTCCAATTCAATCAAACACACCTTCTCAACCTATTCCCACTTCTCCTTTACCTTCCACAACTCCCAATGAAGAAGCTATCAAAGACAAATCTTCCACTACAACACCTACACCTAAACCAACTCTTCCTTATCCTTCAAGATTGAAAAAGGACAAGTTAAAGAACAAGGATGATATCCAAGTCTCAAATTTCTTAAGGATGTTCAAGCAACTCAACATAAACATCTCCTTTGCGGAAGCTCTTTCTTACATGCCAAAGTTTGCTAAGATGTTCAAGGATTTACTCTCCAACAAGGAAAAATTGGTTGATTTGCCCAATACATCCCCTAATGAAAATTGTTCCGCCGTGTTACTTAAAACCTTACCAACAAAACTTGGAGATCCGGGGCGCTTCTTGATACCTTGTAATTTTCCCGGTGTGTAAAATTGCATGGCTTTGGCGGATCTAGGGGAAAGCATAAACCTCATGCCTTTATCGGTTTGGAAAAACTCTCTCTTCCCGAGCTCACTCCCACTAGGATGACACTTGAGTTAGCCAACCGAAACATAGCTTACCCTGTGGGTATCGCGGAGGATGTGTTTGTAGGTGTGGATAAGTTTACATTTCTGGCTGACTTTGTAGTGGTTGATTATGACATGGATCCTAGAGTTCCTTTGATTGTTGGTAGACCATTTTTGAGAACGGGTCGTACCTTGATAGATGTGGCGGAGGGAGAACTAATTATGAGAGTAGAGGATGAGAAAGTGGTGTTTAAGTTAGGGAAAGTTTGTGATAAGAAAGAGGTTAAGGAGTCTAAACCTTGTGAGACTATTAACATAGTTGATGTGCTAGATGAGGTGTGTGATGAGCATTTTCATGACGCTTGCAAGAGTACTAGTGAGGATATGCCCCATGTTGAAACCGTGGCCTCAATTGCTCCTTCCTTAACACCTTTTGGAGAGAGTGATTTCCTCTTGGAGGAATTTGAGTCCAACTTTCTTGGTGATGATGATTCTCCTATTAATTGGGAAGAAGATATTCTTACTATCCAAAAGTTGCTGAATGAGGACCCTATTTCTTCCCCCATTCCACAAGAAGTTACTAATGATGATCCTTCCATAGTAAAACCTTCCATAGAGAGTCCACCTCCAATTGAACTTAAGGACCTTCCATCCCACCTAGAGTATGCTTTCTTAGTGGGCAAAGACCAATTACCCGTGATCATTGCTAAAGAGTTGAAAGAGGATGAGAAAGATAAACTCATTGAAGTCCTTAAGAAACATAAGAAAGCCTTAGCATGGAAAATATCCGACATAAGGGGAATTGATCCACATTTTTGTACACACAAAATCCTTATGGAGGATGATTACAAACCCGCCATTCAAAGTCAACGAAGGGTTAACCCAAAAATCCATGAGGTCATTAAAAAGGAAGTGATAAAACTCCTTGATGCGGGCATGATTTACCCTATTTCCGACTCTCCATGGGTTAGCCCGGTACATTGTGTTCCAAAAAAGGGTGGAACCACTGTAGTACCTAATGAGAACAATGAGCTTATTCCTACGAGACTTGTTACCGGTTGGAGAGTTTGTATTGACTATAGGAAGCTCAATGAGGCTACTAGGAAAGACCACTTCCCATTACCTTTTATGGACTAAATACTTGAACGCTTAGCGGGAAATGAGTACTATTGCTTTCTTGATGGATTTTCGGGTTATTTCCAAATACCCATTGACCCTAAGGATCAAGAAAAGACCACATTCACTTGTCCCTACGGTACATTTGCTTACAAGAGGATGCCTTTTGGCTTATGTAATGCACCAGGGACGTTTCAAAGGTGCATGATGGCAATTTTCCATCATATGATAGAGCAAACAATGGGGGTTTTCATGGATGACTTTTTCGTCTTTGGAGATTCATTTACCTCATGTCTCACCAATTTAGAACAAATACTTAAGCGTTGTGAGGAAACACGTTTAGTTCTTAATTGGGAGAAATGTCACTTTATGGTGAAAGAGGGAATTGTTTTGGGACACAAAATATCCAATAAGGGATTAGAAGTGGATCGAGCTAAAATTGATGTGATTGCTAAGCTTCCCCCACCCACTACGGTAAAAGGTGTAAGGAGTTTCTTAGGTCATGTGGGGTTTTATAGGCTCTTCATACAAGATTTTTCTAAGATAGCTAGACCGATGACTCACCTCTTGGAAAAAGAGGCTCCTTTCATTTTCAACCAAGAGTGTTTGGAATCTTTTGAGACTCATAAGGAGAAATTGGCAAAGGCTCCCTTTTTGGTTTCTCCAAATTGGGAATTACCTTTGGAGCTTATGTGTGACGCTAGTGATTATGCGATGGGGGTCGTCTTAGGAAAAAGAGTGAATAAGCATTTTCAACCTATACACTATGCGAGTAAAACCATGATCGGTGCACAACTTCATTATACTACCACGGAAAAAGAGTTGCTAGCTATAGTCTATGCTTTTGAGAAATTTAGACCATACCTTATGCTATCCAAAACCATAGTGTATACGGATCATTCCACTGTCAAGTATCTCATGACAAAGCAAGATGCTAAGCCTAGGCTTTTGAGATGGGTTTTATTGCTTCAAGAGTTTAAGATTGAAATTCGAGATAAGAAAGGAGCCGAGAATTTAGCGGCGGATCACTTGAGTAGACCTGAGCATCCTTTTCAAGGAGATTTTCCTAATAATGAAATCAATGAATCCTTTCTATTAGAGGAGCTCACGTCTATCTCTTCCAAAGAGGATGCCACCCCTTGATTTGCGGATATAGCAAACTATCTTGTGGGGAATGTGCTTATTGAGGGTCTTACTTCCCAACAAAAGAAGAAATTTCTTAAGGAAGTTAAGTACTACTTTTGGGATGATCCTTATCTTTTTAGGCAATTTGCGGACCAAATCATTAGACGATGTGTAGATGGGCCCGAGGCATTTAAAATTTTAGAAGCTTGTCAAAAAGGACCTACGGGTGGACATTTTGGGCCCAACTATACCGCCAAGAAAGTCTTTGATTCGGGTTACTATTGGCCTTCAATTTACAAAGATGCCCAAGAGATGGTGAAATTTTGTGATGTATGTCAAAGACAAGGAAAAATTACGCAACGTGATGAGATGCCACAAAATTTTATTCAAGAGTGTGAGATTTTTTATGTATGGGGCATAGATTTTATGGGACCTTTTCCATCTTCTAAGGGAAACAAGTCTATACTTGTAGCAGTGGATTATGTGTCCAAATGGGTTGAGGCTAAAGCCTTACCTACCATGATGCTAGAGTTGTTGTGAAGTTCTTGAAGCAATTATTTGCTAGATTTGGTGTACCTCGGGCCATCATAAGTGATCGTGGTACGCACTTTTGTAATGATCAATTTACGAGAGTTATGAAGAAATATGGAGTTAATCATACACTTTCTACCGCGTATTACCCTCAAACCAATGGTCAAACCAAGGTCACAAATCGTGGTTTAAAGAGAATTTTAGAGAGAACGGTGGGAGAGCATCGAGCCTCTTGGTCGGATAAGCTTGATGATGCTTTATGGGCTTTTAGGACGGCTTTTAAGACACCAATTGGTTGTACCCCTTATAGGCTTGTCTATGGAAAAGCATGCCACCTCCCATTCGAGTTAGAACACAAGGCATCTTGGGCTCTCAAGTTGGCTAACTTTGATTTATACCAAGCCGGTTCACATAGGAAAGATCAACTTAATGAGATGGATGAATTGAGAGCCAATGCCTATGAGAATTCTTTGCTTTACAAGGAAAAGACTAAGAAATTGCCTGATGCTAAGATCAAGAACCGTGAGTTTAAAGTTGGAGAGCCGGTTCTCCTCTTTAACTCAAGGTTGAAACTTTTTGCGGGCAAGATTAAGTCGAGATGGTCCGGTCCATTCACTATTTCTCAAGTATTTCCATATGGAACTATTGAGTTGTCACAACCCGATGGTCCAAATTTTAAAGTGAATGGTCACCGTGTGAAACATTATTTTGGGCAGGACATTTCCGTTGAAATGGTCCAAGAGATCCCCATTTTCCCCATGAATTAATTCATTGAGGGAAGATTCGAGCTAGAGACTCATTAACTCAAGCATTGTATAACTAGGATTAGTGTGTTGTAGGTTAGAAATAAGGGTATAGAGTGTTGAGGTTAAGTGTAGGAGAGACCTTCTTTTGTCTTCATGATGTTTGTAGGGTTGCTCACTCATTTCATGCCTTGGAGCTTATGGAGGAGGCCCTTGTATCCGGTTCACTTCATGACTATTGTGATCTTTCATAGACACCTTGTGCTTTAAAAATGAATTCACTATAGTTGATCTTTCCTTAACTTGGGTTAAGCAAAGTCTATTCATTGTTATAAGTGTAGGGGAAGTTTTGATACTTCCATGCTCTTAAACATTAAGGACAATGTTTAGCTTAAGTGTAGGGGGGTCTTCTATCAAAGTGACCTTACCTATAACTTGTCATTGACCTTCATGATAAATTGGAAAATTATTTTTTCAAACATTTTTCAAGTTTTTGATCTACTTTGGCCACCAAAAATATGCATTCATAATATTTGCATTAATCATTTTTCATTTGCATAACACATTTGCATTGTATATATTTCTTCTTTTATTTTTCATCAAAAATTATATAAAAAGAAAAAAATATAATAAGGACATGGTTTAACAAATTTAGACTTCTTTGACATATTAGGCCCGCCATGGATATTTTGACTCAACCCGAGTTTGCTTATCTGAGCACTCTCTAGCTAGTATCCTTAACCATGTATTCCTTCATTGGTCTATTAGGCTAAGCATCCACTAGTCTCATTATTTGAGATTTTAAATTTGCGGAGAATGGGAAATGATAGAGTTGAAGCAAGTATAAAAGGGATAGATAAACTTCATGATAATTACTTGTGGCTAAACCCTTCTCTTCTTTACCTCTAATTTCTTCGCATGTATATATGTTAATAAATATTCAAGAACGGTTTTAATTGGTTTGTAATCTCTTATGCATTTTTGTCTAATCATTCATGGTTGATGTAAGTACGTCTTAAGATTCTAAGTTAGAACGTTTTATGTGTACTAGACTTATGTCATGCTTAATACTTAGCGGGTGTTTTTCCTTTTATTCTTTTCAACTTTCTTTGTGAGGAATAAAGAAAAATAAGAGCGGCTTACAAAAAAATGAGTGACTAGAAAAAAAAAAGAAAAAGAAAAAAAAAAGAAAAAGAAAAATAAATAATTATACAAGACTCCCAAGAGGGGCAGTGAAGTGTTAATTATAGTAACTATTAGATTCCAATATTACCTTGACGGGTTGCGGGGATTTAATAGTTGCTCCAATCCAATATTACCTTGACGGGTTGCGGGGTTGAAGATCCAAAGTCTCAAAAAGGCGGCGGATGTAAATTATTGCGTGAGTTTTATTTTTCTTTCCTTAGCGAGTGTGTAGCTACTTATTAATGCATGACATGAGGATTTTACAAATAAGGCGAATGACTTATTACTCTTGAAACGGACTTATATTAATTGTGAAGTGGTTTTTCAAGTAATGGATGAGAGGATTACTTAGGATTAAAACCGTGCTTCCTTATTTTTGGATTTTTCATTTCTTATACTTCACGCTTGAAATAATGACAAATTTTCCCAAAAGCAATTTGCTCAACTAATAACTGGTTCCACATTTAATTGTCAGGAATAAGTTGATGCACTTTTTACTTGTGAATACAATGATCCCATTTTTAAGCTTGGTATGGGGAAAGTGAAACTTGAGGGTGATAAGTGTCCATGGTACCCAATCCCTAATCAAAGTCATTGAATTCTTTATGAGTTATTTCCATCAAAACCATTTCAAGAAAATCCAAAATGATATAAATAGAATTGTTTCTTGTGCATTGCATTGTTAAATATCAAAACCATACATCATATAGTGTAGAGTAGTGTAGATGCATTCCATATTGGCCAAGGTGGATTAATTATGAGGAGAATGTAAATTTGTGCTTTAAAATATAGCATTGCATGAGGACATGACAATGTTCAAGTGTAGGGGATTTGATATGAGCAAAAACTCATATCAATTAATCAACAAATCACCCTAAAACACAAGAAAAATACCTAAACTTTGTGCTATAAAGCGGAATTATGTGGTATGTTTTGTGTTTGTGTACAAATAGGTAAGAAGGATACACTTTCAAGCAAACAAGAAGAAAATCAAGCTATTTTGGATGAAAAGACAAAGAAGGATCAAAAGTGACAAGTTATTTGAAGACAAATGACCTATCTTGACAATCTGCTCAAGTTAAAGGATCAAAAGTGTAAATTTGTCAAAGTCAAGATCAAAGTCAAATCTGGTCAACTCTTAAGTCAATCAAGTCAAAGGGCTCAAATGATTAAGAATGAAAGTTGAAGGACTGAAATTGTCAAAGAAATGAAGATTGTAGCTCAAAATATCAAACTACAAAAGTTGAGGGGTTAATTCTGCCATTTTTGGAAGTTATATGGTGCTTGATCCGTGTGTAAAAGAATGGACCAATGAGGAGTCAAGAAAGAAGAAGCTTGGATTGCCAGCTGGCCACTAGCGCCGTTTTCTCATTAATTACAAAATCCCAACAGTGCAGCGCACTACATCCATTTCAGCCAATCAGCTTTCGCCAATCAATAATATATTTTATCCAATTTGGATAACGATCCGTGTGATCATTTCTTACCCAATAAGAAAGTGCCACGTGTTATCTTCTTCAACACAGCCCAGGAGCGACTTTGAGCTAGAATGAATTTCAGAAGAAATTGTAAACATGAAAAGTGTTCAAAATCAAGAGACGAATTCATCCCACTTATCCAATTAAGATGAAATTCAGTCAATCAAAAAGGCCCAAATGTGTTCTTCATCAGAAATTGCAAGTAACAGAATTAAGCCACGTGGAAGCTTGGGATTGGATGCAACACGTCACTCTCCCTCGCCAACTCTCATCTGCACTCTATAAATACCCCTAGATAGCTCTCATTTCTTGTAGTGTAGAAAAGTGTGAAAAAACACACACTTTTCCTTTTTCTCTCAATTCAGTTAGTATTAGCATAACAACTCAAGAGATTGACAACCACTTGAGTCTGTTATTAGTTGTAACTACTTTACCAGCTTTGTAACCACCTTTCCAATTGAATAAATAAAATTTCTCATTAATCTTCTTCATCTACTGTTCATACCCTGCATCTTGTTACTCTGTTGATGTTTTTAGCTTGTTATGATCACCATTGATCATGATTAGCTAATTTTGAAGACCTTTAGCTGTTGTTCCTGTTCTGTTCATTCTAGTTCAAGTTTGAGTAGATTTTGGAGAATTCAAGCTCATTAATGGTGATTAAGATGTTGATGGCTGTTGATTAGTTGATGACTGATTGATTCTAGTGCTAAGGTGGTGGTATAGCACTAGCTAGAAAGCTCAGTGCTTCTCTACTCCCCAAAGGAGGCCTAAGCTAGAAGGTGTTGATTTTCTGAATTTTTGTTCCTCTAAATTGTTGCTTGCATGCTCAATATCTAGTGTAAATCTATTTTCCTGCATGATCAAGTGTGTTTAGCTGATATTGATTTGATTTAGATGATTATGTAGCTTAAGTGTAGTATAGAACTTGATCACTAGCTTAATTCTCATTCCTTTTTGCTTAATATCAGTCATTTTAGCTTATTAGAGCATTTAGAGTGTAAGTTTGTTTCATAGCTTGTAATCAGTTCTAATCCATTACATTTCAGTCACTAAACTTACTTTGATATCTGTCTTGAATCAGTTTAGCTTCTAGCTTAAATCTCTTTCACAAAAGTTTAATAAGTTCAGATAACTAGTGTTTGGGATTAGGATTTTATCTGTGTTCAAGTATTAGTAATTTGCTAATTCTAGTTCTTTTTCAGTCATCAAGTCATAGCTAAATGTTTTTAGTCATTTTCAAGTCAAGTTTCAAGTCAAACAGGCAATTGGTAGTTGAAAAAGTCTAGGTCAGTTCTTGTTAAGTAAGTTTTCAGAAAGTAGTGATTTTCAAATCGTTGGCATTTCTTTAATTTTGGATGAAATTCTTTCAAACAAGCTTCTAATCATCACTCAATATATGAAGTTTTAGTGTATAAAAGGAAAATCATACTGTTTTCTTATTCCAGCATTTCCACTTCACAAACATGCCAATTTTATTTCACAAAACTTGTTAGAAAGTAGTCCTGGATAGATTTTGAGAATTTCAGCTTACTGGAAAATTTGGTCAACAAAAGTCAAAGAAGCACTCTTTTAGCTTATTTTCATATTCCAGCTTATCTAGTTGATCATTTTGGAAAAGAAAAGACATTCCTTGCTCATTATAAGCTAGTTAACAAGTTTTAACAAGAAAATTGGAATGTGCATGTTCAGCTTATTAGATAGCTTAATTTTAGCTTATTAGGAATTGCTTATTGGAGTTTTACTTGGTTGCTGCTTAAATCCTTTAACAAGCGTAGCTAAAATCAGATTTTAAGTCTTTGGCAATTGATTAGAGCTTATTTGGTTGAGAATTCAGCTTAAACGAGCTTATTTCTCTCTTTAGCCCGTTTTTGTGAAAATTGTCCATTTAATTGCATTTAAGTCCTTTGGTTTTGAAGCTGTTTTCGTTTCTAGCTAATCTCCCACTTAATTAGGTTTTGCAAATAATCAGTCCTTATAATTTTGGAACTTTACAAAAGTGGTTAGACAGTTTTAATAGTTTGTTGAAATTAGTTACAAGTTAGTTACATTTATACCATTAGTCCTCGTAGTTAATTGATTTACATTTCAAGCACTTTAATTTTCAGAATTTACATTTTCAGTCCTTTACTTTCATAGATTTACACTTTTGTCTTTACTTGAATAACAAATGTGGTATTTGACAAATTTTTTTACGGTTACGTAGTAAATATTTTTCATATTTACTTGATTGTTGAATTAGATGTAGAATATCCAAATACCTTTACCAACCAAAAACAATCATAAACCCGAACTTGTTAGAACTTTCAATTTGTTAAGAACTGAGAAAACGAACTTCAATTATAGCGCCATTTAATATTTGTCTTTTTTAGTATAATCGTCTCGGTATCTAATCGAATGGATATAACTTTTCAAGTTTAACTTTATTGTTTTTGGTTAAGAAAAGATTGATTGGTAATCTATGTCTACTTGGCAAATAGCAAGTAAAAAGGTAAATATATTCTATAAACTACGTAATATGTACTATCCTAAAAAAACACGTAGCAATTACCACAATTAAGTGCACGAAAATAAAAACGTAAAATACAAATTTAAACTAATAGGCACGCGAAACGAGAAATATACTACTAATATAATATTCCACTATTACTAAACTATTATTATTTTAATCATACTATTTCTATGTCTATAATAGCCATTACAAGTCTAAAATCACAACAAACAGTAAGTAATGAAATCTAACATATATACGATTAATGAAATGGGCCATACAACTTCATAAATACCCAATAAGAGGTGACTAACAATTTAACTGATTTAGCTAAAACACAACGTGAATGGCCTATTTTAATAACAAATTTGAGGAAAGAAAAGGTAATTGTAATTGCAATATACGCAGGAAGAAAAATTCTTATGAAATCAGATTTTAAAGCCTAGTACTGACCTATACTATTTTTTTAATCATGTTAATTGCAGTTTACCTTTTTGACTTAGTAATATGTATTTGACTTTCTTTGCCAGTCATGCGACGATTCTGAGAAGAATTAAACAATCAAATGTTACACTATCAAGAGCTTACAATAACATCAATCTCACTAACACAAAACCACTAATTCAATCACACTAATATCTGACAGAAAGAAACAAGTACAAACAACTCGAATCAACGCATATAAAGCATGTATCCATTACCAAATCTAATGCTAATGAAATTCCAATCAGACTACAAGTCTGCTACTTTCTCTAAACTAAGATTTTCAAGAGAAAAATCTTATTTTGACTAATTCAAAAACAACTAAGTAAAATAACTCTTGCACCCTTTAATGCAAATAACATCTATCCATTTATCCAACTGCATTCAACTAATACACCTAAACCAGGCTAGTCCCAAACACTAGTTAATGCAGAAAAAAATATAAAACGCAGAAAATGCTATGTAGTAATCGAAAGCAGTAATGAACGAACTCCAAAACATTAAAAAACAGGACAAATCAAACATATAGCATAGGCAAACTCTATACTACAGCTACACAGATTACACTACGAGTTGCAGAAAAGTAAATCAGAATTACCAAACATCCGTCGTTTAGTCCTTTAAAGTCGAAGCGGAGCGCTGAGCACGCTTGAAACAAACACCACTGCAACTTCTGTCCGATTCTGCTAACTGAAACAAATCGATACCCTGATACTACCACAAGATTACTAGCTTTTTCATCACTGAACTCGTAAACCGCAAATCTGTAAAGCTGCAAAATCAAAACAAAGCAAAGAAAACTGGTCGAGATCCTTCGATTCTGATTCCTATGTGAACACTACTGTTACTGAATTAGAATTTTTAACAGAATTCTAACCGAATCTAGGACTTTTGAAAATCGATCTATGAAACTACCATTACCTGATTAAAAACTTAAACTGATTGAATTCAACGAACTCGACTACTTTGTCTAACAAACTGAAAGTATTAAAGATTGAAAAACAGATTCAAAGAGCGAGAACTAAAACCTCCATTAATGGTGAAATCTTATTTGAACTGAAAACTATATTCGAACAACAAACTTTACTGACTTCAACTACTTTTTAATAGAAATTATCTACTAACTAAATGACTTACTTTTTAACCACTTTTATAAACTGTTGTAAATCTTATCAACTGACTGAGCAAAAAGCTTTATCAACATCTAATAATGGCGAAAATCAAGATTAATGCTCTTTAAAACTCGAAATCATAATTTTAACCACTACAAATCATGCGTGAACAGTACAGATACATGAGAAAGAAATATCATTGATGTAACTGATTTTATCTATTTAAAATGAACAGGAGACAAAAGATTAGAGAGGTGAATGTAGAAAACCTAAAACTTCCATTAATGGTTGCAAGAAAATTAGGTTACAACTGAAAACTGAAAGTTTTTAGCAAGAAAGTAACAAGATTAACTAACTAACTACTGCTAAATAACTATGTGTAAATCTACACCTAGCTAACCATCTTCAAATGAGAGTCTTCCGTGGTATTTATAGGCATTTGAGAAGAGAGAGTAGAGGTGTTGATGACGTGCCTTGTCCAATTACTTCATGCCACGTGTAAATACGAGGTTTTGCTTCGTTCTTCATTCTTCATCATTTTGGGCGTTTCTTAATCTTCCACTTTTGATCTAATTAAGTGATATCTCCTTGAAGAGGAGAACAAGAGGAGCACTTTTGCTATTTGAAGCTTTGCTTGAAACTTTCTTGTACTCTCGTGATTTGATCTTATAGGTTCTGGTGGATAGAAGATAAAAACGACTGAAACTTACTTTCTCTCTCTTCGTTCATGTGATGAAGACGTATGTGAGTGTGTTTTGACCAGCTTGGTCAATTGACCAAGTTAATAACTTTCCATAAGTTTTCCTTTGGTCCTTTCTCTCTTCATTCTTTTCAAAAGTGTAAAAGTTTTTAAGAAATTTTCTTTTCCATCATTTCTCTTGATATAAATCAACTTAAGCCCTCGATCTTGGTAAATGATGGCAAGTAAGGTCTTTGAAAGCATCTTTCGTCTTTTTCTTCATCTTTTGATCAAATAAGTCCTTGAAACCGCGTGTTTGCTCAAAAATGTATCTTGTTTACCTGAAAACACATGAAACACAAATACCCACGTAATTCTGATATTTTTTAGTTAAATATAATGTATTTGACTGTGTTTTGAGTGGTTTTTGGATCATAATTGATTAGTGTTTTCACACTTATCACTCCTACTTCCAAGTCACCACCCATTCTACCTTACCCTAAATCCTAGTTAAACCACCCCACTAACACATTTTATTAATATAATTTTTTTTTCTAAAAAAACAAGTTTTTTTATATTAATCAAGGACGTGGGAAACATTTACTGTATCATCACCTTAACCCTCTCAGTTATGAACACACATAAACCCTAATTGGGTTTTACTTAATCACCCAAAATAAAAAAACCATTCCTTCCAAAACCTTGATTAAACCCTTCCTAATCCCGTCCCAACTCCCAAAAACCTGTCAATCTCATTCACATGGTCTCCCTGGCCTTCCCCTGACCCACTTTGGCAAGAAACAAAAGGGGACCAATAAATAAACGATCCTAATGCAGTTGTTAACCTCTCCAAGCAAAGATAAACGGCTAGGATGATTGTGCAAGCTGGATATCAACATCAGTCACATGAAGCTCCATTGACCAAGAATTCAAAAATCAGCATATGGCATCTTCAACGAATCTTCAAAGGGCACATTGGGGATTTTCAGAGTTAGGGTTTTATTTTTCTTTGATTTTCTAGATAGTTCTATGTTTGTGTATAAAATGAGATGCTTGTATCTCATTTAGACTTGTTCTAGCTTTTTTTATTTTAAGAAATTAATGAAAATGAAAACTTTTTTTAATTATGCAAGTCTGAGTTCCATTTTATTTCATGTTAATGTAGTTGTAAAACCTCTTTATTTTTCCTGCTAGATAATCTTAGTTTTATCAAAAACTCATTTTTGTTCAAAAGTTTTGGCAAAAAGGTTTGTTTTGAGATCCATAAGCTATAAGCTTTGGATAAGCTAAAGTTGACAGCTTTTGGTTATACAAAAGGATATAGCTTGTGTTCTTTTTTGTTCTTTACTTTTTCACTTTGAAGGTTTCATTATAAAAAAGTTTGGTCTTTCAAAGATTTTTCCAAAAATCTTCCATTTGCTTATTTTTGGGTACTTACTATTTCAATAAGCCACCATAAGCTCCTTGACAAAGAGCTTATGACAGCTTATTGAGGCTTGGATTTCTTTTATTGTTTTCTTTGTTTTCATAAGGTTCAAGAAGGTGACCTCTTGTTGAAGATATAATAGGTCTCTACCAATGGTTCATTGGTTTGCATAAAACTTCACCATCCTAGCCATAATTCTTAGACACCCTGCTGGTGGCATCAACCACACATCTCTTGGACTGAAATGGTCTTGACAATGTAAGGTTTTGAACTCCCTAAGTGTTCAAGTTTATTTGCGTTATATGGTATTTGATTTATCAAACATTTGTGTATGCTCAGTTTAGTAGCGTAGATGCTCCATTCATGTTCTTAGTTGATGATTATTGATCTTTTCATGATCATTTATGTGTTTATACATGTTCTGCTAGTTAAGTACTGTTTGGATTTAGCTTGTTTAGTTGCGTTTAGTTAAGCGTAAGCTTTAAGGTTAAGTGCACATCATTGCTGAGGTTAGTTGTAGTAGTAATTAGTTTTTCATTTGCCAAAAAACCTTAAAATAAAAGATTAGGTAGTTGTTAAATTTCTGTCGAATTTATTGAAGTAGGTATCTTATGTCTTTGTTAGTTGATGGAGTTGCTGTTTGAGTTTATTTCTACCTATTTAGTTGCAATTTAGAGGTTCTAATTGGTTATAACAAGTTTGAAGCATCATTTGCTTAGGTTCACTTTTCACTTGTACTTATTTCCTTCAAAATAGTCCATCATCTGATGCCACATGCACCAGCAGGTGTATTTCTGCTAATTTGAGGTTTTAGAGTTCATAATTAAGGATTTTAGTAAGTTAGATATAGATGTTTTGCTGTTTTAAGTAATTTTTAGGTTTAGTGCGTTTTAGGATTGCTAAAAAAATCAGTTCAAAGTTCACAGTAGAGTACCTACTAGCTGTAGTTACTGTTCATCATAGTTTGTCCTTGTTATTTCAATTTTGTGCGTGTGAATTGCGATTACTATACTGCTTGTCTGTGTATAGCTGTGGTTCCAACAGCCACACTAGCCAACTGCTAGTGGTGGCTTATTCAGCTTACTTCCATATTTCCAAGAAAAAAAAAGATCATTTCTGTTTTTTAAAAGGGAGTTTGGAATAGCAAAATTATCCATCCTTGTTGTAGGTTTAGGACTTAAGTTTGATTGCACTATGTCAAGAGGTTAGAATAAGTTAATTTCAACTTTTGGTTCATTTAATTTCATTAGAAAATCTAAAAGTTTGAGTTCTTCACCTTCTACATTTTTTAGATCAGTAGGTTAGATCGATGCTATTTTCTTGTTATTTGTTGGAGTTTGTTGCTAAATTATGTTTATTAGCTTAGATTTTATATGTCTTATAGGTTTATAGTAGGAGTTTTCATTAGGCTTGAAATTGAGATCTTTAGTTTTACACATTTTGCCTCTTTTTATACATATAAAGTCAGCAGCCATTAAGGCTTTATTTTGAGGATTTAAGACCTTATATTCAGGTTGTAGGAAGTGTAGGTCATAGTGATTTTATGTTTAGTTAAAGTAACAAGGATAGCATAATCTAGGTAGCTTAAATTTTCGGCCAAAATTTATCATTTTTCCTTAGTTGCTTAACACTGCCCACTGTATTAAAACAGTGGGTTTTTGGCTTGAATTTATGGCGTTCTTTGCCCTTAATTGTGGCCAAACTTAGGTTTAGGCTAGATATAAGTTTTAGATAACTGATATTAGGGTAGAACAACTTTTGAGTGGTCTAATTAGCATTATTTAACTCACTGTTAAGCAAAAATACCCACAACCCCCTTTTTCTGTCCTTTTTTACTGATTTTTGTTGAATTATGGCATGATTGTTGCTTAATTTTGTGTTAATTGTGTTTGTTATTGACTCCCTACGACCCACTGGTTGTAGGGGTGCCGTTTGTGACCAAAAACATCAAAAAAAACAAGCGAAAACGAGCCCAAATCAAACAAAAATGAGCCTAAAAACCATACAGTAAGAATCTGCTTTGTTGTCCGAGAACGACAATTTTTTTTTGTGTTGTCCGGTATCGGACAACACTGATATTGGACAACACCTTTGTCTGGTAGGATCTTGGACAACACAAAAGTACTCCACCTTGGGGTACTTTGGGGTACTTTTGTTTTTAGCCATTTTTTTAGTTTTTTTTTAACTTTTTTCATTTTTACCTTGTTAATTTGTTAAAATATAATTTTTAGAAAAATAAAATTTATTTTTAGCATTATTTTATTATTTTTATGATTATTTTATTTTAAAAAGTGTTTTTAGCCTTTTAAAAATAGAAAAATAGTTTTAAAAATTTAGGAAAAATACTTTTTAGTCTTTAAACAATATATGTGAGTTATTAGTTTAATAAAATAATATTTTGGGCTTTTTGTTAATTATATTTAATTTTAGGGCTTTAATTAGCATTTAAATTAGAATATTTAATTAATAAAAGGTTTTAAAATATATTTATTGAATTTTTATTCTTATTTATATTATTTATACTTATTTTTCATTTTTAATTAAATCTTTAGCTTTAATTTTTTATTTTGTCACGTTTTACGTATTTACGTTCGCGTTTTACGTCAATTCGTCGTAGTGTAATCATAGTCGTAGCTCGTCTTTAATTTTCTCTCTTAAACCAAAAACGAAACTAATCCAAACTTTGATTTTATATAATTGGCACACTTAATTCACACACCTCCTTCGAGAACGAACCCGCATTTATTCGGTTTTACGTTTTTCCTAAAGCGTAAGGCTTAATACTTGCCGCTCATACGCGTTTTTCCTAAAACGTGTACGATTTACCTACATCAATTTTTGGCGCCGCTGCCGGGGAGGTGTTTTTGAGTTAGCATTATTATTATCGTGTTTGTGTGAGTAGTGCGTTTTTGATTTTCAATTTTTGGAAATCGTATATAACATACATACTCATTTTTGTTATTTTTCCTTAATATATTATAGTATCCAAATAAATCGTGTTTAATTTTCCTAAATTAAACACTCAACAATCATCTTTATTATATTGTAGATAGCCCATTATCGTTTTCGTTTTTCTTGTGAATATATTACTATATTTTACTTACGTAGAACAATAAATATACAAGTACTCCAAAAGCGTGAAAACGCAACCTTGATTCGGGATTTCATCACTCGATCATTGTATTTGAATCTAAAGAAAAAGTTTAAAGGCAAAATAGATAATACTTTCGTGAGGCTTAAATTCAATTAACATAAACTATAAGGTGGGTATAAGGCGGTTGTATTTCACGACCTAAGGAAAAAAGGCTCTTAAGTGCTTAGCGCCGCCTCGTTTCCCCGCTTGCTTGTGCGTGTTTTGAGAAAGAGGGCTAATCGAGGGTTTTCCGCCCAAGTATTATCTACGTATACTATATTTGCTTGTTTTCAAGATTAAACCCTCTTGAACGTTTTGGTGTTCCACCAACGTTCTAAAGTCATCGAAGGCGTTCACTCCACGTGATCGTTTTCATTCTTCGAGGAGAGATTTATAGATTTGAGTCTATGTAATACAACAAAAATCCAAAAAAATAAAAAAAACAATCAAAAACCAAAAAAATTGAAAAATCGAAAAACCGCAAAAAGAATCTTCTTTGCTACCCCCTATTCTACGCTTAGTGCATGCGCACTCGGTCGAATGATTATTCTAATTCTAGCGACGCTTCAAATCGACGCAATCGTAATCGAAAGAATCGACGACGTAGACGAGATTTAGAAACCGACGTTCCTAATATCGTTGTTGAAGAGACCGTAGAGGAGATGGCCGACAATCGTTCGATGATAGAATTGCTCCAAGCGCCCACCAAGGGTTATGGAGACGCGATCGTAATTACTGCTATCGAAACATAGTATTTTGAGATTCATATCGGAATGCTTTCATTGATCCAACCTACGAAGTTTCGAGGTCGTGAAGCCTATAATCCTCGCGACCATATTCGGAATTTTGATCGTCTTTTAGCCACGAGCAAGTTTAAGAACGTCGACACCGATGTCGTCAAGCTTATGCTTTTTCCATACTCGCTCGATGGTACCGCCAAGGATTGGTACGAGAAAGAGCCACCTAATTCCATAACTACGTGGAAAGATTTCGTCTCCAAGTTCGTTAATTATTTTTTCCCACCGTCTAAGACGACGTTTTTCAAAAATGAAATTACGAAATTTGAGCAAAAACCGTATGAATCTTTTAGAGACGCTTGGGATCGTTTTAAGGAATTTCTTAGGCAATGTCCTCACCATGGTTTTTCCGAGTTGCACCAAATCGATACGTTTTAAAACGGTCTTAATTTTCAAGAGCAAGATTCGTTGAATTCCGCCGCCAGTGGCAACTTTTTGTGTAAGACTCCTAAAGATGCATTGATAATTATCAAAAACCGATCCAAGGTTTATCAACTCCGCAACGCACCGAGTGTTTCCAATGTCACCAATGTTCGTAATATCAACTCTGCAACGCACCGGGTGCTTCATCGAGTTCGTTACCTAGTGACACCGTTTCAAATCCGAAGGAACAATGTAAAGCATCCTCGTCTCGTAAGAAAGGTAGTGTGATTACCCCTAACCTTGATGGATTTCGAGTTGTTCCTTCTTCTCAACCCTCGACTTCTAAGACGTCTTATTTTTCTAAAGTCGATGGGGTGAAAGTGGCGACCAAGGAAAAAAGTGCACACCCTCGTGTACCTCAAATTCCACCCACGGTTCAAAAAGAGAGTTTTATCGACCTTACCAAAGTAACCCTTGAAGAAAATTGTGCATCGATCCTTCTTAAAAAACCCAAAAGGTATATGCCAAGAAATGAAGAGGATCTGGGCCAATTTCTATTACCTTGTGATTTTTCCGAGATTGAGGGATGTTTAGCCCTTGCCGATTTAGGTGCTAGAAAAAATCTCATGCCTCATTCTCTTTGGAAATTGATGAGATTGCCTAGACTCACCCCCACGAACATGACAATCGAGCTTGCAAATTATACTCCATTAATACCAATTGGAATAGCCGAGGATGTCTATGTCAAAGTTGGAAAGTTTGTTTTTCCCGCGGATTTCGTTATATCCGATTACGAGTGTGACCCTAAATGGCCCATTATTTTAGGCCGACCATTTTTATGGACGGCTGGAACCGTAATCGACGTTCATGAGGGGAGACTTACTATGAGATATGGGGAGGATAAAATGGACTTTTTCACGAGTAAATCCCAAGTGTCTTGTGATAATGAAAAAACCGAGGTTTCGAAACCTAATGTTTCTAAACCTAATGATTTCAAAATGTTCACTTTAGCGGAAATAATGAGGCTTAATGCATGTTTTGAAAAAATTAAGAAGAACGGTTTTAAAGATGAGGATTTTAATGATAAAGAATACGTGTACCTAATTCAAAAGGGTACGTGTAAATTTATGAATGAAAAATCAATTTGGGATGTATTCGATGAAACAAGTGAAACACCAATTCCGAAGGGCGACGTTAGTGCCATCACGACAATGACCAAAATGGACTCGTCTTCACCACCTTCGAAGGACCACGTCTTTGAGGCTTCAACTTCTAACTACATTGAAGTGCCTCCTTTTCCTAGCCCAACACCCGTTGAGGCTAAAGGTTTTATCGACATCGATCCTCTCGTCTTAGAAAAGTCACCTAAGCATAGTCATTCGACTTGTAAGACGATGGTTGTGAGTTCTCACATCGACTCTTTCTTTGATGATGACGATAGCGATTTTGCCGAGATTGATCACGTACTTCGTAATCCACATGCCATTTTTGAGGATTCTCCCAAAAATACCTCTTCTCATGTGAAGTACGATTATTATGAGTTTGATCCAGAGATTGAGGAAATCATTAAACGAGAGCTAGCTCTTTTGCCTCCACTTCCACCTACAAGTGAGGTCGATCTTTCCAAAATCAAGGATGAACTAAATGAGTTGGAACGTCTTATTTTCAATGACGAACCAAATCATGTGACCAACGAAAATCCAATTATCGAGGAGTTACCTAATCAAGACTCCTCAAATGAGAATTAGGTTTACCACATTCGTGAGGATTTAACTTATCAAAAATCCCCACAAATGGATGATGGTTTTGTACTTGATCGTGATCTTTTCGAGAGAGTTTCTAAGATACTCAAGGAGGGGAATGACAAACCTTGGTTAGACAAGCCTATCTTTGATGAAGAAATCGATGAGATCAACGTTCATGAGGATGACGAGTATGTTGACCCCGAGGGGGCGGTGTTCTTTATTGATAAACGTTTTGAGAACTTATATAATCCGCCACCCCCTCCCACCAATGAATTAAATGTGAGGATTTTTAGCGCGACTAATTTTGAATTTGACACGCCAAATATTTTCGACATTATCAAATCGGGTTTTCATAAAGAGTTTTTAAAAGATGAAAAAGGAAAGGATTTTAAATGTGATTTAAAAGATTTTTCTACTTGTCTAACTCCGTCATCACATCGTGTTATGAGTGCTACCACCTCGTCTACTCCTTTTGACGATGGTGTGTGTGGAAATAGTGTGGGGAAAGCCCCTTATGTTCCCTCACATTTCTCCACCGAGGACGAGATTAACGATCCCGGAATTTCTTGTGAAGGGAAATCTCGATCTTCCACCGATGCAATAAATGGAAAATCTTTTCGTTTGCTTGGTGTGAGTCTACCTCGAGTAGCTCATTATGTTGACATACCCATTGCCCCACCTTTCTACTTCTCATCTCTTTTCTTCTACCCCTTTGGGGTTCCACTATCAGTTGAAGTAGCGTTGTTTCGTCTTTCATCCGAAAACGAGGACGCTATCTTTGACCCTGATATACGTATATCGGGTTTTTAAAATACTCCATGTACTTTTGGGCATTGTTTATCATGTAAGCCCCACCAAAAATGACCATACCATGATTATCCCTAAATGATCACATTTATGGGGATTCGAGTCGAGCTTTTGACTCGGTTATCAAAAAGAAGGTGCCTCGTGGGGGATTCTTATGCTTATCTTTGTAAATATTATCGTTTTTCTAATAGTGTAACGAGGGGACTTGTGCTCTTCCAACCTTTGTTCCGTGGTTGTTTGTGATTGTGATTTATTAGGTTCATCGTCATCATTGAAGCCTCTCGTGTTCGTTTTATGGATCACTCGAGCTTCGATTGTTGTCTTTGGGGATTCCGATATCCGATGATATCCTTTTATGTTCCAACGTTTATCTTATTAGCATAATTCATAAACGGCTTTTAGGTTATTCGTTTTACCGTTCCATGCTCGAGATTAAGCATTTGACTTCGTCTCTAGTATGGGGGTGTTTTCACCCCTAGACTCGAAACATTGAGGACAATGTTTAGTTTTAGTATGGGGGGTGAGTAGATACTTCACCTTGCTTACGTCATCACGCAATCCAATATTCATCTTTTTGTTATCGTTTTATGCAAAATAAGGCTAAAAATGGCCAAATTTTAAAATTTTTCTTATTTTTCATAAGTGTTTAAGACATGAATGTAGGTTTTCCGATGGTGAGAATAAGAGTAATTTCTGACTCGACCGTGCGTGTTGAGAACTTAGCTTCGATTCCTTAACTTGGTAGGCTAAGTCTCTTAAATGAGGACGAGAAATGATAGAGTTATTTATAAGTCTCGTAATCTTTCACGATCTCATGTGTAGTAATTATTAGCTTATTCTCCCCATGCTTTTGTATAATAAATCGTTAATAAATATTGATTTAGCGGTTTAGTCACTATTGTTGGTTTCTAATTTGTTTTAGTAGCTTCCATGTAATTAAATTGGGAAAACATTGAGGTATCGCCAGCGTCACGGTTTTGAAGTATTGGCACCCGAATAATCGAAAGCTTCACCTAATAATATGATTTCAAGTGCTCACCTAAATTAAGCAAAAATTTGAAGCTCACAAGGCCGAAAAATCTATGCCCAAATTGAATGTGAATTATGCCTTAATCTTTGAAGCTTTAAAGATCCAAAATTCGCTTTAGCGTGAGGATATACGTCTTTGGCCATAATAAAACCACCGATGATGGCGGATAATAAAAGGCAAGGCAAGACCAAAGTCATAATAAAAGCTCCATGGCGGAGTTGAATAAAAGATGGAGGTAAACCTATGATAATAAGGCCCTTCCGTTAGGGGGCGTATAAAAGTCTTGGTAATAAGTCTCATGTTCAAAACCGTTATAAAACCGTGTTTATCGATCCTTCTTGTTGACTTAATTTTTTGACATCGTTGTCTATTAGGATGAATTATTAATTCGATGATTTTGGTTACACCGTTAAGACTCTATTTTTAGACCTAATCTCTATTCACGCATAATTCAATGATGTATCCTCATGATCATTATGTAGGATATGTAAATCTATGCTTATGTTTTAGAGAGAGAAAGAGATAGAGAGATGGTGAGAACACACAGATTAGAGAGAGAAAGTGAAAGAAAAACACTGTTTCACTATGTGTAAAATGAAGAACCACACTCCCTCTCCATCAAAGGAGAGGGTTTATATACCCAAGCCCTTGACATGGGCTTGGGATTACATTTGGGCCGGCCTACACATGTTGTAGGCTAGGCTTTGACTTGTTTGTTAAATAACGATGTCTAGACTACGAGCTACTACTTAGTATATTGTCGGAGTGACCGAATCTTCCTAAATACGTAAAAACGTATTTCCAACAATCTCCGGCTAAGGGAGGTCACTCCAAACAAGGGCGTTACTCGAGTTAAAATAATGAAATAAACCTAGCATACTATGCTTGTCTTGAGCTCGTAGTCTTCATCTTTCTTTTCCTTTTCTTTTTCTGGTGAACATGCTGATGTGATCTTTGATATCAATCTTGAGCATTAATCTCTTGCCTTGATCTCGTGCATCCATCACTTGTGATCTCCGCCTCTTCGTGACGTCATGTCCCACATACTTATACCTTCGTAATTCTTGAAAGCTTCAGAGTTCGATACAGCGGAAGACTTAACTTTTAGGCTTTCTTGAATTAGATGAGATATTAAGTGCATAAAGTATAAGCATGCGGGGACGACTTCTTCTTGGATTCCGCAACGCCACCGTCTTCAAATGCCGTAACGTAAGTAGACACGAACGAAATGGCTTTGAACATTTCATTCTAATTCGGTAGCATTTTACCTCCGGTCGGTGAAGACCGTTGGATGATATAAAATATCGTACTTGTGGCATGTAGATTTAATTAAAAATCTCCTTGACAAGATTTCGCGGGTAAACCCGTTCTCTTTACTCGACCGTCCAAAGCTGACTGCGAACGTAAAGAGTGAATCATTTGGATAAAAATATCCGCATGATTGAAGCCGTCAATTCTGATTCCTGGAACAAGTTTGATTCATTAAAGAATCGCACCATCGTTGCTTTCCAGTTGTCAAGAGCTTGATTCATATTGAATCTTGCAAGTTACCTACCAAGTGCTGTTTGAGGTTAACACTAGAAGGATTTCCACTCATCACTGTGAACACTAAGGTATCACTCTGAGTGTTCTGGCAAGATCACTGAGATTTTGCGTAGAGGCCTGGAGCGTGTTTAAGTTCAGTTAAGAATTAAACCACTGTTGCTTTCCAGTTATCACAAGCTTGATTCATAAAGAATCGCACAAGTCACCTACCATGAGCTTTTTGATATTCGCTCAAGAAGGATTTCCATCTTCATTGTAAATACTTTCGTATTACTCGGATGTTCAGGCAAGATCATGAAGATTTTGCGTAGGACTCTTAAGATCTTTCTTACTTTTCACGGTGTGTGAAGAAGCAAGGAAATATGAAAGTGTGTCCTAATGAGATATTTGATGATCTCAAATGGCTCTAGACTCGATCGTGCATTTTGGATTTTAGTGATCGGAGGTTGGAGAGGAGTGCCACCTTTTCAATACCAATTTATTCGGTGTGAATAAATCAATAGATAATGCGTTGTCTCTGTGTGATTAAAACAAATACCTTTTGAGAGATATCTGAGTTAGCTGGGATGGGTTGTGCATTGCATCACTGGGTCCATGATGTTTGTCTTCAATATCGAGAATCATTAAAATGATCTCAATAGTATATGTGTTGACCCAGTTTCTGCCTAAAGTTGTAAGGAGGGCTTCTTTCTTTACACCCTTTATCTTTACAATTCTTTTTCATTCTTCAACCCCTTCAATGCTTACCAATACGTCATAACTAGCACCTTGTTGTGATTGTTCCAGTGCTAACTTAAGTACTTGGTCGGCATTCAGCTACGTTCACAATCTTTCTCCATCTTTCCTAAGGACTACTATTTCTAGCTATGGAATGTCCTTGGGAATATTCCTCCGGTTCTGGAAGAATCATAGGACTTAACCTATCCTACCATCCTTATGTCACCAAAATCTTCATCGTCGTGAAATAAATGGGTTTTGTGTAAGTATATGTCACCATGAAAATCCATTTTGATATAGCAAATCCATTTTGCTCCCCCTTAACATATGCCACGATACTCGAAAACATTTCACATATGTAGAGATGAGCCAGCACATTAAGTCAAACCATTTGTGATAATATCCCATATTAAATCACATTTTCTCCCCCATATTAAAAATATTAACCCAATCGATGTTTTTAATATCAATTGATTTAATGAAGTGTTAACAAAGGTTTTGGGAAGAAAAATGCAAGTCCGTTTAATCTTCACGATATCAAATGTATGAGATATGATACCGATTTGTAACATGATGACATATTCACCATATTAGAAAATAATTGACAAGGTTGGACCTGATAGATGAGAACATCATATGATAAAATCAAATGGTTCTTGTCAGCATATGTTGGTCGCCTCGTCACGTCTGAAGTCATCTCTTGACACCACGAGTACGATTGGTATTGTTGTCTTGACACCAGTTAGTGAGCTTGGCACGTTCGGCATCGAAGATTCTGAATGCTTGACAATTGCTCCCCCTCAATTGTTGACCCGTGTTCTATTGAAAGAGCTGTAGTCGTCGGTTGAGTAGTCGCATCGTCGAGTATGTAGATACCAATTGTAGATTGCGATGGTTGTAGAGATGATAGCTTCATAAAAACAAGACTTCTCTTGTTTTAACAAATAAATGCACTGAAACGTACATTGATTTGTGTTAGACCAAGTTATAAAGTAAACTTGATGCGTTACAAGGTTTTAAAGTAAACCTTGCCCGAGAAAATTAATTCCCGTTGTGAGCCAAAGCTTTCATAAGAAATACTTGACTTTAATGTGAAAACCGGGTTGCAGTCTGAAATAACTACAAGCCATTTAGGCATGTTTTATGAAATATTTACAACTTTTGTACGAACTCTATTTATGGCGCCGTGTCAATATTAATCGACATTTCTAAGGCCGTAAATATTATCGTACCAAAAGACATGCCTTTGAAAAATAAAGTAAAAATAGTTTTGGATTTTTATGAATTTTTCAACTTTTATGGTTTTGATATGGTTTTATATTTTTCTATTTTGCTTTTGTGGATAAAAATATAAACAATATATACATATGATCACCAATGATACGAAGAATAGTTTTACCACAACTATTCTTTCGCTTCATCTGCGAGTTCCTTTAGAGTCTCAGGCGAGAAAGTTCTCATTCCTAGCTTGTCGGCCAAAAATTCAATTTGAGCTCGATCTAAAGCCTTCGTGAAAATATCCGCCAATTGATACTCAGATCAGACAAAGTAAAGCTCTATTACTCCATTTTCCACTTGCTCCTTGATGAAATGGTAGCGAATGTGAATATGCTTCGACCGGGAGAATTGAACGTTGTTGCAGCATAAGGCAATTGCACTCTTGATGTCACAGTACATCGGAATTTTGTTGAAACCTAGACCATAGTTAGTTAATTACGATCTCATCCAAAGAATTTGAGCACATCAACCGGACATAGCTATGTATTCTGCTTCCGTACTTGAAATTGCAGCACTTTTCTGCCTTTTCGATGCCCAACTGATTAGTCGATCTCCTAGTAGTTGCAAAGTTCCACTCGTGCTACACCTTGTATCTTGACAACCCGCGTGATCCGCATCTGCATATGCCATGAGTGCAATCGAAGATTCCTTCGAATACCAAAGTCCCCGATTAATGGTTCCTTTAAGATATCGAAAGGTCCGTTTCACAGTAGCCAAGTGTAACTCTACATATAGCAAACTGAAGATCAGGTCGACTAGCTGTGATATACAGAAGGGTACCGATCATTCCACGATAAAGTGTCGGATCAACTGTAACTCCATGTGGATCTTCATCAAGCTTAGTTCGTTCCACCATTGGAGTATCCACGGGGTCGCAAGATTCCATCTTGTAATTCTTTAGCGATTCAAGGGCATACTTGGATTGATTGATAAAGATGCCTCTGGGACTCTGAGATATCTGAAGACCTAAGAAGAATGATACCTTGCCCATCATTGACATCTGAGGAGACTGCAATTATACATAGTCTCATCGTCCAAATCGGGCTTAAAATGCTTAAAATATCATGAAAATACCCCTATATATGCTTGTATTTGTGTCTTGTATGTTTTAGGTATGGATATCGAGAAAAAGACAAAAGATCACAAGAAACAAAGCAAAAATGAACACGGGAAACGAAGCCGCACAATGAACCGGACCTGAATGATGATTTTCCAAAATACCCTTGAAGATTTGAAGATTGGCAATTTTGGTCCCTCAAGTTTCACAAATTGTTTTTTATATCCTTGAAGAATCAAGACTTACAGGTTTGGTCCATGAACTTTGAAGACATGGAAAAAATACCCTTGAAGTTGGTTAATATTACACTCCAAGTCCTTATTAAGTTATGAAACTTAATTGTGTCAAAAATTACAAGGGTCCCAAAGTTGTTTAAAAGGAAAAGTGAAGGAATCTGGCCGAAGTTTTGTTTGCATATATATTAGAAGTATAAGGGTGAATGCTGCCAAACACCAAACACATTCCCACCATGTCACCATTCCACCAACCATCTGCTTTTCTAAATAATTAAGTTTTAAAAGGATTTAATTATTACAAAAGCTGGCAGTAAACATGATTTACTTCTCCAAAACGGATCATACTAAACCACTATTGCCCAAGAACCCTAAATCACAATTTCACTAATTACAATGATTTAAGGTTTGTTTCTCTCCAGATGCTTAATTAATCATACTCTCACCATAACCCCATCCCCAAAAACGTCCCCTTCTCACCCATGTGAACTCCCCAGTACACCAATGCCCCACTTTTCACATGAAAACAAGAATGACAGAGGTGATCTACGGCTTATATGCATTTACTTGGTCCCAAAGTGTCCTTCAATGACTTGGATGAATTGAGCTAGCTGGCAACCCACATGGTATTGGCAGAAATCACAAGATACCCATTTGACCAAGATGATTAATTCAAACAAGAAGGGCAAGACGAGAAGTTCATCTAAATTAGGGTATAAGCTTCTTTTTGCTTCTAGAATCCATGTAAGCCTTATTATATAAAGGGCAGTAGGCTTTTAGAATAGTTGTTCCAGATTTTGTAATATTAAATTTTTATTGAAAATGAAAAAAGTTGATTTGCATAATCTGAGTTCCCAATTCTTTGTTTGTTAGTTTTATCTTGTTCAATGTTTGAAAAGATTGTTTGAAGTAAAAAGTTTTTCAAGTTTATCAAGTGATTTCAAAGGATCAGTTTTTGAAGTTTATGTTGGCAAAAGCTTATAAAATTTTGAAATCAGTTTTGTTATGAAGTGAAAGTGGAATTTCAAAAATTGGTTTGCTAGTTTTAATACTATTTTTTCAAGAAACTTCAAGTTTTCTGGTTGGTTTCAAAGCTTTGAGAAGAAATCAGTTTCAAGAAGATTTTCGTGTTTATAAGCTAAAGGGATAAGCTAGCTTAATAAACAAGCTAGACTTATACTCTTATAAGCTTTTGAATTCCAGGTCATTCTTTTTCTTCTTGTTTAATCTTGGCAGGTATAAATTTTGCATATTGGAAGTTGGTTCTTTTTTGAAGACCATCATCATCATCAACCCTCATACCAACAAGCCCTTTCTGAAAGTGATCAGCTCAAGCCCGGGCTTGATGGAGAAGGCAAAAGCTGCCTTTGTGATGCCTGGATGTAGGGTCACAAGGTAAGGTCTTTTTCTGATTTTCTATACTTGCTTGGATTTTGTTTGAGCAATGATGATTAATAGGATTAGGTTGTTTGGATGATTGATCAAATGCTAGATATTGTATGCTTGTTAGTTTAAAACATGTTAGGATAGAATGATTTTGGTGCAAGTTTGAGCTTAATCACCTTGTTAAAGTTCTCTTTCTGTTTTTATGGGGTGTTTTGGGAGCGGTATGCTACTGGGTGGGAGCTAACCACCTATTCATGTCTTAGCTCTGCATCCCCTTTTAGGTCTTGGGTGATTTGATTTTTGCGAGAAGGTTAGGGGTTCTATTTTAGAATTCTTATTTTGTTCATTTTGTTAAAAATCTGCCGTTTTAATCAGTAGCTAAAAATTCTGTTTGATTTTGTCATTTTAGTGTGTTGAGGTATGATTTAGACATAACTAATGTCATTTAGTTGATTCGGGAAGTTATTGATAGTATAAGTAGTATTGGACCTAGGACCCGTAGTTTTTTTATAATTTGCAGATTATTGGTAGCCTATAGCTTTTGTTTCGCCGAAAAAAAAGAGAATACAGTGGCTGTTTGATTCTGAGTGCGTGATCTGCTAGTTTTAGGTTTGACGGGTTGCTGAATTTATAAAGGTATTGTGAGCTGGTGTATTGAGGGTGTTCATGTTTATTGTATTGTTTTTGTATGTGCCTGGTCACCATCAGCAAACCATACGGATACCTTGCAAAAAAAGTAACAAATCAAGAAAAAGTGAATTAAGCACCTGCTTGTGGTGTGTGCCCAACTGAGTGAATAGCACACCATAATTTGTGGCGTAATTTGTTGATATCTGATTGTGTACTTTTTTTGATTGTGTGTTTGTGGTTTTGTGATTGTATGTACTTGTTCCCCCCAAGTAACCACATAATTTTGGTTTGTGTTGAATCTTTATATTTGTCCCTGTGCACCAAACCAAACAGCAAACATAGAAGAACCATAAGAAAATACATATAAAAGGGTGTCGTGGGGATGCTTACTTGTGTTACCTTATGTTTAATTAATTGTGAACCCCTTTATGTTTTTGTGGTCCCTTGAACATACATCAACGTAACATCAAACCTTAAAAGAAGCTCACCATTTTTTCATTTTTAAGTTCCAGATTTTCACTTCTTTGATTAAAAAGGTAGATAGCATACAGTTGTCTTATTCGTGATGATTTTTTTGTGATATTAACCTTTGAAACCTGTAACCTGTTAGGATTTATTGTTCCTTTGGCTTGTTTAGTTTATGCTTTCAAGTGTGATAGCACTCTAGTAGCTTAGACCATAGTTGAGCCTCCTACTCCTTCCCTTAGAAGGACAGTCAAAAGCCGGTGCTTTGGCTATAATTAGTTTGGAATATAGAAAGCAAGTAAATGAGGGAATTCTCCACCTTGGCTGGTACCAGACCTTTTTTTGGCGCACCTTTGCCCTTTTTGGTTTAATTGTTTTAGCTCTTAATTCACCTAGTAGCCAACTATATCAGCAATAGCTCCTAGCCTAAGTTCATGTCTCTGTAAGCCCATTAGTCAAGCTAGTATATTTTTAGTTTCTGTCTTTTTTTGTATCCTGCTTTGATGGACGAGTGTGCTGCTGTGGCGTGAATTCGTGTGAAATTGAGTTGGTTGTGTTTTGTGTGCCTATGTACCAACAACAAACTAAGTAAAGCCAAAACCAAATACCAAAAGGAGAAAGATAGAAGCTTGCTTGTTTTTGGTACTTGCTGTGTATTAAATTGCCCCAAGTGTGGTTTGATTCGTTGGTTTCGTTTGTTTTATTGTGTGTTTTGGACTTTGTGTAGTGACTGTGCACTAGGTGTAACAAGAAAGAAAAAAAAAGAACAACCAAAAGTAAAAAAAAAACAAAAAAAGGGTCTGCTGTCCATTTCTTTGTTGTTAAAGGCTGCTGTCAAAATATAAATACTGCAAAAATGGCAGCAGCAAGGTTTGACCACTAGACCTGTGCACAGAAAATAACACATAGCAACCTACCGATCAACCATCTGATATATTAGTGTTTGTTGTTAATTTTTGCTTTCATTTTTCATTTATACAGTCTTTACTCAGGTTAAAAGCTGGTAATAAAAAAAACCATAGAAAGTGGCAGTCAGAAGGATTCGAACATCAAACCTCACAGCAGAGTCAGACGCAACTCATGCCTCTATAACCAATTGATCTATTAGTTGCTTTTGGTTTCATTTTGTTTTCTTTTTGTTTTATACGCTTCTTTGTTTATCCTATTTTCATGTTAATAAGTCCCATATAGCATATATCTTCTCTTTGTTTTCATTTTGAGTCGGGCAACTTTTACGTTTTTGTGTCCAAAGTCATTTAATATTTACGTTAAGATATTATAATAAGTTTGATTACAAACGGTTCAAGTTTTACTAACACACTAAATCTCACGTCATTTCTTTCTTTTTGTGCTTGTTTCCACATTAAAGCTTATTAGACTAAATTAATCTTTTGCAAAAAAAATTAAAAAAAAATAGTTCTCGTAAAATTCAATATTTTTTTTTAGTTAAGTATTTTACGTATTGGGCTTTTTAGCCCAATTATACGTTTTGTCCAATTTCGTACATTTGGGCTTCTTAGCCCAATTGTATTTTTCAAAAAAGTATTTTTTTTAGTTTTTAAGGTTTAAAAATTTTAACATTGGGATTTTGTATTTTTCTTAGTTATTTTATTTTTTAGGGTTTTTAATCATCTTTAATATTTAATAATAATTAATTAAAAAGTTCTCAATTTTTTTGTTTTTCGTATTTTTCTTAGTTAAGTTTTTTAAGACTTTTTAGTGATTTTTAATTATTATTTAGAAGAAATTTTTCGTTTGGTCGCGTTTTTACCTTCGTACGTTTGCGCGTTTTCATCCGTTTTGAGCGTAATTCGTCTCTGTTTTCTTTTCTTTCCTTCTTTCCAAAAACATAATCACTCGAATAAATAACGTGCTTAATTTTGGCTTAAACACCATACCTCCTCGAGAATACTCAACATCACTAAATGGCGCCGCTGCCGGGGAGGTGTGTTTAGTCATATATATTTATCGTGTTTATTTGAGTGTTTACCTTTTATCGTAAATACTTCTTTTTATTTTTCTATACTATTAGCCATACAAATAAATAGTGTTAAATAGAACTCTATTAACACAAAATCGTTTTCTCGTTTTTATTGTGCATAATATATTGTATTTACGTAGAACAATTAACACACAATAATTATCTAAATACGCGAGAAATTGCACCTCAATAGTTGAGTGTTCCGGTCACTATTGTTGTATCGAATTCAAACGAAATCAAAGGCAAAATAGATAAATACTCTTAATTGGTTTAATCTCGATAAATAAAAACTATAAGGTGGGTATAAGGCGGTTGTATTTCACGACCTAATGAAAAAAGGCTCTTAAGTGCTTCGCGCCACCTCGTTTTCTCCGCTCGCTTGTGCATATTTTGAAAGTGACGATTAATTAGGGGTTTGCCACATCAAGTATTATTAATCTATTTTTGTGAGTTTTAATTATTGAACCTCGAAACGTTTTGGCGTTCCGCCAACGTTTCAAAGTCGACGAGGGTTTTTGCTTCACGTAATTGCCTTCACTCCTCTTGGATTCATTAATCGAGACCTTTGATTAGTGGATAGTTTTTGTAGATTAATTTCTACGCAATACACCAAAATTCCAAAAAAATAAAAAAACCAAAAACATAAAAAGATTCTTCGATTTTTCCCTCTATTTTCATAATTCTTTTTCTCAACCACTCTAAATTTTAATTCTTCATGGATTTTCATTGCCAAGGTTGTGGGAGACGAAAGCTTGGTTCC
The DNA here is from genome assembly GCA_025667525.1 of Glebionis coronaria. Lineage (NCBI taxonomy): Eukaryota > Viridiplantae > Streptophyta > Magnoliopsida > Asterales > Asteraceae > Glebionis > Glebionis coronaria. Next base: position 231,339,327 of record CM046875.1, read on the forward strand.
GTAACTTGTCCATGGTGTGTATGCGAAAGGTGCGGAAAATATGTCAACTATGCAATATTTAGGGCATGTCCACCGTGTAATCCGAACAATTGTTTGTACTCTAACGAAGAACATCTTATCCATTGCCGATATTGTGGAAGCCCTTCCCATTGGCATGACGAGTGTCAAATTCAATACCCAAATGGTCACAATCACGAGCCAAATCCGAATTTTGTTGACCAATCTTCGCAATACTCACCGTCATGTGAGTATTGTGGAGATGAACCTCACTATGGGTACGATTGTCAACCGATGAACCAAAATACGTATTTCGACAATCAGTTTTCCAGTTTTGACGAATCACACGACATGGGTTACAATTACGAAAATGGGGATTGTTATCCATACGGTGAACCGGATTTTTCTCAAAATCCGTGTTGCGACAATTGTGGGGGGCCTCACGATACTTTTTCTTGCCAACCAATGGATTATGATGAGCCCAATTCATACGATAATTTTGGTTTTGATAATTTTGAGGCCCCACCATACAATCTCGATCCTCCAAATTCTCATGAGCCCGATCCATGTTACAATTTCGACTTTGACCAACCATCTACACAACATATTTTCGATGATGATCTAGGTTCTAGTCGTGTCGACGAAAGGTCTAATCGTTTCAATGAACGAATTGATATGCTCTTCCAACTAATTTTGGAGAAAAAAGATACCCTAATTGTTGAAGAGGTTGAAAAGAGAATCGAGGATGAGGAAACGAGGGTGTCAACTAACGAGGTTTTTGAAAATGTTTTCAAAAATAAACAAAAAGAAAAACTCGTAGCACGTGTTGGAACAATGAATGTTAAACCTTTGGAACCTAATTTTTCTAATGAAGTTGAAATCCTCAAAGATTTTCAAAATCAAAATACACAAAATTTTGACGAAGATAGTCCGTTAAGTGATTTTGAAAAGGAAGAAATTGATAAGGTTGTAAGGAGAATCATTGACCCCTCGATTTTTGAAGAGTATCAAATTTAATTCCGGAGGGACGCGTTACTACTATTTCTATGTCTTTTGAGAACCCGCATTCGATCCCTCCGAAGGACCAACTTGAAACTATCAAGGCTACAACATCAAGTGACGAGCCTTTTTTTCCTAATCCCACACCGTGTGAGATTATGGATTTATCATGTGAGAAGTTCGCCGATGGCCTTGCTCACATTGATACGTTTTTCGACGCCGATGTCGAAACCACTAAGGCAAAATCTTCATATGAAGAGCCTTTTACTCCTATACCCACTACAGAAACTGATGCCTCTCTAAGTATGGGGGAGACGAATCTTAGCACTAATTCTAGTGTCGAGATCCCTATTCCAATCCAAAGTGAGCCTACGGTTTTCTCCGAAGATGAGGTAAGTGATTTTGCTCTCGATGAATTTTTCAACGAAGATTCCAACGAGGGAAATCACAATAGTGAGTGTGATTCTATATCACATGATGATGTATTTCCCATTGGCACTTCGGGGAGAGAATCAACGACTTTTTCGAACCCTCTTTTCAATAACGATGATTTTTCCGCTAGTGATGACGAGTCACTAATCAACGAGGACGTTCAAAATAACGATTTTAAAATCTTTTCGAACCCTTTATTCGAATTTGATGACGCGTTCATTTTTGGTGTTGTAAATCCTCTCTTTGATGAGACGTTCGAGGACACCGAGAGTGAGGATTCTGAGGATTCTAAACTTGATGAGCCGGATTTTCTAGTCACCCTCCCGACGTCTCATACGGTTGAGAATACTCTTTCTACTCATGACGTTTCCATTATCGAGGGGTTCACCGATGGACCGCCTCTCGATGAGAATGAGAATTTTAATGAGGCTTTTGCCTTCGATCCGGGGGGGAATTTTGAAACTCCTATTATTTCAAATTCTTTTTCTATTTTACCTTCGTTTCAAAGTATACCAACCCACCCCCTCGGATTTGATGATTTTACATACGTTGTGAGGAGTTTTCTTCCTTACAAGACGTATCCTCCGGCTTTGCGTGTTTTATTTTCAATAAAATGTGAGGATACGATCTTCGATCCTGGTATAAAGGCTTTGCCTTTATTCACGGTTGCTTTTGGGCCTTGATTACATATAAGTCCCACCAAAAATGACCGAACCAAGGATATCCCTAAATGATCACATTTATGGGGATTCGAGTCGAGCTTTTGACTCGGTTATCAAAAACAAGGTGCCTCGTGGGGGATTCTCATGCTTATCCTTGTAAATATTATTGCTTTTTCGGTAATCCTAACGTGTGGGGATTTGTGCCCTTCCAACCTTTGTTCCGTGGTTGTTTGTGAATTGTGGACTTTAGATGATCATGATCTTTACGATTGGAGCCTCTCGTGTTCGTTTTATGGGAGCACCCGATCGTTTGCTTTGAAGACTTTCTCAATATCCATGATATATCCTTTTGATGTTCTAACCTTAGGTTATTAGCACACTTCATAAACGGCTATTAATTTATTGGTTACACCCTTTCCATGCTAGATTAGGCATTCGACTACGTTTCTAGTATGGGGGTGTTTGCACCCCTAGACTCGAAACATTGAGGACAATGTTTAGTTTTAGTATGGGGGGGGGGTGAGTAGATACTTCACCTTGCTTACGTCATCACGCAATCCAAAAATCATCTTTTTGTTATCATTTTGTTGCAAATAAGGCTAAAAATGGCCAAATTTTAAAATTTTCGTATTTTTCATAAGTGTTTAAGACACGAATGTAGGTTTTCCAATGGTGAGAATAAGAGTAATTTTTTATTCGACCGTGCGTGTTGAGCACTTAGCTTCGATTCCTTAACTTTTTACGCTAAGTCTCTTAAATGAGGACGAGAAATGATAGAGTTATTTATAAGTCTCGTAATCGTCACGATCTCATGTGTAGTATTTTTTAGCTTATTCTCCCCACGCTTTTGATAATAAATTGTTAATAAATATTGATTTAGCAGTTTAGTCACTATTTTTGGTTTCTAATTTATTTTAGTAGCTTCCATGTAATTAAATTAGGAAAACATTAAGGTATCGCTAGCGTCACGGTTTTGAAGTATTGGCACTCGAATAATCGAAAGCTTCACCTAATAATAAGATTTCAAGTGCTCACCTAAATTAAGCAAAAAATTGAAGCTCACAAGGCCGCAAAATCTATGCCCAAATTGAAAGTGAATCAAGCCTTAATCTTCGAAGCTTTAAAGATCCAAAATTCACTTTAGCGTGAGGATATACGTCTTTGGCTAATAAAACCACCGATGAGGCGGATAATAAAAGGCAAGGCAAGACCGAAGTCATAATAAAAGCTTCATGGCGAAGTTGAATAAAAGATGGAGGTAAACCAAAGATAATAAGGCCCTTCCGTTAGGGGCGTATAAAAGTCTTGGTAATAAGTCTCATGTTCAAAACCGTTATAAAACCGTGTTTATCGATCCTTCTTGTTGACTTAATTTTTTAACATCGTTGTCAATTAGGGTGAATTATTAATTTAATGATTTTGGTTACACCGTTAAAACTCTATTTTTAGACTCAATCTCTATTCACACATAAGTCAAAGATGTATCCTCGTGATCATTAAGACAAAATAAAATATAAGAGATACCAAGTAGGAATAAGGGAGTTTAGGTTCGTAATTAACACTTTTGAGATATGATTGTGTTGCTAACTTATAATAACAATGATCTCGTTACACGCTTAGCATGGAATTGGGTGAAAATCGAGGACGACGAAATTATTTCTAACGAAGCATTTACGTGTTCTTGTTCTATGATCCCAAAAGTCATTTAATCGTGATGAAAACAATACATTATGTCTAAAACACGTGTAGTAGTTTATTTAAGTTTACGTTTTCAATAAATGTCATCATAAAATGAATTTTGGAAGTGCTTTGATACTTAATTCTAGCATTGCGTGGGGACACGTCAATGGCTTAGTATGGGGGAGTGATGAGACTGCAATTATACATAGTCTCATCATCCAAATCGGGCTTAAAACGCTTAAAATATCATGAAAATACCCCTATATATGCTTGTATTTGTGTCTTGTATGTTTTAGGTATGGATATCGAGAAAAAGACAAAAGATCACAAGAAACAAAGCAAAAACGAACAGGGGAAACGAAGCCGCACAATGAACCGGACCTGAATGATGATTTTCCAAAACACCCTTGAAGATTTGAAGATTGGCAATTTTGGTCCCTCAAGTTTCACAAATTGTTTTTTATACCTTGGAAGAATCAAGACTTACAAGTTTGGTCCTTAAACTTTGATGACATGGCAAAAATACCCTTGAAGTTGGTTAATATTACACTCCAAGTCCTTATTAAGTTATGAAACTTAATTGTGCCAAAAATGACAAGGGTCCCAAAGTTGTTTACAAAGGAAAAGTGAAGGAATCTGGCCAAAGTTTTGTTTGCATATATTTTGGAAGTATAAGGGTCAATGCTGCCAAACACCAAACACATTCCCACCATGTCACCATTCCATCAACCATCTGCTTTAGTTAATAATTAAGTTTTTAAAGGATTTAATTATTACAAAAGCTGGCAGTAAACATGATTTACTTCTCCAAAACGGATCATACTAAACCACTATTGCCCAAGAACCCTAAATCACAATTTCACTAATTACAATGATTTAGGGTTTGGTTCTCTCCAGATGCTTAATTAATCATACTCTCACCATAACCCCATTTCCAAAAACGTCCCCTTCTCACCCATGTGAACTCCCCAGTACACCCATGCCCCACTTTTCACATGGAAACAAGAATGACAGAGGTGATCTACGGCTTATATGCATTTACTTGGTCCCAAAATGTCCTTCAATGACTTGGATGAATTGAGCTAGCTGGCAACCCACATGGTATTGGCAGAAATCACAAGATACCCATTTGACCAAGATGATTAATTCAAACAAGAAGGGCAAGACGGGAAGTTCATCTACATTAGGGTATAAGCTTCTTTTTGCTTCTAGAATCCATGTAAGCCTTATTATATAAAGGGCAGTAGGCTTTTAGAATAGTTGTTCCAGATTTTGTAATATTAAATTTTTATTGAAAATGAAAAAAGTTGATTTGCATAATCTGAGTTCCCAATTCTTTGTTTGTTAGTTTTATCTTGTTCAATGTTTGAAAATATAGTTTGAAGTAAAAAGTTTTTCAAGTTTATCAAGTGATTTCAAAGGATCAGTTTTTGAAGTTTATGTTGGCAAAAGCTTATAAAATTTTGAAATCAGTTTTGTTATGAAGTGAAAGTGGAATTTCAAAAATTGGTTTGCTAGTTTTAATACTCTTTTTTCAAGAAACTTCAAGTTTTCTGGTTGGTTTCAAAGGTTTGAGAAGAAATTAGTTTCAAAAAGATTTTTGTGTTTATAAGCTAAAGGGATAAGCTAGCTTAATAAATAAGCTAGACTTATACTCTTATAAGCTTTTGAATTCCAGGTCATTCTTTTTCTTCTTGTTTAATCTTGGCAGGTACAAATTTTGAATATTGGAATTTGGTTCTTTTTTGAAGACCATCATCATCATCAACCCTCATACCAACAAGCCCTTTCTGAAAGTGATCAGCTCAAGCCCGGGCTTGATGGAGAAGGCAAAAGCTGCCTTTGTGATGCCTGGATGTAGGGTCACAAGGTAAGGTATTTTTCTGATTTTCTATACTTGCTTGGATTTTGTTTGAGCAATGATGATTAATAGGATTAGGTTGTTTGGATGATTGATCAAATGCTAGATATTGTATGCTTGTTGTTTAAAACATGTTAGGATAGGAATAAGTGTGTAAACACTTATCCTTTTGCCACTAAAATCAAGGAAAAACAAGATCGAATCATGTGTTTTATATCATAAAAGTCGGAATTACGCGTGGTTTTGTGTTTTTGTGTTAAAATAGGTACGAATGATCAAAAGAAGAGAAAACACGGGATTTCACGGTCAAATGTTGAAGAAAAGTCCCAAAAAGAGACAAAGACAAAGTCAAAAACCAAAAGTGTGGCCAAGTTCACGGAAACCGGCTAAACCGACACGTTTTTTAAGAAATGATCAAGAAAGCCAAAATCGAGCTCGATTTTTAGCGGATTAAATCTTTTTGAAGTAATTGGGCCATATGGGTCCCACATTTGAGAATTGGGCTCAAAAGCCCATTTGGAGTTATCAAAAGTGCTAAAGCCCATTTTTAAACAAAGCCCATTTTCAAATGTAAATTGATGATAATGTTTAGTGTTTATTTGGGCCTCAAGCCCAATATACTCAACACATTGGGACGATTTGTCAAAAAGTGAGGTTATGGGACGAATAAACAAAAGACTTGGTCAAATGACCAGTCAAAGACAAAACAAACTCACCCCCACACGTGTCGACATTCACCCCACACCATTCTCTTATCATGTACCCTCACACACACACGAATACTCCCTTCACGTTTTATTATCCCCAGCCAAATTTACCTCCCCACACCAAACGTTAAAAACAAGGAACCCTTTTTACTGTTTTTCTCTTTTCTCTCCCACCAAACTCGCAGCCACCCACAAACCCTAATTTCCGGGATAAAAAATTACCCACTACATCATGGGGCTTTTACCATTATTGATTAATTCAATCAATAAGGAATTAATTCCCCCAATTTTTCGGATCAAACACCACTGGTGGTCCTCATTCTCTCTCCAACGTGGCAATCCGTGGGCTCAAACCCTTTTCATCCGTTTGATCAAAAGAGAAGAAAGAGAAGATTGGAAGAACGGTCGAGATTGGAAGCCTTGCTCACCAAGTTTAGGGTTTCTTTATAAAAACCCCATCTCCAAGATGCATTAGTCAAGCTTTTCTTTAATTTTCAGTTTTTTTAAATTAATTAGGAGTAGATTTAAATTAGATTTATTTTTTAAATTAGTTATAGGTTTAATCTTGTAATTCTTTTAATTCCAGTATTGTAATTTTTATTAATTAATGAAAAGTTATATATTTTGTTGAATTCGTCTCTTTTAATTTCAGTTAAATTTTATTTCAAGTTTTAATCTGCTTCTCTTTTTTATATAACTGTTGTTTTATATTCGGTTGATTAAAAAAAAAGAGATAAAGAAAGTAATAATATATTTTCCCCACTGGAAAATATTGAGGTAACTGTTTGCAAAGCTTTGTTCGGATCCTGTTAGAAGTTAAAGCTCATGGTTCATTTGGGTTTGTTTGGATCGAAGTATGATTTTTGGTTCAAGCTGTTTCGATTTGACTCAAAGGTGGTGATGGTGTTGTTTCGATTCATAACACGGCTCAGCGCCTTGTCTTCTTCCCAATGGATTTCGACAAAAGGTTCTAATCTCCCTTCTTTTTTTATTTTTATTGTTAAGGTTTTTTTAGTTTAAGTTCTTTTTAATCTGCTATAATTTTTGAATCTGCCTGAGCTTTTGTTAAATCTGCCTAGTTTAGATTTATCTATTTAATATTTGTTTGGATTTGATATTGTTTATATACTTTAGTATTTTGTTTTGTCTACATATTTAGTTTTGATAGATTGTTAATACTTCTTTAAAATGTGATTTAAATATTGCTTATGTTGAGTCGTTTGGAATTGCTTATTGTTCATGCTAGATCTGCTGTTAGGGTTCATTTGTTAGCTTTTTCAGTTTTTTTTAGAGTTTATCAGATTCTACTTATCTGTTTACCCTTTTGTGCTTAAATTGTTTTTATCTGTTATTTTATTACCTGTCTTAGCTTATTTGATTTTTCACTTATTAATTTTACTGCATAAAAACACTCAGATCCTATTGGTCTGAGCAAGTTAAAAATCCAAAAATTCCAAAAAAATAATAGCTAAAAAAGTGCAGTCCTGGGGTTCGAACCCAGGACCTCTTGTATACAATACAAACGCCCCAACCACTTAGCTAGGACTACTTTTTATGTTTGTTAATGCGTTTTGTTATTAATATAGCTTTTTATATTCTGTCAGTTTTATTTAAAGGTAGTTTAAAACAAGTTTTTTTTAAGTTTTATGTTTTAACTAATTTTAATTAGAAAGTTTTATTAAATTCAGTTTTATTTAAAAATTATATAAAAAGATAAAAATATTTTTATTCACTTTTATAACTTTAAATTTGTTTTCATTTTATTTTGTTTATTTAAAACAGATTTACTTTTATTTTTAAATTTAAATTAGTTTTAAAATTACTTTTATTTAAAATAGTTTTATTTTATTTAGCTTTAAAAATTAGTTTTCGTCAAATTGGTTTTTTTATAAAATTTAGGTTTGTTTTATTTAAAGTTTTATAAAATTAAGTTTTTTTCATTAGTTTACATTTTTATTAAAATTAGATTTTCTTTAAATTAGATAAAATAGTTTTCATATTAAATAGCTTTTAGTTTAAAATATCGAGTAAGATTTACCAAGAACAAATTAAGTTTTACGATTAAACGGTAATCAATTCGAGTGAGTCGAGGAACGATAAAAGTAATATAAAAAGGGTAACAAAATCTCTTTATCAAATGGCGCCGCTGCCGCTTCGCTCGTACGATTGACGATATTTCGTGAAGACGTTTGGATTTTTGGATCCGTTCTTCTTGAACGTTAATTTTCTTGCAAACAAAATCAAAAATACAAAAAATCAAAAACTTAAAAATACAAAAAATTAAAAAATCACAAAAGCAAATTTTTCCTAAGATTTGCACCGAAAAAAATTAAAAAAATCCAAAAGTAATACTTTTCCCAAAGTATTTGTAAAACCCGTATTTTAAATCGAGAATTTATAAATACGCGGTTTATTATTATTTTACGCGGGATATTTTTTCCTTAAAACGTACACATGGAAAATTTTAAACAAACGCGAGAAATTTATTACAAGGTACTATTTATTACAAGTGTTATTATTATAAAAAAAAAAAAAAAAAAAAAAAAAAAAAAAAAAAAAACGTTCAGCAATAATGTCCCCACTAACTCTTTGGGCTCCCCCTTAATTAGGAATAAAGACACAATTTCGTAACTGCCAGCAGCATCTGTTGCGCCGCAACTCATGTGTCTTGCGCCGCAACTCGTGATCCGCAGCACCATGATCTGTAGCCCCTTCAATTGCGCCGCAACTCATGTGTCTTGCGCCGCAACTCGTGACCCGCAGCACCATGGGCCAAGCCCGTGTGAAGGAAATAAAACAGACGGGGGAGTATTCTTTTCCCTTTCTAGGCCGACACTAAAAAAAAAAAAAAAACAGAAAACCTTAAAGATTAAATCCAGCCGCCACTCCTCCTTCTTCTGTGTCGCGACCTACACCAAGAAAAAAAAAAAAAAAAACAGGAAGAGAGATCGTGGTTCATTGGTTTTGAAACCCTAAATGTTATGTAAGTATGAAAACCCTAATTAGTTTATTTCTTTTCCTTTTAATCCGAATTAATTGGGGTTTAAAAACATGTTTAGCAAATCGAATGAATTGGGTTTGTGTTCTGGACGTGGCGGGTTCGTTGGCACCCAAACCGAGAGTCAAGAGACTCTCGGTGGTGATGATTTCCACCAGCCGCAACCCAGTTTAGGGTGTTGGTTTGGTTTATGCCGTCGGGGGAAACAAGAAGATAGGCAGGGGGGTTTGTTTTGTTTGGCAGTGGGTTTTAAAACAGGAATTAGGGCTGTTTGGCAAACCGGTTTAGAAAAATTAAGGGTGCGTTTGGGACTGTTAAATCATACTTTTTTTAAATAAGTTTATTTTAAATAAATATTTTTTTTAAAATGTATTTAGTAAATTAAATATAAACTAGTTTTATAAATATTAAAAGGGTATATTTAGAAAACGAATTAAACTATGTGAGAACTTATAAACTAAGGAATTTCTATTTTAGCGAAATACTTATTATAGAATTATTTACGACAGATATACGTTGTACGTAACCATTAGTATAACGTTCATACATCAAAATAAATTATTTTAATGGTCAGATTTAGCCGTAATTATACGTATAGAATATCTGAAATAATTATAAGAAACCAATAAGACCAGAAAATTCGATAACGGATACCAGTTAACTTACTCGCGTCTTTTAATTATGTAGCACGCGTGAAGCCCGAGTAGTATTCGTTCAGTCTTCCTTTCAGTCGGTACTGGACTAGAGGTACGGATTTCCCGTCCTTTCAGTAAGGATTTCCTTTCCTATGCATGATTAGGATTTCCCGTCTGCAGCCAAATGTTTTCCCCAGTATATGTTTAAGTTTATCAGAAATCATGTTAATAACTAAATGAATTGCCTGAGCATTATATACAAGCACGACCAGTTTATGTACTAGTTACGGAGGTACCGTAACCACGGCACTAGAGGCACCGGTGTCGTGACTCACATGCAGGAGAGTGATATCCTGCATCGTCCCACTCAGCTCAGCTTGGCCATTTTATCAGTATATTTTTAGTGGGGCGTATGGATGCATCCTAGGCTTATAAGTGTTTCATGTTATCAGGGTGAATGTGGTGTGTGCTCTACATCCTTCACATTGGAGCTGATCCCTCCACCCAGCACAGTTATTTAGAGGTCACCCCTCTACAGCATGACGAGGTCACCCCTCCAGTTATTCATGCACGGTTGTTACAGCACGTGACCTATATAAGCTCTGGCAAATAAAATACAGTAAATGCATGTTTTCAGAATTAATAGTTATATTTCAGTATCAGTATATATGAACCAGATTGCTCAGATTTTATGCAGAGTTCTACCACATGTTTCATATCAGTCTTACAGTTTCTGTATTCTATCGCATGTGTCTTTCAGTATATTCTTATCATGCTTTATATCCGTTCACTGAGCGTTATGCTCAGCCGTAGTTTCCTTTCATGTTCTAACGGCAGGTACATCAGGATGCTTTTAGGATTCTAAGAGCATGTGCATTTGGATGGAAGCTACCCGAACTTCTTACTTTATGCATTTCTTATATTATTCTGCTTAGTCGGACATTGTTTAGTCCTTCCATTCAGTATTTTATTCTTTCATGTTTTGGGCTTATGTTTGGATTGCCGATGTTTGATTCCGGTATTTCCGTTATGGTCAGTTAATGTTTTAGGACATTTACCTTATGCTTTGATGACACGCCATAAATACACGTAACGGTCCACTTATCCAAGTGGGGTGTTTACAATTATGGTATCAGAGCGCAAGGTTCGACCTGTAGGCTCTAAAACTTGACCTGTGACTAGTGGGTAGTCACCAAGAATTTCCCAGATTTTGGCGTTGTTATCTTTCATGTTTCTCATGGATTATTCAGTCAGTTTTCTTCATTTATCAGTCAGTTTTCTTAAAGTTTTGACTAAGTAAAAGGTTGGTACATAACTAGCCATATTTAGTCGCATGTGCTTTTAACGAATTTTCGTTTTGGTGAGCCGACCATAGGCGTTCACCCTTGCTCGTTCAGATTTTTGTATTGGTGAACCGACCCAACGGCATTCATTCTTACTCTTGACAGATTCATGTTTTCAGTCGAATATTACTTGGTGAACCAGCACGTATATGTTCACCAATGTTCAGATCAAATTTCATGTTTTTCAGTTTAATGTGTTTTGTGAACCGATCTATAGTTGTTCACCTTTGTGATAACATGACGTTTCATAAAATTTTGACAAATATGAATTGGACTACAGCCAACCACATTTAGTCCCAAATTGTACATTTCTATTCATGACAGTTCTCAAAAAATTTTGACAGGTATGGATCGAAACAGAATCGCCCATACCTAGTCACATGCTTCCTACTATGAATCCTGTGGATTAAACCATAACTATCCACATCAGTTGATGTTAAACTTAGTTGATTATTCTTCTATGTTCTTTGTATCAGTTAAGTTTGTACTCTCAAGTGGATGTCGTTTTCATGCTGATTAAGTTCATGTCTCTTTATGAGGATTACGTTTTCAGCAAGGCGATGATGTTTTCATGCTAAGATATAAGGAAATTACCGTAAAATCCTATTTCATGATAAATCATGTTCTGGTCTTTATCAATCATGTCCTTATACTGAACATTGATGAAACTCCATTTAATCATACTTTTTAGCCTCTATACAACCAACATTAAGTCTGCGCAGAAATTATCAGCCTATCATGTTAACCGTTTCAGTTCAGTTTACTACCGTTTAAATCAATTTATTCTTTGATAATGTCAGACAAGCGACACCTGTATCGATCATCCCATAAAATTTCCACCAGCTCCATGTACAGTATTCCATATGTACCCCATGTACAGTGTCTCAGTTATACTCCATGCATAATATTTCACGTGTACTCCAGGTACAACGTCTCAGATATGCTCCATGTGCAGTATTCATTTTGTACTTCATGTACAGTAGTTCAGGTGTACTCCAGGTACCCTACTCCATGGATATTGCTAATCGATCCTTAATCATCTCAGGCGTTTCCACTTGTCGATATTCTACCAGGTGCTGATGCCGCTCGTGAGTTGAAGATTTTACCAGATGCTGATGCTGCTAACACTCTGAAGACCACACCGATGCTGATGCTGCTGAACTTTGGAGATTCCTCAAGATGCTGATGCCGCGGAACGAGGACGAAAACTATAAATTGAAATTTCTGACAAGAATAATTTCAACCATCAGACACTACCATCCTATTCCATGTTTTTACTTCCTCAGTTAGATGTCACACTTCACTCAGCTAATCTTTCTGTCAGAAGAGTGGGAACTGGCAACCAGCCGGCCACTCAGCAGAAATAATTACATGAATCACGGTCATGATAATGACCGTCAAATTGACAGACAAAGCAGTAGTGACAACCACCGTGCTTATAAATAATCAGTCAGTACCATCGGAACTCCGGAACGGACGTGACCGAAAATACAGAGGTCAGCAGTCTAACCGGTCCGCCAATCCTAGCAGTTACCAAAATTTTCAGCCTTGTTCATATTCACCTATTAAAAAAACACGTGCCAAGACATCAGTCACGAAATAGTTCTCAGGTATCATTCCGGAAGACACATATCAGGGCACCAGTCATGATACACGTCATACGAATATCTTCTCAGAGTACGAGTCCGAGCTCCTAGTTCTAGTATGTTCCAGGCAAGACCCTCAGTGATTCAGGGTATCTTTTAGAAAGGGGTATACTCGTTCTGTTATGCCACGCATAAAATCAGACCATTAAAATTCAGTTACCACCACTAGATTATTACTCAGGTAAAACACGCAGTATTCACTCTGTGAGGTTACAGACGAACCCATTCAGTGAAAAGTCTCCATGTCCACTTCATGTATCCCTATGTCAGCTTTATCTCAAACCAGGTAGTTATCTGCCTCTCACCCAGAAAGGACTCAACAGTACCACCATATTTATTAAAGTTTTCCCTTCAGTTAACGACGAGATCCGTCTTATTAAATCCCAAATATATTCATTATATATTTTGCCAGAAAAAAAAATCAGTACAAGCTGTTTCTTCCTTACAAGCGCGTGACTTACCAATACATAGTTACGAAGACTTTTGGCTATCAGTTATAAATTCACTTCTGAAATTCCTCGAATCCATGACCAGCAGATTATCCTAAAATTTCCAGATGTCATTCCAGAAGGTGTTCCAGAAATTCATGCCTACCCACGAGACATAATTTAACATCGAGCTTGCCTCAAGAACAGAACCTGTTTTCAAAACTCTTTATTACAGGGCTCTAGCTACGATTAAAAGAGTTGCAGCAATTGCTGCAAGAGTTACCAAAACTAGGCTTTATTCGCCCTAGCGCACCATCGAAAAATTTATCAGATCACCATTCCAAATCGATATTCATTCCACGAATGGAAAGTTTAATTGACCTACTACGAGGTGTCTTAAACATTCTTCCAGGAAAATTCAAGATCATGCTACCATCAGTGATGAGGGAAGAACATGATGATCTTCAGACCGTTGTTGCACATATTATAGCCACTCTAAAATTTTTTTGAATTTTACTTCTGAGCTCCCTAATGCTCCAACTATAGTATGAAAATGTATGAATAAATTTTCCTTGAATTCTCAGACAAATTTGGCAGTACATTCGTTGACAAGATTTTGATCTCCTAAATTCTAGAGAAGGACATGGGAATCATCTTTTCACGACCCCGCAGATTCTCCGATAGGAGAAAATTATATACGCAAGCTTTCTAGATGTATGGTTCAGATGAACAAGGTGGCATATCTGAACCACCCTATTTCAACAGAAAGAAATTCCAGACAAATCCTGCGAAGGTGAAGGCCATCACCTGATGGTCCCGACTGACGACTATGAACGTAGTATAAAATTTCTAGAACTCAATTGACTGCTACCGCAGAAATTGCCGACAGTCATCACTAGAAATTCTTCTATGACTATTCAACAAGATTTCCACCAGAATGTTCCATAATCCCAGACAAACACTGATAGAATCCGCATCACAAATTAATGCAGCTATGTTCATATCTAGATGCCTGACCTACTGCAGGTTCAAGATAGAACACCGACATGCTATCACTACAAGTAGAAATTCTAGACCGAAAAGAGACAAGACTCCATGGAGATTGTAATCAGTTTACCACAGACTCAGAGAAATTATGATGCTATCTAAGTTATCATCAACCATGTAATCAGCCTGCGCGTCCCTTTCATCCGAAAGGAGCACGTAGTAGCAGATCTGCAGAAAATTTAAATTCAGCAATAAATCGTACGAATTCAAGGCATTCCATCGACCATCATATCAAACAGAATACATGTTCACGATCAAGTGTATGTTTACGTCCACTTTAAGTTCATGTTTATTTCCACTTTCACGTTTACGTCTCATTCGCAGTATGATGCTATTTCAGTTCATCTTTTATGCTATCTCCTGATTTAAGCTCACGTTAGCGTTCATAACGTTGTTCACGTTCAAGTTCGTGTGCCATTTCACGATGCACGTTTCTCAGTTATTACCGAATACGGTTACAGAAAGCTTGAGAGAACAGACTCAAGTTTAGCACAACTATTCCATAACCAGGCAGACGTTTCACATCTCAGGCCGTATCGTTTGGCATTCATTCCTCAGTCAGCCTATGTTCATGATATGTTCTAGTATCACGTTCACAGTATGATTCACTTATCATATTCTAATTCCATGCCAGCGCTCCTCATATAATTATGAACCACGTTCACAATTGCTCACTTAGCAGGTTCACAATTGTTCACGTAGTTCGTCCCTATATATATTTTCAACAGCTTTCTCCGCGATATAAATATTATCTTTTCAGAATAACTATATGTACCGTTTCATGTATACTACATGCAATAGCTTATTCATTCTATCACATTCATAAAATCCATCTTAAGTACGGAACCAGAAACCAGTCAGCATCATCAGGACAGGGTCAACAGGACCAGGATTTTAATTATTATGTTAGACATTTGAAGGGATCGTTTCGAGCGGGAGGCCACTCGAAACGGAGGAGTCCATCCGGACCTCTCATTGTTTTCTTCAATAAATTTAGTTATGTTCTTTCAGTCATGTCACGTTCCATGTTCTCTTCAGCCATGTCACATTACATAATCATTTCAGTCATGACAAGTTTATACTTATCAGCAGCATTATGTCTTAACTAGAAGACAATTTATCCTTCAGCTTAATTGTCTTTTCAGTCTACGTGTTCTTTCAGTCTTATAACTCCATCAGCTTATCATCGTTAATTCGAGGACGAATTTCTCCTTTTAGAGGGGAAGAATTGTAAAACCCAGTATAGTCGTATCTTTAATTCGGGGACGAATTATTGTTTTTAGAGGAGAAGAATTGTAAAACCCAGTACGCCGCATTTTAATTCGGGGACGAATTATTTCTTTTAGAGGGGAAGAATTGTAAAACCCGTATTTTAAATCGAGAATTTATAAATACGCGGTTTATTATTATTTTACGCGGGATATTTTTTCCTTAAAACGTACACGTGGAAAATTTTAAACAAACGCGAGAAATTTATTACAAGGTACTATTTATTACAAGTGTTATTATTATAAAAAAAAATAAAAAAAAAAATAAAAAAAAAAAAAAAAAAAAAAACGTTCAGCAATAATGTCCCCACTAACTCTTTGGGCTCCCCCTTAATTAGGAATAAAGACACAATTTCGTAACTGCCAGCAGCATCTGTTGCGCCGCAACTCATGTGTCTTGCGCCGCAACTCGTGATCCGCAGCACCATGATCTGTAGCCCCTTCAATTGCGCCGCAACTCATGTGTCTTGCGCCGCAACTCGTGACCCGCAGCACCATGGGCCAAGCCCGTGTGAAGGAAATAAAACAGACGGGGGAGTATTCTTTTCCCTTTCTAGGCCGACACTAAAAAAAAAAAAACAGAAAACCTTAAAGATTAAATCCAGCCGCCACTCCTCCTTCTTCTGTGTCGCGACCTACACCAAGAAAAAAAAAAAAAAAAAACAGGAAGAGAGATCGTGGTTCATTGGTTTTGAAACCCTAAATGTTATGTAAGTATGAAAACCCTAATTAGTTTATTTCTTTTCCTTTTAATCCGAATTAATTGGGGTTTAAAAACATGTTTAGCAAATCGAATGAATTGGGTTTGTGTTCTGGACGTGGCGGGTTCGTTGGCACCCAAACCGAGAGTCAAGAGACTCTCGGTGGTGATGATTTCCACCAGCCGCAACCCAGTTTAGGGTGTTGGTTTGGTTTATGCCGTCGGGGGAAACAAGAAGATAGGCAGGGGGTTTGTTTTGTTTGGCAGTGGGTTTTAAAACAGGAATTAGGGCTGTTTGGCAAACCGGTTTAGAAAAATTAAGGGTGCGTTTGGGACTGTTAAATCATACTTTTTTTAAATAAGTTTATTTTAAATAAATATTTTTTTTAAAATGTATTTAGTAAATTAAATATAAACTAGTTTTATAAATATTAAAAGGGTATATTTAGAAAACGAATTAAACTATGTGAGAACTTATAAACTAAGGAATTTCTATTTTAGCTAAATACTTATTATAGAATTATTTACGACAGATATACGTTGTACGTAACCATTAGTATAACGTTCATACATCAAAATAAATTATTTTAATGGTCAGATTTAGCCGTAATTATACGTATAGAATATCTGAAATAATTATAAGAAACCAATAAGACCAGAAAATTCGATAACGGATACCAGTTAACTTACTCGCGTCTTTTAATTATGTAGCACGCGTGAAGCCCGAGTAGTATTCGTTCAGTCTTCCTTTCAGTCGGTACTGGACTAGAGGTACGGATTTCCCGTCCTTTCAGTAAGGATTTCCTTTCCTATGCATGATTAGGATTTCCCGTCTGCAGCCAAATGTTTTCCCCAGTATATGTTTAAGTTTATCAGAAATCATGTTAATAACTAAATGAATTGCCTGAGCATTATATACAAGCACGACCAGTTTATGTACTAGTTACGGAGGTACCGTAACCACGGCACTAGAGGCACCGGTGTCGTGACTCACATGCAGGAGAGTGATATCCTGCATCGTCCCACTCAGCTCAGCTTGGCCATTTTATCAGTATATTTTTAGTGGGGCGTATGGATGCATCCTAGGCTTATAAGTGTTTCATGTTATCAGGGTGAATGTGGTGTGTGCTCTACATCCTTCACATTGGAGCTGATCCCTCCACCCAGCACAGTTATTTAGAGGTCACCCCTCTACAGCATGACGAGGTCACCCCTCCAGTTATTCATGCACGGTTGTTACAGCACGTGACCTATATAAGCTCTGGCAAATAAAATACAGTAAATGCATGTTTTCAGAATTAATAGTTATATTTCAGTATCAGTATATATGAACCAGATTGCTCAGATTTTATGCAGAGTTC
This sequence comes from Glebionis coronaria, assembly GCA_025667525.1. Taxonomy (NCBI): domain Eukaryota; kingdom Viridiplantae; phylum Streptophyta; class Magnoliopsida; order Asterales; family Asteraceae; genus Glebionis; species Glebionis coronaria. The sequence continues at coordinate 231,357,091 of CM046875.1, forward strand.
TACCACATGTTTCATATCAGTCTTACAGTTTCTGTATTCTATCGCCTGTGTCTTTCAGTATATTCTTATCATGCTTTATATCCGTTCACTGAGCGTTATGCTCAGCCGTAGTTTCCTTTCATGTTCTAACGGCAGGTACATCAGGATGCTTTTAGGATTCTAAGAGCATGTGCATTTGGATGGAAGCTACCCGAACTTCTTACTTTATGCATTTCTTATATTATTCTGCTTAGTCGGACATTGTTTAGTCCTTCCATTCAGTATTTTATTCTTTCATGTTTTGGGCTTATGTTTGGATTGCCGATGTTTGATTCCGGTATTTCCGTTATGGTCAGTTAATGTTTTAGGACATTTACCTTATGCTTTGATGACACGCCATAAATACACGTAACGGTCCACTTATCCAAGTGGGGTGTTTACAATTATGGTATCAGAGCGCAAGGTTCGACCTGTAGGCTCTAAAACTTGACCTGTGACTAGTGGGTAGTCACCAAGAATTTCCCAGATTTTGGCGTTGTTATCTTTCATGTTTCTCATGGATTATTCAGTCAGTTTTCTTCATTTATCAGTCAGTTTTCTTAAAGTTTTGACTAAGTAAAAGGTTGGTACATAACTAGCCATATTTAGTCGCATGTGCTTTTAACGAATTTTCGTTTTGGTGAGCCGACCATAGGCGTTCACCCTTGCTCGTTCAGATTTTTGTATTGGTGAACCGACCCAACGGCATTCATTCTTACTCTTGACAGATTCATGTTTTCAGTCGAATATTACTTGGTGAACCAGCACGTATATGTTCACCAATGTTCAGATCAAATTTCATGTTTTTCAGTTTAATGTGTTTTGTGAACCGATCTATAGTTGTTCACCTTTGTGATAACATGACGTTTCATAAAATCTTGACAAATATGAATTGGACTACAGCCAACCACATTTAGTCCCAGATTGTACATTTCTATTCATGACAGTTCTCAGAAAATTTTGACAGGTATGGATCGAAACAGAATCGCCCATACCTAGTCACATGCTTCCTACTATGAATCCTGTGGATTAAACCATAACTATCCACATCAGTTGATGTTAAACTTAGTTGATTATTCTTCTATGTTCTTTGTATCAGTTAAGTTTGTACTCTCAAGTGGATGTCGTTTTCATGCTGATTAAGTTCATGTCTCTTTATGAGGATTACGTTTTCAGCAAGGCGATGATGTTTTCATGCTAAGATATAAGGAAATTACCGTAAAATCCTATTTCATGATAAATCATGTTCTGGTCTTTATCAATCATGTCCTTATACTGAACATTGATGAAACTCCATTTAATCATACTTTTTAGCCTCTATACAACCAACATTAAGTCTGCGCAGAAATTATCAGCCTATCATGTTAACCGTTTCAGTTCAGTTTACTACCGTTTAAATCAATTTATTCTTTGATAATGTCAGACAAGCGACACCTGTATCGATCATCCCATAAAATTTCCACCAGCTCCATGTACAGTATTCCATATATACCCCATGTACAGTGTCTCAGTTATACTCCATGCATAATATTTCACGTGTACTCCAGGTACAACGTCTCAGATATGCTCCATGTGCAGTATTCATTTTGTACTTCATGTACAGTAGTTCAGGTGTACTCCAGGTACCCTACTCCATGGATATTGCTAATCGATCCTTAATCATCTCAGGCGTTTCCACTTGTCGATATTCTACCAGGTGCTGATGCCACTCGTGAGTTGAAGATTTTACCAGATGCTGATGCTGCTAACACTCTGAAGACCACACCGATGCTGATGCTGCTGAACTTTGGAGATTCCTCAAGATGCTGATGCCGCGGAACGAGGACGAAAACTATAAATTGAAATTTCTGACAAGAATAATTTCAACCATCAGACACTACCATCCTATTCCATGTTTTTACTTCCTCAGTTAGACGTCACACTTCACTCAGCTAATCTTTCTGTCAGAAGAGTGGGAACTGGCAACCAGCCGGCCACTCAGCAGAAATAATTACATGAATCACGGTCATGATAATGACCGTCAAATTGACAGACAAAGCAGTAGTGACAACCACCGTGCTTATAAATAATCAGTCAGTACCATCGGAACTCCGGAACGGACGTGACCGAAAATACAGAGGTCAGCAGTCTAACCGGTCCGCCAATCCTAGCAGTTACCAAAATTTTCAGCCTTGTTCATATTCACCTATTAAAAAAACACGTGCCAAGACATCAGTCACGAAATAGTTCTCAGGTATCATTCCGGAAGACACATATCAGGGCACCAGTCATGATACACGTCATACGAATATCTTCTCAGAGTACGAGTCCGAGCTCCTAGTTCTAGTATGTTCCAGGCAAGACCCTCAGTGATTCAGGGTATCTTTTAGAAAGGGGTATACTCGTTCTGTTATGCCACGCATAAAATCAGACCATTAAAATTCAGTTACCACCACTAGATTATTACTCAGGTAAAACACGCAGTATTCACTCTGTGAGTTTACAGACGAACCCATTCAGTAAAAAGTCTCCATGTTCACTTCATGTATCCCTATGTCAGCTTTATCTCAAACCAGGTAGTTATCTGCCTCTCACCTAGAAAGGACTCAACAGTACCACCATATTTATTAAAGTTTTCCCTTCAGTTAACGACGAGATCCGTCTTATTAAATCCCAAATATATTCATTATATATTTTGCCAGAAAAAAAAATCAGTACAAGCTGTTTCTTCCTTACAAGCGCGTGACTTACCAATACATAGTTACGAAGACTTTTGGCTATCAGTTATAAATTCACTTCTGAAATTCCTCGAATCCATGACCAGCAGATTATCCTAAAATTTCCAGATGTCATTCCAGAAGGTGTTCCAGAAATTCATGCCTACCCACGAGACATAATTTAACATCGAGCTTACCTCAAGAACAGAACCTGTTTTCAAAACTCTTTATTACAGGGCTCTAGCTACGATTAAAAGAGTTGCAGCAATTGCTGCAAGAGTTACCAAAACTAGGCTTTATTCGCCCTAGCGCACCATCGAAAAATTTATCAGATCACCATTCCAAATCGATATTCATTCCACGAATGGAAAGTTTAATTGACCTACTACGAGGTGTCTTAAACATTCTTCTAGGAAAATTCAAGATCATGCTACCATCAGTGATGAGGGAAGAACATGATGATCTTCAGACCGTTGTTGCACATATTATAGCCACTCTAAAATTTTTTTGAATTTTACTTCTGAGCTCCCTAATGCTCCAACTATAGTATGAAAATGTATGAATAAATTTTCCTTGAATTCTCAGACAAATTTGGCAGTACATTCGTTGACAAGATTTTGATCTCCTAAATTCTAGAGAAGGACATGGGAATCATCTTTTCACGACCCCGCAGATTCTCCGATAGGAGAAAATTATATACGCAAGCTTTCTAGATGTATGGTTCAGATGAACAAGGTGGCATATCTGAACCACCCTATTTCAACAGAAAGAAATTCCAGACAAATCCTGCGAAGGTGAAGGCCATCACCTGATGGTCCCGACTGACGACTATGAACGTAGTATAAAATTTCTAGAACTCAATTGACTGCTACCGCAGAAATTGCCGACAGTCATCACTAGAAATTCTTCTATGACTATTCAACAAGATTTCCACCAGAATGTTCCATAATCCCAGACAAACACTGATAGAATCCGCATCACAAATTAATGCAGCTATGTTCATATCTAGATGCCTGACCTACTGCAGGTTCAAGATAGAACACCGACATGCTATCACTACAAGTAGAAATTCTAGACCGAAAAGAGACAAGACTCCATGGAGATTGTAATCAGTTTACCACAGACTCAGAGAAATTATGATGCTATCTAAGTTATCATCAACCATGTAATCAGCCTGCGCGTCCCTTTCATCCGAAAGGAGCACGTAGTAGCAGATCTGCAGAAAATTTAAATTCAGCAATAAATCGTACGAATTCAAGGCATTCCATCGACCATCATATCAAACAGAATACATGTTCACGATCAAGTGTATGTTTACGTCCACTTTAAGTTCATGTTTATTTCCACTTTCACGTTTACGTCTCATTCGCAGTATGATGCTATTTCAGTTCATCTTTTATGCTATCTCCTGATTTAAGCTCACGTTAGCGTTCATAACGTTGTTCACGTTCAAGTTCGTGTGCCATTTCACGATGCACGTTTCTCAGTTATTACCGAATACGGTTACAGAAAGCTTGAGAGAACAGACTCAAGTTTAGCACAACTATTCCATAACCAGGCAGACGTTTCACATCTCAGGCCGTATCGTTTGGCATTCATTCCTCAGTCAGCCTATGTTCATGATATGTTCTAGTATCACGTTCACAGTATGATTCACTTATCATATTCTAATTCCATGCCAGCGCTCCTCATATAATTATGAACCACGTTCACAATTGCTCACTTAGCAGGTTCACAATTGTTCACGTAGTTCGTCCCTATATATATTTTCAACAGCTTTCTCCGCGATATAAATATTATCTTTTCAGAATAACTATATGTACCGTTTCATGTATACCACATGCAATAGCTTATTCATTCTATCACATTCATAAAATCCATCTTAAGTACGGAACCAGAAACCAGTCAGCATCATCAGGACAGGGTCAACAGGACCAGGATTTTAATTATTATGTTAGACATTTGAAGGGATCGTTTCGAGCGGGAGGCCACTCGAAACGGAGGAGTCCATCCGGACCTCTCATTGTTTTCTTCAATAAATTTAGTTATGTTCTTTCAGTCATGTCACGTTCCATGTTCTCTTCAGCCATGTCACATTACATAATCATTTCAGTCATGACATGTTTATACTTATCAGCAGCATTATGTCTTAACTAGAAGACAATTTATCCTTCAGCTTAATTGTCTTTTCAGTCTACGTGTTCTTTCAGTCTTATAACTCCATCAGCTTATCATCGTTAATTCGAGGACGAATTTCTCCTTTTAGAGGGGAAGAATTGTAAAACCCAGTATAGTCGTATCTTTAATTCGGGGACGAATTATTGTTTTTAGAGGAGAAGAATTGTAAAACCCAGTACGCCGCATTTTAATTCGGGGACGAATTATTTCTTTTAGAGGGGAAGAATTGTAAAACCCGTATTTTAAATCGAGAATTTATAAATACGCGGTTTATTATTATTTTACGCGGGATATTTTTTCCTTAAAACGTACACGTGGAAAATTTTAAACAAACGCGAGAAATTTATTACAAGGTACTATTTATTACAAGTGTTATTATTATAAAAAAAAAAAAAAAAAAAAAAAAAAAAAAAAAAAAAAAAACCTTCAGCAATAATGTCCCCACTAACTCTTTGGGCTCCCCCTTAATTAGGAATAAAGACACAATTTCGTAACTGCCAGCAGCATCTGTTGCGCCGCAACTCATGTGTCTTGCGCCGCAACTCGTGATCCGCAGCACCATGATCTGTAGCCCCTTCAATTGCGCCGCAACTCATGTGTCTTGCGCCGCAACTCGTGACCCGCAGCACCATGGGCCAAGCCCGTGTGAAGGAAATAAAACAGACGGGGGAGTATTCTTTTCCCTTTCTAGGCCGACACTAAAAAAAAAAAAAAACAGAAAACCTTAAAGATTAAATCCAGCCGCCACTCCTCCTTCTTCTGTGTCGCGACCTACACCAAGAAAAAAAAAAAAAAAAAACAGGAAGAGAGATCGTGGTTCATTGGTTTTGAAACCCTAAATGTTATGTAAGTATGAAAACCCTAATTAGTTTATTTCTTTTCCTTTTAATCCGAATTAATTGGGGTTTAAAAACATGTTTAGCAAATCGAATGAATTGGGTTTGTGTTCTGGACGTGGCGGGTTCGTTGGCACCCAAACCGAGAGTCAAGAGACTCTCGGTGGTGATGATTTCCACCAGCCGCAACCCAGTTTAGGGTGTTGGTTTGGTTTATGCCGTCGGGGGAAACAAGAAGATAGGCAGGGGGGTTTGTTTTGTTTGGCAGTGGGTTTTAAAACAGGAATTAGGGCTGTTTGGCAAACCGGTTTAGAAAAATTAAGGGTGCGTTTGGGACTGTTAAATCATACTTTTTTTAAATAAGTTTATTTTAAATAAATATTTTTTTTAAAATGTATTTAGTAAATTAAATATAAACTAGTTTTATAAATATTAAAAGGGTATATTTAGAAAACGAATTAAACTATGTGAGAACTTATAAACTAAGGAATTTCTATTTTAGCGAAATACTTATTATAGAATTATTTACGACAGATATACGTTGTACGTAACCATTAGTATAACGTTCATACATCAAAATAAATTATTTTAATGGTCAGATTTAGCCGTAATTATACGTATAGAATATCTGAAATAATTATAAGAAACCAATAAGACCAGAAAATTCGATAACGGATACCAGTTAACTTACTCGCGTCTTTTAATTATGTAGCACGCGTGAAGCCCGAGTAGTATTCGTTCAGTCTTCCTTTCAGTCGGTACTGGACTAGAGGTACGGATTTCCCGTCCTTTCAGTAAGGATTTCCTTTCCTATGCATGATTAGGATTTCCCGTCTGCAGCCAAATGTTTTCCCCAGTATATGTTTAAGTTTATCAGAAATCATGTTAATAACTAAATGAATTGCCTGAGCATTATATACAAGCACGACCAGTTTATGTACTAGTTACGGAGGTACCGTAACCACGGCACTAGAGGCACCGGTGTCGTGACTCACATGCAGGAGAGTGATATCCTGCATCGTCCCACTCAGCTCAGCTTGGCCATTTTATCAGTATATTTTTAGTGGGGCGTATGGATGCATCCTAGGCTTATAAGTGTTTCATGTTATCAGGGTGAATGTGGTGTGTGCTCTACATCCTTCACATTGGAGCTGATCCCTCCACCCAGCACAGTTATTTAGAGGTCACCCCTCTACAGCATGACGAGGTCACCCCTCCAGTTATTCATGCACGGTTGTTACAGCACGTGACCTATATAAGCTCTGGCAAATAAAATACAGTAAATGCATGTTTTCAGAATTAATAGTTATATTTCAGTATCAGTATATATGAACCAGATTGCTCAGATTTTATGCAGAGTTCTACCACATGTTTCATATCAGTCTTACAGTTTCTGTATTCTATCGCCTGTGTCTTTCGGTATATTCTTATCATGCTTTATATCCGTTCACTGAGCGTTATGCTCAGCCGTAGTTTCCTTTCATGTTCTAACGGCAGGTACATCAGGATGCTTTTAGGATTCTAAGAGCATGTGCATTTGGATGGAAGCTACCCGAACTTCTTACTTTATGCATTTCTTATATTATTCTGCTTAGTCGGACATTGTTTAGTCCTTCCATTCAGTATTTTATTCTTTCATGTTTTGGGCTTATGTTTGGATTGCCGATGTTTGATTCCGGTATTTCCGTTATGGTCAGTTAATGTTTTAGGACATTTACCTTATGCTTTGATGACACGCCATAAATACACGTAACGGTCCACTTATCTAAGTGGGGTGTTTACAATTATGGTATCAGAGCGCAAGGTTCGACCTGTAGGCTCTAAAACTTGACCTGTGACTAGTGGGTAGTCACCAAGAATTTCCCAGATTTTGGCGTTGTTATCTTTCATGTTTCTCATGGATTATTCAGTCAGTTTTCTTCATTTATCAGTCAGTTTTCTTAAAGTTTTGACTAAGTAAAAGGTTGGTACATAACTAGCCATATTTAGTCGCATGTGCTTTTAACGAATTTTCATTTTGGTGAGCCGACCATAGGCGTTCACCCTTGCTCGTTCAGATTTTTGTATTGGTGAACCGACCCAACGGCATTCATTCTTACTCTTGACAGATTCATGTTTTCAGTCGAATATTACTTGGTGAACCAGCACGTATATGTTCACCAATGTTCAGATCAAATTTCATGTTTTTCAGTTTAATGTGTTTTGTGAACCGATCTATAGTTGTTCACCTTTGTGATAACATGACGTTTCATAAAATCTTGACAAATATGAATTGGACTACAGCCAACCACATTTAGTCCCAGATTGTACATTTCTATTCATGACAGTTCTCAGAAAATTTTGACAGGTATGGATCGAAACAGAATCGCCCATACCTAGTCACATGCTTCCTACTATGAATCATGTGGATTAAACCATAACTATCCACATCAGTTGATGTTAAACTTAGTTGATTATTCTTCTATGTTCTTTGTATCAGTTAAGTTTGTACTCTCAAGTGGATGTCGTTTTCATGCTGATTAAGTTCATGTCTCTTTATGAGGATTACGTTTTCAGCAAGGCGATGATGTTTTCATGCTAAGATATAAGGAAATTACCGTAAAATCCTATTTCATGATAAATCATGTTCTGGTCTTTATCAATCATGTCCTTATACTGAACATTGATGAAACTCCATTTAATCATACTTTTTAGCCTCTATACAACCAACATTAAGTCTGCGCAGAAATTATCAGCCTATCATGTTAACCGTTTCAGTTCAGTTTACTACCGTTTAAATCAATTTATTCTTTGATAATGTCAGACAAGCGACACCTGTATCGATCATCCCATAAAATTTCCACCAGCTCCATGTACAGTATTCCATATGTACCCCATGTACAGTGTCTCAGTTATACTCCATGCATAATATTTCACGTGTACTCTAGGTACAACGTCTCAGATATGCTCCATGTGCAGTATTCATTTTGTACTTCATGTACAGTAGTTCAGGTGTACTCCAGGTACCCTACTCCATGGATATTTCTAATCGATCCTTAATCATCTCAGGCGTTTCCACTTGTCGATATTCTACCAGGTGCTGATGCCGCTCGTGAGTTGAAGATTTTACCAGATGCTGATGCTGCTAACACTCTGAAGACCACACCGATGCTGATGCTGCTGAACTTTGGAGATTCCTCAAGATGCTGATGCCGCGGAACGAGGACGAAAACTATAAATTGAAATTTCTGACAAGAATAATTTCAACCATCAGACACTACCATCCTATTCCATGTTTTTACTTCCTCAGTTAGACGTCACACTTCACTCAGCTAATCTTTCTGTCAGAAGAGTGGGAACTGGCAACCAGCCGGCCACTCAGCAGAAATAATTACATGAATCACGGTCATGATAATGACCGTCAAATTGACAGACAAAGCAGTAGTGACAACCACCGTGCTTATAAATAATCAGTCAGTACCATCGGAACTCCGGAACGGACGTGACCGAAAATACAGAGGTCAGCAGTCTAACCGGTCCGCCAATCCTAGCAGTTACCAAAATTTTCAGCCTTGTTCATATTCACCTATTAAAAAAACACGTGCCAAGACATCAGTCACGAAATAGTTCTCAGGTATCATTCCGGAAGACACATATCAGGGCACCAGTCATGATACACGTCATACGAATATCTTCTCAGAGTACGAGTCCGAGCTCCTAGTTCTAGTATGTTCCAGGCAAGACCCTCAGTGATTCAGGGTATCTTTTAGAAAGGGGTATACTCGTTCTGTTATGCCACGCATAAAATCAGACCATTAAAATTCAGTTACCACCACTAGATTATTACTCAGGTAAAACACGCAGTATTCACTCTGTGAGGTTACAGACGAACCCATTCAGTGAAAAGTCTCCATGTCCACTTCATGTATCCCTATGTCAGCTTTATCTCAAACCAGGTAGTTATCTGCCTCTCACCCAGAAAGGACTCAACAGTACCACCATATTTATTAAAGTTTTCCCTTCAGTTAACGACGAGATCCGTCTTATTAAATCCCAAATATATTCATTATATATTTTGCCAGAAAAAAAAATCAGTACAAGCTGTTTCTTCCTTACAAGCGCGTGACTTACCAATACATAGTTACGAAGACTTTTGGCTATCAGTTATAAATTCACTTCTGAAATTCCTCGAATCCATGACCAGCAGATTATCCTAAAATTTCCAGATGTCATTCCAGAAGGTGTTCCAGAAATTCATGCCTACCCACGAGACATAATTTAACATCAAGCTTGCCTCAAGAACAGAACCTGTTTTCAAAACTCTTTATTACAGGGCTCTAGCTACGATTAAAAGAGTTGCAGCAATTGCTGCAAGAGTTACCAAAACTAGGCTTTATTCGCCCTAGCGCACCATCGAAAAATTTATCAGATCACCATTCCAAATCGATATTCATTCCACGAATGGAAAGTTTAATTGACCTACTACGAGGTGTCTTAAACATTCTTCCAGGAAAATTCAAGATCATGCTACCATCAGTGATGAGGGAAGAACATGATGATCTTCAGACCGTTGTTGCACATATTATAGCCACTCTAAATTTTTTTTGAATTTTACTTCTGAGCTCCCTAATGCTCCAACTATAGTATGAAAATGTATGAATAAATTTTCCTTGAATTCTCAGACAAATTTGGCAGTACATTAGTTGACAAGATTTTGATCTCCTAAATTCTAGAGAAGGACATGGGAATCATCTTTTCACGACCCCGCAGATTCTCCGATAGGAGAAAATTATATACGCAAGCTTTCTAGATGTATGGTTCAGATGAACAAGGTGGCATATCTGAACCACCCTATTTCAACAGAAAGAAATTCCAGACAAATCCTGCGAAGGTGAAGGCCATCACCTGATGGTCCCGACTGACGACTATGAACGTAGTATAAAATTTCTAGAACTCAATTGACTGCTACCGCAGAAATTGCCGACATTCATCACTAGAAATTCTTCTATGACTATTCAACAAGATTTCCACCAGAATGTTCCATAATCCCAGACAAACACTGATAGAATCCGCATCACAAATTAATGCAGCTATGTTCATATCTAGATGCCTGACCTACTGCAGGTTCAAGATAGAACACCGACATGCTATCACTACAAGTAGAAATTCTAGACCGAAAAGAGACAAGACTCCATGGAGATTGTAATCAGTTTACCACAGACTCAGAGAAATTATGATGCTATCTAAGTTATCATCAACCATGTAATCAGCCTGCGCGTCCCTTTCATCCGAAAGGAGCACGTAGTAGCAGATCTGCAGAAAATTTAAATTCAGCAATAAATCGTACGAATTCAAGGCATTCCATCGACCATCATATCAAACAGAATACATGTTCACGATCAAGTGTATGTTTACGTCCACTTTAAGTTCATGTTTATTTCCACTTTCACGTTTACGTCTCATTCGCAGTATGATGCTATTTCAGTTCATCTTTTATGCTATCTCCTGATTTAAGCTCACGTTAGCGTTCATAACGTTGTTCACGTTCAAGTTCGTGTGCCATTTCACGATGCACGTTTCTCAGTTATTACCGAATACGGTTACAGAAAGCTTGAGAGAACAGACTCAAGTTTAGCACAACTATTCCATAACCAGGCAGACGTTTCACATCTCAGGCCGTATCGTTTGGCATTCATTCCTCAGTCAGCCTATGTTCATGATATGTTCTAGTATCACGTTCACAGTATGATTCACTTATCATATTCTAATTCCATGCCAGCGCTCCTCATATAATTATGAACCACGTTCACAATTGCTCACTTAGCAGGTTCACAATTGTTCACGTAGTTCGTCCCTATATATATTTTCAACAGCTTTCTCCGCGATATAAATATTATCTTTTCAGAATAACTATATGTACCGTTTCATGTATACTACATGCAATAGCTTATTCATTCTATCACATTCATAAAATCCATCTTAAGTACGGAACCAGAAACCAGTCAGCATCATCAGGACAGGGTCAACAGGACCAGGATTTTAATTATTATGTTAGACATTTGAAGGGATCGTTTCGAGCGGGAGGCCACTCGAAACGGAGGAGTCCATCCGGACCTCTCATTGTTTTCTTCAATAAATTTAGTTATGTTCTTTCAGTCATGTCACGTTCCATGTTCTCTTCAGCCATGTCACATTACATAATCATTTCAGTCATGACAAGTTTATACTTATCAGCAGCATTATGTCTTAACTAGAAGACAATTTATCCTTCAGCTTAATTGTCTTTTCAGTCTACGTGTTCTTTCAGTCTTATAACTCCATCAGCTTATCATCGTTAATTCGAGGACGAATTTCTCCTTTTAGAGGGGAAGAATTGTAAAACCCAGTATAGTCGTATCTTTAATTCTTTTCTCTACCCCTCTTATTTATAATTCTTCATGGATTCGTCTTGCGTTCGGTGTGGGAGACCTTGGCATGGTTTTCAAACATGTCAATGGTGTACTTGTGAGCGGTGCGGTTTTGATATCGACAATACACAAATTGGATTTTGTCCATTTTGCAATTCAACAAATTCGTACTTCTCCTCTTACAATACTTTCTCACCCCCTCCCGTCTATGACAATCCCTATCCGCAACATGCACCGGGTTTTTCTCAATACCCGTGTTGCAATCATTGTGGGGGCCCTCACGATACTTCTTATTGTCAACCAATGAATTATGAGCCACATCCGTGCTATAATTCCGGTTTTCAAAATTTTGAACCCCCACATCCCACCCTCAATCATCAATACTCTCAGAGAATTCAACAAATCAATGCTTTGAATGACGAAAGAAAAGCCCTTCTTTTGAAACTTCATGACGGCTTAATTCGACTGACCGAGACTTTGGAGGAGCAACAAAGACAACGACAAGAGCAAGTATCTAATCTTAGTGATTATACTCCTCCTCTTGTGCGTTCTTACTATTATGATGATGATGATGATGACGATGAGAATTCTATTTCTTGGAATGATCTTTGTGCTCAATGTCCTAGTGCAATTGTAATTCCTTCTCTCGACTTTCCAGCTCTCGAGCCTAAGAATTCAACCACTCCTATTCTCGATTCTTCCACTACGGAGACCGATGCCTCTCTCATCATGGGGGATGAGGGTCTTATCACTATTCCTTGCGATGAGATTCTTATTCCAATCCAAAGTGAGCCTACGGTTGCTTCCGATAGTGACGATGAGTGTGAATCTTTTTCTAGTGATGATTCATTACCTCCCACCGACATCTTGGGAGACGATTCTTTGGCCTTCTCTAATCCCCTTTTTAATCTCGATGATGATTTTACTTCTAGTGATGACGAGTTACTATCCGATGAAGACTTTCCGAAGGAAAATTTCAAGATTTATTCGAACCCTTTATTTGATTTTGATGACGCCTACATCTCTAGTGAGGTGAATCCTCTCTTTGAAGAGGGCATTGAGGAGATTGATAGCTCCGACTCTCTTGCTATTGATGAGCATTCGTTGTTAGCCATGCCACCTCCCATCATAGAGGAGGTGGAGAGATTTGACCCTACCTTCCGTTTGATTCGGTCTGGTGAGGTGACGCGGGTGGTAGATATGTCTTCTGATATTTCTCATATTATGTTGCCACCCCGTCCTACCGCGTGCACACCCAAGCAAGTGATGTATCGCATTTACTCTCCTCATTTCATACCGGGAAATGAGGATGAGTGCTTTGACCCAGGAGGTGACATTGACCATTCTTTGATTGATACCTTTACGGCTTTACCGAATTGTGACCATCCATTGTCTATAGGGGATGACAATTTGTCTCCTTTACCCACCCCACCTCCCGTGGATCACGACCTCACATACTTTTCATATGTTGAGCGGACTTTTCTCCCTTTCATGACTTATCCTCCTGCCTCTCATTTATTATGTTCCTCCGGGACCGAGGATAAGATTTTTGATCCCGGTATAACATTCGAGGCTTCCCCATGGACCATTTAATTCGGGGTCGAGTCAGGCTCGTGACTCAGTTAACAAAAACAAGCGCTTCTCGGGAGGCAACCCGATGTTCTATCTTTTATCTATTTTCTATAATAAGTGTAAGGGAGCCGTGTAGGTTGTTTGTTTTGTGTGTTGTGATTGTGTAGGGACATGTGCTTTGATGATCCACTTTTGGTACTTTTGACGAGACCTGTGTTCCCGTATTTCCCGTGTACCCGGTTCCTTCGATAAGTTTTTGTTATTGTGATTCAATCTCGTAAAACAAATAAATGTAATCACTTTAGTTGTCCTTTCCTTAGCTCGATTTTAAACAACGTACTCAATGTCCTAAGTGTAGGGGATTTTATTCTCCCACATGCTTAAACATTTAGGACAATGTTTAGATTAAGTGTAGGGGGGATTTCTATCGAAATTTTAGTGGACTTTTCCATGAATTTGACCCCATTTAACCGGAAAATTTTTAAATTTTTCAACGTTTTTTAAATTTTTAATCTATATTGGCCTTGTAGTATTTTTCTTTTATTTTATTTTCTTTTTGTCATCGCATCGTATTTATACTTTCAAGAATAAAGTCAAAAATAAATAAATAAATAAGATGGTTTTAACAAGTTTAGATATCTTTGATACATTAGGCCCGTCGTGAATATTTTGACTCAACCCGAGTTTACTTATCTAAGTTTACTCTAGCTAGTATCCTTAACCATATGGACCTTAAATGGTTTATTAGGCTAAGCATCCACGAGTCTCATTCCTTGAGATTTTAAATTGTGGAGAACGAGAGATGATAGAGTTAATTATAAGTTTGGTATTCTTTCATTAACTTATGTGAGTTAGTTATGAGCTTTTTCTCCCATCACTTGTTAATAAATATATTTGCAATAAATAAGGTTGTACGATTTGAAAAGTTACTTAGCTTCTAGCACAAGATCGTTTAAAAGTTGCTCGGGATTAATTAGAGTTCATAGCCAAGGCATAACTTATTGAAGCAGGACGCGAAGATTGTCTTATCAAAAAAGGCCCTAACAAGGCATGATGATACCCGAGTCCAAAAAGGCCCTAACAAGGCATGAGGATTCACTTTTTTTGCTAAAGATCCAAAGATGACGTGAAGATCATTAATCCAAATCAATATGATGGATCAAGACACATGACGAGAAGCAATTACTCCCCTAAAGATCATGGAGAAGTCTATCCAAAAAGACCCTAACAAGGTATGAGGATAAATAGATCCAAGTCTGAAAAGGAGGCGGATCGTTGTATATCAAAATCCTAAATAAAGAAGAGGATAAATGAAGAAGTCGTGGTCAACGTTTGAAGCATCTTTCACTCCTAATGAAGATGTGTACCAAAATGAAGAGAAGACCATAATTTCAAGATCGTCTCTCAAGATTTGAAGTTTGAAGTACAAGCCAAATATCGGTCCGAGAAAGGTCTCAAATCGTGAAACGAGTTATACCAAGATATGAAATTTATGAGGTTTCGAGAAGCCGTTTTAAAAGATTTTGTCCTTTAGCTAACTATTGATTAAATCGTCCCACTTTATTTTCGGCCTTAATAAATTATCGAAATAAGTCAAAAATGCATCCTCGTGATCATTCAAGACAAAAATAAAATACAAGAGATACACCGTAGGAATAAGGGGGTCTAAGTGATTAACTAAACCACATGAGTAAGTGTTAGTTGTGCTAACTTGTAATAACAATGATCTCGTTTTTAAGCTTAGTGTGGGGAACGTGAAACTTGAGGGTGATTAATATTCATGACACCAAAGCCCTAATCTAAGTCTTAGATTTCTTTACGAGTTTCTCCTATCAAATAAATTTCCAAGTTAATAAATTGTTATACCTTTTGTCTCCTTTTAAATTTTTATCTTTTCATCGTAGTAGTAGTAGTATATCTTAATAAAGGCCGAGATGGATTAATTATGAGAAAAATGTAACTTTATGCTTTAAAATAATGCATTGCATGGGGTCATTGCAATGGTCAAGTGTAGGGGATTTAATAAGTGTGTAAACACTTATCCTTTTGCTACTAAAATCAAGGAAAAACAAGACCGAATCATGTGTTTTATATCATAAAAGTCGGAATTACGCGTGGTTTTGTGTTTTTGTGTTAAAATAGGTATGAATGATCAAAAGAAGAGAAAACACGGGATTTCACGGTCAAATGTTGAAGAAAAGTCCAAAAAAGAGACAAAGACAAAGTCAAAAACCAAAAGTGTGCCCTTGTTCACGGAAACCGGCTAAACCGACAGGTTTTTGAAGAAATGATCAAGAAAGTCGAAATCGAGCTCGATTTTTAGCGGATTAAATATTTTTGAAGTAATTGGGCCAAATGGGTCCCACATTTGAGAATTGGGCTCAAAAGCCCATTTGGAGTTATCAAAAGTGCTAAAGCCCATTTTTAAACAAAGCCCATTTTCAAATGTAAATTGATGATAATGTTTAATGTTTATTTGGGCCTCAAGCCCAATATACTCAACACATTGGGACGATTTGTCAAAAAGTGAGGTTATGGGACGAATAAACAAAAGACTTGGTCAAATGACCAGTCAAAGACAAAACAAACTCACCCCCCACACGTGTCGACATTCACCCCACACCATTCTCTTATCCTGTACCCTCACACACATGAATACTCCCTTCACGTTTTATTATCCCCAGCCAAATTTACCTCCCCACACCAAACGTTAAAAACAAGGAACCCTTTTTACTGTTTTTCTCTTTTCTCTCCCACCAAACTCGCAGCCACCCACAAACCCTAATTTCCAGGATCAAAAGTTACCCACTACATCATGGGGCTTTTACCATTATTGATTAATTCAATCAATAAGGAATTAATTCCCCCAATTTTTCGGATCAAACACCACTGGTAGTCCTCATTCTCTCTCCAACGTGGCAATCCGTGGGCTCAAACCCTTTTCATCCGTTTGATCAAAAGAGAAGAAAGAGAAGATTGGAAGAACGGTCGAGATTGGAAGCCTTGCTCACCAAGTTTAGGGTTTATTTATAAAAACCCCATCTCCAAGATGTATTAGTCAAGCTTTTCTTTAATTTTCAGTTTTTTTAAATTAATTAGGAGTAGATTTAAATTAGATTTATTTTTTAAATTAGTTATAGGTTTAATCTTGTAATTCTTTTAATTCCAGTATTGTAATTTTTATTAATTAACGAAAAGTTATATATTTTGTTGAATTCGTCTCTTTTAATTTCAGTTAAAATTTATTTGAAGTTTTAATCTGCTTCTCTTTTTTATATAACTGTTGTTTTATATTCGATTGATTAAAAAAATTAAAAAAAAAGAGATAAAGAAATTAATAATATATTTTCCCCACTGGAAAATATTGAGGTAACTGTTTGCAAAGCTTTGTTCGGATCCTGTTAGAAGTTAAAGCTCATGGTTCGTTTGGGTTTGTTTGGATCGAAGTCTGATTTTTGGTTCAAGCTGTTTCGGTTTGACTCAAAGGTGGTGATGGTGTTGTTTCGATTCATAAGACGGCTCAGCGCCTTGTCTTCTTCCCAATGGATTTCGACAAAAGGTTCTAATCTCCCTTCTTTTTTTATTTTTATTGTTAAGTTTTTTTAGTTTAAGTTCTTTTTAATCTGCTATAATTTTTGAATCTGCCTGAGTTTTTGTTAAATCTGCCTAGTTTAGATTTATCTATTTAATATTTGTTTGGATTTGATATTGTTTATATACTTTAGTATTTTGTTTTGTCTGCATATTTAGTTTTGATAGATTGTTAATACTTCTTTAAAATGTGATTTAAATATTGCTTATGTTGAGTCGTTTGGAATTGCTTATTTTTCATGCTAGATCTGCTTGTAGGGTTCATTTGTTAGCTTTTTCAGTTTTTTTTAGAGTTTATCAGATTCTACTTATCTGTTTACCCTTTTGTGCTTAAATTGTTTTTATCTGCTATTTTATTACCTGTCTTAGCTTATTTGATTTTTCACTTATTAATTTTACTACATAAAAACACTCAGATCCTATTGGTCTGAGCAAGTTAAAAATCCAAAAATTCCAAAAAATAATAGCTAAAAAAGTGAAGTCCTGGGGTTCGAACCCAGGACCTCTCGTATACAAGACAAACGCCCCAACCACTTAGCTAGGACTACTTTTTATGTTTGTTAATGCGTTTTGTTATTAATATAGCTTTTTAAAGTCTGTCAGTTTTATTTAAAGGTAGTTTAAAACAAGTTTTTTTTAAGTTTTATGTTTTAACTAATTTTAATTAGAAAGTTTTATTAAATTCAGTTTTACTTAAAAAATATATAAAAAGATAAAAATATTTTTATTTACTTTTATAACTTTAAATTTGTTTTCATTTTATTTTGTTTATTTAAAATAGATTTACTTTTATTTTTAAATTTAAATTAGTTTTAAAATTACTTTTATTTAAAATAGTTTTATTTTATTTAGCTTTAAAAATTAGTTTTCGTCAAATTGGTTTTTTTTATAAAATTTAGTTTTGTTTTATTTAAAGATTTATAAAATTAATTTTTTTTCATTAGTTTACATTTTTATTAAAATTAGATTTTCTTTTAATTAGATAAAATAGTTTTCATATTAAATAGCTTTTAGTTTAAAATATCGAGTAAGATTTACCAAGAACAAATTAAGTTTTACGATTAAACGGTAATCAATTCGAGTGAGTCTAGGAACGATAAAAGTAATATAAAAAGGGTAACAAAATCTCTTTATCAATAGAATGATTTTGGTACAAGTTTGAGCTTAATCACCTTGTTAAAGTTCTCTTTCTGTTTTTAAGGGGTGTTTGGGAGCGGTATGCTACTGGGTGGGAGCTAACCACCTATTCATGTCTTAGCTCTGCATCCCCTTTTAGGTCTTGGGTGATTTGATTTTTGCGAGAAGGTTAGTGGTTCTAGTTTAGAATTCTTATTTTGTTCATTTTATTAAAAATCTGCCGTTTTAATCAGTAGCTAAAAATTATGTTTGATTTTGTCATTTTAGTGTGTTGAGGTATGATTTAGACATATCTAATGTCATTTAGTTGATTCGGGAAGGTATTGATAGTATAAGTAGTATTGGACCTAGGACCCGTAGTTTTTTTATAATTTGCAGATTATTGGTAGCCTATAGCTTTTGTTTCGCCGAAAAAAAAGAGAATACAGTGGCTGTTTGATTCTGAGTGCGTGATCTGCTAGTTTTTAGGTTTGACGGGTTGCTGAATTTATAAGGGTATTGTGAGCTGGTGTATTGAGGGTGTTCGTGCTTATTGTATTGTTTTTCTATGTGCCTGGTCACCATCAGCAAACCATACGGATACCTTGCAAAAAAAGTAACAAATCAAGAAAAAGTGAATTAAGCACCTGCTTGTGGTGTGTGCCCAACTGAGTGAATAACACACCATAATTTGTGGCGTAATTTGTTGATATCTGATTGTGTATTTTTTTTATTGTGTGTTTGTGATTTTGTGATTGTATGTACCTGTGCCCCCCAAGTAACCACATAATTTTGGTTTGTGTTGAATCTTTATATTTGTCCCTGTCCACCAAACCAAACAGCAAACATAGAAGAACCATATGAAAATACATATAAAAGGGTGTCGTGGGGATGCTTACTTGTGTTACCTTATGTTTAATTAATTGTGAACCCCTTTATGTTTTTGTGCTCCCTTGAACATACAGCAACGTAACATCAAACCATAAAGAAGCTCACCATTTTGTCATTTTTAAGTTCCTGATTTGCACTTCTTTGATTAAAAAGGTAGATAGCATACAGTTGTCTTATTCGTGATGATTTTTTTGTGATATTAACCTTTGAAACTTGTAACCTGTTAGGATTTAATGTTCCTTTGGCTTGTTTAGTTTATGCTTTCAAGTGTGATAGCTTTTTGGTTTAATTGTTTTAGCTCTTAATTCGCCTAGTAGCCAACTATATCAGCAATAGCTCCTAGCCTAAGTTCATGTTTCTGTAAGCCCATTAGTCAAGCTAGTATATTTGTAGTTTCTGTCTTTTTTTGTATCCTGCTTTGATGGATGAGTGTGCTGCTGTGGCGTGAATTCGTGTGAAATTGAGTTGGTTGTGTTTTGTGTGCCTATGTACCAACAACAAACTAAGTAAAGCCAAAACCAAATACCAAAAGGAGAAAGATAGAAGCTTGCTTGTTTTTGGTACTTGCTGTGTATTACATTGCCCCAAGTGTGGTTTGATTCGTTGGTTTGGTTTGTTTTATTGTGTGTTTTGGACTTTGTGTAGTGACTGTGTACCAGGTGTAACAAGAAAGAAAAAAAAAGAACAACCAAAAGTAAAAAAACCAAAAAAGGGTCTGCTGTCCATTTCTTTGTTGCTAAAGGCTGCTGTCAAAATATAAATACTGCAAAAGTGGCAGCAGCAAGGTTTGACCACTAGACCTGTGCACAGAAACATAACACATAGCAACCTACCGATCAACCATCTGATCTATTAGTGTTTATTGTTAATTGTCGCTTTCATTTTTCATTTATACAGTCTTTACTCAGGTTAAAAGCTGATAATAAAAAAAACTATAGAAAGTGGCAGTCAGAAGGATTCGAACATCAAACCTCACAGCAGAGTCAGACGCAACTCATGCCTCTATAACCAATTGATCTATTAGTTGCTTTAGGTTTCATTTTGTTTTCTTTTTGTTTTATACGCTTCTTTGTTTGTCCTATTTTCATGTTAATAAGTCCCATATAGCATATATCATCTCTTTGTTTTCATTTTGAGTCGGGCAACTTTTACGTTTTTGTGTCAGAAGTCATTTATTATTTATGTTAAGATAGTATAATAAGTTTGATTACAAACGGTTCAACTTTTACTAACACACTAAATCTCACGTCTTTTCTTTCTTTTTGTGCTTGTTTCCACATTAAAGCTTATTAGACTAAATTAATCTTTTGCAAAAAAAAAAAATAGTTCTCCTAAAATTCAATATTTTTTTTAGTTAAGTATTTTACGTATTGGGCTTTTTAGCCCAATTACACGTTTTGTCCAATTTCGTACATTTGGGCTTCTTAGCCCAATTGTATTTTTCAAAAAAGTATTTTTTTTAGTTTTTAAGGTTTAAAAATTTTAACATTGGGATTTTGTATTTTTGTTAGTTATTTTATTTTTTAGGGTTTTTAATCATCTTTAATATTTAATAATAATTAATTAAAAAATTCTCAATTTTTTTGTTTTTAGTATTTTTCTTAGTTAAGTTTTTTAAGACTTTTTAGTGATTTTTAATTATTTTTAGAAGAAAGTTTTCGTTTGGTCGCGTTTTTACCTTCGTACGTTTGTGCGTTTTCATCCGTTTTGAGCGTAATTAGTCTCGGTTTTCTTTTCTTTCTTTCTTTCCAAAAACATAATCACTCGAATAAATAACGTGCTTAATTTTGGCTTAAACACCATACCTCCTCGAGAACGAACTCGATTATTCGTCTTTACGTTTTTCCTAAAACGTATCGATTAATACTTACCACGACATTTATGTGTGCTTTGTTTTTATCTAAAATAAAGTATATACAAAATACCGAATCAACATCTTAAACTTGAAAGACATGAGTGTCCCAAACTCGTCGGATAAGGTTTGGGTCGAGGCTGCAAATATAATATCATCAACATATATTTGTACCATAATCATATCTTTACCTTGTTTTAGAATGAACAGCGTGGGATCCACCTTGCCTTTAGCGAAGCCTTGAGTAATGAGGAATTGTGACAATAGATCATACCATGCGCGAGGAGCTTGCTTCAACCCATAGAGATCCTTCTTAAGCTTGTACACATGATTAGGATAATTAGGATTCACAAAACCATCCGGCTGTTGAACATAGACCTCTTCCTTGATTTCACCATTAAGAAATGCCGTCTTCACATCCATCTGATAGACGATCATATTCATATGGGCTGCATAAGCGAGGAATATTCTAATAGCTTCCAAACGGGCAACAGGCGCAAAGGATTCCATAAAGTCGATGCCCAATAATTGCTTGTATCCACGAGCTACTAGTCTAGCTTTGTTCTTCAATATTCCGCCTAACTCGTCGAGTTTCACCTTGTAAACCCATTTCAAAGTGAGTAACTGTACTTGATCCGGGCATGGGACAATTTCCCAAACTTCAAGACGTATGAATTCGTTAAGTTCTTCTTGCATAGCTTCTATCCAACAAGATTGAGTAAAAGCTTGTTGCCATGTCTTAGGTTCAACTTCAGTGAGAAAAGCATCAAAATGACAAAAAATGCATTTTCTTGTAGTTGAATTCGTGTGGATACCGGACGATTAGGGTCACCAATAATAGAATCTATAGGATGATCCTTTGTCCACTTGTTGTCATGTTCACAAATCCGTGGATTGGTTTAAACCGAACTAGGAGCTTCCTCTGAGGTGGACGACCCGGCTTGATTAGGGTCGGGAATTGGTACACCAAAGAATGGAAGTTCACGCATTTGATCGAATTCCAAATCGTGATCATCATCATCCTCTTCATCATCAATAGGCATGATATGGGTAGTTGAAACATGTGTTGGTTGAGAATTACTTGTTGAAGGTATATCTTGACCAATTGTAGGTGCAGATGTATCTGATTGTGCAACGGTTGTTGGAGCGACAACTTCGGTTGCCGGAGCAATTACCTCAGGTACTGGAGCAACAATACTTGGAGGAGTAAAGAATTCATCAAAGAACGGTTGAAACAACGTATCCCATTCCTTCCTAGTAGGTGGTGTAAATGATGATGAAGTAGGGTTGTTTGGGACAAGACCAGAACTAATGTTACTGGGTCCCATTTCATGAAGTGCAGGTTCAGAGATGCTTTGCTCAGAAGCCATTGCTTACAGCTCATCAAAATCAACATTCATAGTTTCGAGGATCTTGCGAGAGTTACGGTTGTAGATTCGGTATGCCTTCTTTGCGGGGGCGTAACCAATGAAAATACCAATATCAGCCTTTGGTTGAAGTTTTCCCAAATTGTCACCATCATTATTTGGATAGCAAAGAGAACCAAATACATGAAGATATGATAAATCTGGTACTTTTCCATGGAGAAGCTCATAAGGTGTTTTACCATGGCGTTTACGAATTCGTGACCGGTTTTGGGTGTACACTGCTGTAGATACTGCTTCTGCCCATAAAAACAAGGGAGCCTTTGCGTAAATTAACATCGTTCGAGCAGCTTCCATAAGTGTGCAATTTTGCCTTTCAACGACAACATTTTTTTTGTGGAGTGCGTGCAACGGATGTTTCATGAGATATGCCAACTTCTTCATAATAATCACGCAAGATTTGATTCACAAATTCGGTTCCATTATCTGTGCGAATGCGTCGGACAGTAGTGTTGAGACGCACTTGAATCATCTTGGGATATCCGATGATGAATTTAGGTGCCTCATTTTTTGTTTTAAGAAATTTCACCCATGTAAACCGAGAGTAATCATCGACAATGACGAGGATGTACTTTTTACCACTAAGACTTTCAACACGCATTGGCCCATAAAGATCCATATGCAACAGATAAAGTTTCTCTTGGTTGGTGTATTCCGTCTTTGGTTTGTAAGATTTCATAGTGCTTTTCCCCATTGTACACGCGGAACACAAATGATCCTTGTGAAATGAAAGTTTATGAAGACCACGAACAAGTTTGTTTTTTGCCAAATGATTAATAGCGTCGAAGTTAAGATGAGATAACCGTCGATGCCATAACCATGACTTAGTCTTCGATGCTTTGGAGAGAAGACATACGGGAGAAGCGGCCATCATGTCTTGTAGAGACAAGGTATACAAATTATTCCCTTGAGTACCTTTCAATAAATCAACCCCTTCCAAATTACGAATGAAGCAGGTATGCTCTCGAAAAGCGACTTCTAGGTTTGCATCACAAAATTGTCCCACAGAAAATAAGTTGTGACCGAGACCTTCCACATAATACACTCTTGAAATTATAACATTCCCAATATGATATTCACCATAACCCATTGTCTTTGCAATATGATCATTTCCAAATCTAACCGTACCAAGAAACTTGCTGACGAAATTCCTGAGCTGAGAGCGATCTCCGGTCATATGTTTGGAGCAACCAGAGTCCAAATACCATAGAAAAATTTGGACCACCTGTTTTTAACAACAACAGTAGAAAATGCATTGGAAACTATTGGTTCCAGAGTGTTAGCAGATACAGATAAAATATTATCAGAATTGCTAACATTTGTGAGACCCTTAGATTTCCTGCGTTTTCTAATGTGAGTTTTAGCACTGTCAGGTTTTACTGTTCCAACTTTCTTAGGATTTGGATTATTCGTGGGCACTACAGTGGGAGTAGACCTATTTAAAGGGCACTTGGTTCCTATAGTAGTGTCAGTGTTCCTAGTTAAAGGACACGCTTGTGTTTTGATAGCCTTGGTACTCCTAGTTAAAGGGTACGCTTTCTTCGCTTTAGTGGGAGTGATCCTAGTCAAAGGGCACATACTTCTTACTATAGTGAAAGTTCAATCAGTGGGGCGCCACATCCAACCAACTTGGGTTAACACTTTCCCAGTCGGTTTCCATTCTTATCCGTTTTTTCTGGGCATACATCTCATTCACATGGTCAATAAGGCAAGAGTCATGACGACTAGAAAACATACATTCATTGTAATTCCAACATTTCAAATTAGAATTCTCACTAGGCTTAGAACGCTGCACAACCGCAGAGCCTTTAGGTTTAGCTACATGATTCTTTTTATTCAAAACAGAAATAACATTCCTAGGATGGGCTTCTACTTTCTTCTTCACTTGACTACTAGATGGGGGCAAGATCCTATCATTCTTCTTGTTCCTTTTAAGCTTAGATCTTTGAGCCTTAGTAGTGGTGCTTACTCCTGTAGAAGGCAACACGGGAATATTAGAAGCTGGTTTTGATTCCGCCTTATCTTTAGTGACCAAAGTTTGAGATGGTTTAGTCCTAGGGCCCTTATTAAATTGTGTGACGGCTATAAGGTTCCTTTAGATTGCACTAGAGGACGATGCTGAGACAGTGGCTGCGTTATCCACAACATTCTTACCTTTTAGAGTACGAAGTGTTTCCTTTAACTCAGCCATGACCAGATTCTTATCACAAATTTGTTCCCTCAAATCAGATATTTTCATCGACTTTCGATTCAATTGTTCAATCAATGATTGATTCTGTGCAGTGGTATCAACACATGCGGGCTTTACTGAATCGAAGAGTCGTGTATTTTTCTGTATTAAGTTATCAACTTTGGACAAAATCTTGGAAACTCGATTATCTAGATCAAGTTTAAAATTCTCAGCGGCCTCAAGTACGTTCACACAGTTAAGCTCCTTAGATTTCTCTATTTCTATCGGCAAAGATTTAGCAACTTTGTCACTTGGCTGACGCTGTTTTGATTGTAAATTCAATCGAAAATTCTTTTCAAAATTTGCATCATCGATATTAACACCTTCGAATGACGTTTCAAAGATTTCTTGAATAAATTGTTGCTTGCATTCAAGCGAAATACAATGTGTTTGAATCTCATCAAAACATTTTGAAAGCAATGAATATGAATCTTGAAGCTTTAAAAATTCAGCCTCAGATACGTGACAAGTACTATCTACCACAGTATCCACAGATTCAACATTATGCACAATAGAATCATTATCAACACTTTTATTCACACAGACAGAAACTATATCATGAGACATCACTTGCTTCAAAAGCAGATCATTTTGGCGTGAAACCCGTTCTATTTCAAGTAAACTGTTTTCATAGGCATCATCCATTTCATTGAAAACACGTCTAACTTCTTCTATTTCCAAAAGCAAATATTGATCAAGAGTACTAAGACAAGCTTTAACATTGTCTACAAACGGAACAATTTCGTTTCGGAACGCAGCTCTAGTGTGCTCAAAGTTCCATTCACCTTCCGTTATGGCCGAAGCCGTCGTACGTTTCAAAATGACCTTGTTGTTGGGTCAAAAAGTTGATGTGGCAGAAACTCAAAAATGAAGAAAACGTGAAGTATTTGTCTAGGCGTTGACAAGAGCATTCCAAGCGTTGACAAGAGTTATTTAGGCGTTGATGGAATCAAGCATTGTCAAGAGCAATCCAAGCATTGTCACATGCAATTCAAGCATTGACAAAACGTAGACAAAAGAAGCTAATGGAAGCTTCTATTTAGATAAACATGCAAAAGATATTCTGCATAAGTTTATTTAAATAGAAGATTTACTTGTTTATTCATTCTTATCTCTTGTAAACCCTAATCCTTACACTATAAAAGGAACCAAGGGTCATAGGTTTTATTCATATCAATTCATTCACAATGTAAACCTAAAGTGTGTGTCGCACTAGACGTGGGATTCAATGTATACACGTCTAGTGATTGTTGATTATTAATATAATGAACAATCCAATTGTGTTTTAATTCATGTTCTTTGTGTCCAAACACCTTGTTATGATCATTGTTCTATTCCGCTATGTTATCATATGAATGATGATCATCCTAGATATAATGGTTCATAACCATTGAGTCGAACGATTATAGGGATCATCAATTGGTATCAGAGCCTAAGGCTCGTGATATCTAGGTTCGACGAGGTGTTAGTGTATGGTGAAGAAGAAGAAAAATTCGTATGAGTTTTTCTGGACGTTTTTGTGTGCGCAGCAGTATTCAGAAGGTCATAACTTTTGATTGAACCGTTGGATCGTCACGAAATTTTAGATGTGTGTTCTACATACATAGATCTAAACATCCACCGGAGGGATTGTCTAGTTTTATCCCCAGGCAAAAGTTATTAAGCGTCGAAGTTGGCTGATGGAAGATTTTCAGTTTTCTGCTTTCACATGAAATCATGAACTAGGGTTTCCTCAAACCCTAGATCTACTTAAAAGCAGGAAGAAGTGATGTTCGTGGCTGTTAAAACGTGTGAAAATTCAGGATCTATGGTTAATCTACAAACCCTAAGTTAGGGTTTTGATGAACAAAGTTATAAACCCTAGATTTATGTTTTAGTAATAGCAGTTCAACAAGGATTTCAAGATCTTGGATTGTTTGAAGTTTATGGACGTGGAATGGATCTAAAAGTAGTTCACGTGACACCTAAAGATCATATTTTATTCCATTGGTCCAATGTTATATTTAAAGGATATCACGTTTATGTGATATTTCAGCTTTTGTTCACGTGGTCCAGGATGTTGGTTGTTCGTTTGTGACAAGAGCAACAGTTAATGGCTTAGTTTGTACGATGGACTCCACAAATCTGTAAGTACTTTTATCCTTTGAAAAGACATCATGTGAATAAACTCTTGTGTTTTGTTCGTACATACTTGATATGGTCCAATCTTTGTACCATTAAATTGTATGATACATATGAGCTGCGCAAGAGGACTGTTCATACAGTAATGCGTTATTATCTTGATAATACTGCCAAGCAGAACAAGGATGGGGTACTACTATTTGCGATGTTCACGTGAGGTAATATTGGTTAGCAGATAAAGATGTGTGATTACCTATTTTTAAGGCATTACTTTATTTGACCGTATTCAAGATAATTATATGTTATCTTTGGACGAGATATTGATGTCCTACATATATGGAGCTCATAACACGGTTGAAGTATATTTTCCTAAAAAGAAAAGTTATTATTGGATCATTATTCATGTGGGGCAGTAAAGAAAAAGGATGGAACGTAAAGTACGCATGTATGTTGCGTACAAGGCAAGTGATGTTACAAAGAAACAAAGCAATCAAACACGTGAGTACGAAGAAGCAAAAGAATTGATTAAATGTGTTCACACGGTTGATGAATGAAAAAGGATGTGATTGGTTCTTAACCATGTGTTCACACGGTTAGAAGGTTCTTATTGGTCAATTCCTATTGGTGGTTATATAGCTTGCGTTCACATGAAGAGCTTTTACACGATTGTATACTTGTGTTCACATGGTGAGGGATTTTTGATTGGTCTAAATCATTACATTCACACGGCCAAGGAGAAACCCTAATAGTTGTTATTTAAAGCTTCGATCCTATACATGCTAGTCTACTGTATCTCCGTGAGCCTCTCAACTCTCATTGGTTGAGATAGTTGTGTTCACACGGTCAATTGATTGTGATTGGATGCATGAAGTTGAATGCATGAAGATTTTGGACGTGCTTAATATCCTATAATAAAGGATAACAGATCGTGTACAAAATAGCAGATGCATTTAATCAAGACGTGTGATATATGGCTTGATTTCTGACAAGAGTAAAGAATGAACGCTGACAAGATTTAAGGTTGGCGCTGACGTTTGTTATTTAGGCGCTGACAGGAAGGGTTTCGACGCTGACAGAATAAGTCAACACTGATGGAGTTGACAGTGTTGTCCGAGATATGTTCTTCAAACGCTGATACGTCTTGTCCGATATCGGGTAATGAATGTGGATATTGGACAGTAAGTGTTCTCGGATAACAAACGGAATAGCTGCTGTTTGAGAAAACTGGTACGTTTTAAGCATACAAAAAGGAGGATTATACACACAAAGGTACATGGAATCTCCGTTTTTATTTAGAATATCATGATGATATTTATGGCTCGGATATTTTTACAAGGAGTAAATGGTTTTTAAGTAAGTTAGCAATAATTCATGAAGACTTTGTTTAATATTCGAATATGTAATCGGGATAGCCTTGTGAAAGAGTTATTCGACTTCTAACTTTTACATATGAGGATATTGGTTCATTAAGACTTGTCATGAAGAGGTGTTAGCTTAAGGGGAAGAATTCTTATGGTAAGTTTGATGATTGAAAAAGATTTTCGCGAGTTTGTGTTCTATCATATCTTAAAGTGCCTAGACTTTAAAGGTAACTTGTTCGTGCTTTACATGGTTGGTGACGAAGACTTGTCATAACACTTGAAGGAGTTACATTATCGTGCTCAGTGTCTCACAAAGGATGAGAATATTGACAAGGGATCGAGGTCTACTTATATTTCTCAATCTGGTATAAGTTCTTCATCACATGGATAAACAAGACATGGAACATAAGTTTGGGTTATTTTACTTCTACATCAAAGACTACTTTATTTATTTTTCTTCAGGATCATTACATAGAGCCTACTTTTGGAGAATCTTCAACATTGCAACATTGTTTACTTCCTTGTTGATGTGACAAAAAGGGGAAGAAATGCATGCTACACTTGAGGGGAAGCAATTTGAAGATCATGTATAACTTACAAGAGATACACATAGAGTTTTGCCACTATCAACTAGGGGAAGATTGTTGGGTCAAAAAGTTGATGTGGCAGAAACTCAAAAATGAAGAAAACGTGAAGTATTTGTCTAGGCGTTGACAAGAGCATTCCAAGCGTTGACAAGAGTTATTTAGGCGTTGATGGAATCAAGCATTGTCAAGAGCAATCCAAGCATTGTCACATGCAATTCAAGCATTGACAAAACGTAGACAAAAGAAGCTAATGGAAGCTTCTATTTAGATAAACATGCAAAAGATATTCTGCATAAGTTTATTTAAATAGAAGATTTACTTGTTTATTCATTCTTATCTCTTGTAAACCTTAATCCTTACACTATAAAAGGAACCAAGGGTCATAGGTTTTATTCATATCAATTCATTCACAATGTAAACCTAAAGTGTGTGTCGCACTAGACGTGGGATTCAATGTATACACGTCTAGTGATTGTTGATTATTAATATAATGAACAATCCAATTGTGTTTTAATTCATGTTCTTTGTGTCCAAACACCTTGTTATGATCATTGTTCTATTCCGCTATGTTATCATATGAATGATGATCATCCTAGATATAATGGTTCATAACCATTGAGTCGAACGATTATAGGGATCATCACTTGTCAAAATCGGCTAAGTGTTGGTGTACCGCATTTAAGTTAACGGACGCCTTACTTACCGGTGGAATTAACTTTGTTAAATCCGTTTTAACAAGTGTAGGAGACGTACTAGGAAGGTTTTCATTTGACAAACTTTGGGGCACAAGAACTGTCAATTCAGCTAATTCCTTTTGTAAGCGAATGCGTGTCTTTTTCGAAAATTGATCTTTTTTTATGTTGATCATAATCAATTGTATGGAATTTTGAAATCATTTTAGAATGAGTTTCATCCGCAAGTGACTGTGTCTCCTCAGTACTACGAACAAAAGGTGCTTCTTTCGATTTGCCAATTATGGTCATATCATAAAGACTGGGAATATGTTCCTGAGCTTGTTTTGCATAACCTGGATTAGGTGGTAAATCTTGAAGATGCTTAAGTTCGAGTTCTTTAAATTATTTAATTAAAAGATGAACCTTTTCTGTGGAAGCGTATTGTTTTAAAAGTTGTTGTTCTTTAAATTTAAGAAGTTTGGTAGCATTAATTTCTCATTCAACCTTTTTAGACTCGAGAGTTTCGAAATCCATTTTAAGTTTCTGAAAATCATTGACAACCGACTCTTTTGCTTTTAATTCATTGGAAAGATTAGCTTTTAATGAGTCTATCTCTTTCAAGTGTTCAATCTTTTCAAAACGAAATTGGTCAAATTTAGAACATGTTATTTTCTCTGCTTGAGGGACCATTTCAAAAGTTTTGACCTTTTCTTTATGCAACGCAAGCTCAGCAGTTAGGGTGGAATTCGTATCTACGGATTCTCTGAGTGCCATATGCATTTGATCAATAATATGTTTAGGCACCATGACCAAATCATGTTGAGCATAAGATTCCATACCCGTCGTAGCATTTGGTTGAGGTTCACTCAAATGTGTAGGTTTGGGTACCACATCATTTGAATTACTAGTTCCCGAATGTTGTTCGAGGTTGTCATTTTCATGCCCAACTTGATGTTGGTTATCATCAATATTATTAGATGTGGTTGGTACCTCACTGATGACATCAGAACCGTAGTGAGAGAGATTAGCAACGAGAGCAGCTTGGGCAGAGTGAATGTCATCACAATCCGACACATATGCGTCAAGATCATCTGCTTGATAAGCTGCATTAGAAGTAGAAACGACTGCAATGCCTTCATTATCTGCTTCCCCTGGGTCTGCAAGAAATGCCAACTCCTCTGAATCCAAAATCTTCCCCTTAGACTGAGCATCAACCAAATACATCTTCTTACGAAACCATGCATCATCCCTCCTCTTTTCGGCTGAGTGCATTCCCTAGCCATATGACCTTGTCCTTGGCAATTGTAGCAAGTCACAACCTTCTTAGGACCAACAGGACTCTCATTTCCACTAGCTTTAGAATTCACAGCTTGATTGTTCCTAGTCCTTGTAGGAGGTCCATATGAATTTTGCCTTCCCTGAATGGGTTGCACCATCACTTGACCATCTTGAACAGTGGCTTGTTGTCGAGGATTTGATGAGGTGCGGAGCTGATTGTTTGTTGGTGGAAATCCTCTAGTTGTAACAAGTTTTGACAAGTAGGCTGTGAGATGGTTTAGAACATCAGCTGGCGTATCATTTGGAGTAAAGACCGGTGCTTGGATTGGTGGAAGTTCATTAGAGTAGAAAGCTTGTGCTGGTTGTGCTTCTATTGGAAAAAATCCTTGCTGAGGAGTATAGCCCATTGGAGAAGTGTTGGCTTTTGATGGCGATGTCTAATATGGTGGTTGCTGTGGAAAAGATTGTTTATGAACACTTTGTTGAAATGCTTGTTGTGGCATCATTGGTGGTTGATAAGATGGTTGTTGTGGTTGCTGATAGATGTGTGGTGGTGGCTGCTGCAAGTATGATGGTTGTTGATAAGTATAAGCCATGTTTTGTTGAGAAGCATACATTGCAAGTGGATCATGAACTTGAGGTGTAGACAACCGAGCCTCGATCACATGGCATTCGTGTTGTTGAAGAAAAGCTTGAAGTTGATCCACATTGGTGTTATGCAAGTCCTTAGCCAATTTAACATCCGTAACGTATTTTTTCCATTCTGAAGGAAGAGTGTTCAAATACTTGGTGTTCAATTGAAAGTTGGGAATTATCATGCCATAGATATTGAGCTCATTCAACAATAGGGTAAATCTCAGATAGTAATCATTGAGAGTCTCCCCTGGCACATAGGCAAACTTATCAAAAGTATCATAAAGCTTACACTCTCGTTCTTGTTTAGTTAACGAGGTGCCTTGCATGAGAACACGAATTCTATCCCATAACTCTTTGGCAACTTTATGTTTGCTGACGAGTTTGTAGACATCTGGAGGAAGGGCTTGGAGAATGATGTTTGTAGCATACTTATCACATTTGTCTTGAATCTTCATATCTCCAGTCAATTCACCCGTTGTGCGAGGACGAGTAGTTGTACCTTCCATCACTGTACCATAATCTAATGGTCCATTGAGCACCGATGCCCAAATGAGATGTCCATTCTCCTTGTTCAACATATAAATTTCCATTCGGGAAGCCCATTCCTCATACATAGTCTTCACCAACATTGGTGGACAATTATCAGTACCCGAGAGGATGGACTTATCCGTAAGAGATGTGTACTCCATTTCAATAAGTTAAGGTTTACAAACGTTGATCGATCAATGAAAGGAAGTAAATGTGTTTGTTGTTGTGAGTTGAAGTCGAGAAACAATGTTAAAATCCCCTAAAATATGTCCTCGATAAACCAAAAATTCCAAGTCAAAATTACACACGTCGAAATTTTTTAAGGAATAATTTTTGTTATCGGAATGTTGATCGGAATAGTGATCGGGATATCAATCTGAATAAGCCCTATCGGAATAACGTTGATCGGAATCTCCCAAATCGGAATAAACCCTAATCGGAATGTCAAAGATCGGAAAGTCCTAAATCGGAATGAACCAAATCGGAATGTCCCTTTTCGGAATGTGCCAAATCGGAATGTCCCTTTTCGGAATGCCAAATCGGAATACCTAATCGGAATACCTGATCGGAATGTACCCAAAATCGGAATCCCTAAACCCTATTCCTATTACACTGATCAGAATGTCGTATAAACCCTTTTCCGATGACCTGATCGGAATAATTCCCACTTTTCTCGGACAAACTCAACCAATTCGTGATTTTAAGCCAAAAAATGATCAAAACACCCAAAAATTTTGTGTTTTTAGCCAAAGTAACTATACCAAATCCCTACCACAACTATGTAGAAGATTTGTATCAAGAAAAAAACCATCAAAAACACAAAAAAAAAATTTGGTTCGTGTAAAAATGGATCAAAATAGGCGTATGAATCAAGAACACAAACACATGAACAATACAATCATCCCATGGCTCTTGATACCATTTGTAGGATATGTAAATCTATGCTTATGTTTTAGAGAGAGAAAGAGATAGAGAGATGGTGAGAACACACACACTTAGAGAGAGAAAGTGAAAGAAAAACACTTTTTCACTATGTGTAAAATGAAGAACCACACTCCCTCTCCATCAAAGGAGAAGGTTTATATACCTAAGCCCTTGACATGGGCTTGGGCTTACATTTGGGTCGGCCTACACATGTTGTAGGCTAGGCTTTGACTTGTTTGTTAAATAACAATGTCTACACTACGAGCTACTACTTAGTATATTGTCGGAGTGACCGAATCTTCCTAAATACGTAAAAATAAAATATAAGATAAAAATAAAATATAAGAGATACCAAGTAGGAATAAGGGAGTTTAGGTTCGTAATTAACACTCATGAGATATGATCGTGTTGCTAACTTATAATAACAATGATCTCGTTACACGCTTAGCATGGAATTGGGTGAAAATCGAGGACGACGAAATTATTTCTAACGAAGCATTCACGTGTTCTTGTTCTATAATCCTAAAAGTCACGTTCTCGTGATGAAAACAATACATTATGTCTAAAACACGTGTAGTAGTTTATTTAAGTTTACGTTTCAATAAATGTCACATAAAAATGAATCTTAGAAGTGCTATGATACTTAATTCTAGCATTACATGGGGACACGGCAATGGTTTAGTATGGGGGGTGATGAGACTACAATTATATATAGTCTCATCGTCCAAATCGGGCTTAAAACGCTTAAAATATCATAAATACCCAAAAATATGCCTGTGTTTGTTCATTTTGTATTTTAGGAACGGATATCGTGAAATCAACAAAAGATCACAAGAATGAAGCAAAAACGAACACGGAAAATGAAGCCGCACAAAGAACCGGACCCGAATCATATTTTCCTTTGAAGTCCTTGAAGTTTTGAATATTGTCAAGATTGGTCCCTCAAGTTTGAAGACTTGTCGTTTTAAACCCTTACAAAACTCAAAAATTGCATTTAGGTCCCTAAAATGATGAGATATTACATATTTGGTCCTTGAGATATTACATATTGGGTCCTTGAAGAATGCCAAAATTGCATAAGTGGTCCTTGATAAAAGTTTGGCAAAAACAATGTGCCAAATTTGACAATTAAGCCAAAGTTATTACAAAGGAAAAGAGTTAAAGGTTGCCAAAACTATGTTTGAAGAATATTTAGAAAATGGGGGACCAAAACTGCCCAGACAACCAAACTTACTCCACCACTCTCCTACTACCAAGTCACCACCCATTCCACCTCACCCTAAATCCTAGTTAAACCACCCCACTAATACGTTTTATTAATATAATTTTTTTCTAAAAAAACAAGTTTTTTTATATTAATCAAGGACATGTGAAACATTCACTGCATTCATCATCACCTTAACCCTCTCAGTTATGAACACGCATAAACCCTAATTGGGTTTTAATTAATCACCCAAAATAAAAAAAAAACATTCCTTCCAGAACCTTGATTAAACCCTTCCTAATCCCATCCCAACTCCCAAAAACATGTCATTCTCATTCACATGGTCTCCCTGACCTTCCTCTGACCCACTTTGGCAAGAAACAAAAGGGGACCAATAAATCAAAGATCCTAAGGTAGTTTTTAACCTCTCCAAGCAAAGATAAACGGCATGGATGATTGTGCAAGCTGGATATCAACATCAGTCACATAAATCTCCATTGACCAAGAATTCAAAATCAACATATGGCATCTTCAACGAATCTTCAAAGGGCAGATTGGGGATTTTCAGAGCTAGGGTTTTATTTATCTTTGATTTTCTAGATACTTCTATGCTTGTGTATAAAATGAGATGCCTGTATCTCATTTAGACTTGTTCCAGCTTGTATTTTTTATTTTAAGGAATTAATGAAAATGAAAACTTTTTTTTAGTTATGCAAGTCTGAGTTCCATTTTATTTCATGTTAATGTAGTTGTAAAACCTCTTTATTTTTCCTGCTAGATAATCTTAGTTTTATCAAAAACTCATTTTTGTTCAAAAGTTTTGGCAAAAAGGTTTGTTTTGAGATCCATAAGCTATAAGCTTTGGATAAGCTAAAGTTGACAGCTTTTGGTTATACAAAAGGATATAGCTTGTGTTCTTTTTGTTCTTTACTTTTTCACTTTGAAGGTTTCATTATCAAAAAGTTTGGTGTTTCAAAGATTTTTCCAAAAACTTCCATTTGCTTATTTTTGGGTACTTACTGTTTCAATAAGTAACCATAAGCTCCTTGACAAAGAGCTTATGACAGCTTATTGAGGTTTGGATTTCTGTTATTGTTTGCTTTGTTTTCATAAGGTTCAAGATGGTGACCTCTTGTTGAAGATATAATAAGTCTCTACCTATAGTTCATTGGTTTGCATAAAACTTCACCATCCTAGCCATAATTCTTAGACACCCTGCTGGCAGCATCAACCACACATCTCTTGGACTGAAATGGTCTTGACAATGTAAGGTTTCGAACTCCCTAAGTGCTTAAGTTTATTTGCGTTATATGGTAGTTGATTTATCAACCATTTGTGTATGCTAAGTTTAGTAGCGTAGATGCTCCATTCATGTTCTTAGTTGATGATTATTGATCTTTTCATGATCATTTATGTGTTTATACATGTTCTGCTATTTAAGTACTGTTTGGATTTAGCTTGTTTAGTTGCGTTTAGTTAAGCGTAAGCTTTAAGTTTAAGTGCACATCATTGCTGAGGTTAGTTGTAGTAGTAATTAGTTTTTCATTTGCCAAAAAACCTTAAAATAAAAGATTAGGTAGTTGTTAAATTTCTGTCGAATTTATAGAAGTGGGTATCTTATGTCTTTGTTAGTTGATGGAGTTGCTGTTTGATTTTATTTCTACCTATTTAGTTGAAATTTAGAGGTTCTAATTGGTTACAACAAGTTTGAAGGATCATTTGCTTAGGTTCACTTTTTACTTGTACTTATTTCTTTCAAAATAGTTCATCATCTGATGCCACATGCACCAGCAGGTTTATCTCTGCTAATTTGAGGTTTTAGAGTTCATAATTAAGGAATTTAGTAGATTACATATAGATGTTTTGCTGTTTTAAGTAATTTTTAGGTTTAGTGCGTTTTAGGATTGCTAAAAAAATCAGTCCAAAGTTCACAGTAGAGTACCTACTAGCTGCAGTTACTGTTCATCATAGTTAGTCCTTGTTATTTCATCTTTGTGCGTGTGAATTGCGATTACTGTACTGCTTTTCTGTGTATAGATGTGGTTCCAGCAGCCACACTAGCCAACTGCTAGTGGTGGCTTATTGAGCTTACTTCCATATTTCCAAGAAAAAAAAAGATCATTTCTGTTTTTTAAAAGGGAGTTTGGAATAGCAAAATTATCCATCCTTGTTGTAGGTTTAGGACTTAAGTTTGATTGCACTATGTCAAGAGGTTAGAATAAGTTAATTTCAACTTTTGGTTCATTTAATTTCATTAGAAAATCTAAAAGTTTGAGTTCTTCACCTTCTACATTTTTTAGATCAGTAGGTTAGATCGATGCTATTTTCTTGTTATTGTTGGAGTTTGTTGCTAAATTATGTTTATTAGCTTATATTTTATATGTCTTATAGGTTTGTAGTAGGAGTTTTCATTAGGCTTGAAATTGAGCTCTTTAGTTTTACACATTTTGCCTCTTTTTCGACATATAAAGTCAGCAGCCATTAAGGCTTTGTTTCGAGGATTTAAGCCCTGATATTCAGTTTGTAGGAAGTGTAGGTCATAGTGATTTGCTGTTTAATTAAAGTAACGAGCATAGCTTAATATAGGTAGCTTAAATTTTCGACCAAAATTTATCACTTTGCCTTAGTTGCATAACACTGCCCACTGTATCAAAACAGTGGGTTTTTTGGCTTGAATTTATGGCGTTCTTTGCCCTTAATTGTGGCCAAACTTAGGTTTTGGCTAGATATAAGTTTTAGATAACTGATATTAGGGTAGAACAACTTTTGAGTGGTCTAATTAGCATTCATTAACTCACTGTTAAGCAAAAATACCCACAACCCCCTTTTTCTGTCCTTTTTGCTGATTTTTGTTGAATTATGGCATGATTGTTGCTTAATTTTGTGTTAATTGTGTTTGTTATTGACTCCCTAAAACCCACTGGTTGTAGGGGTGCCGTTTGTGCCCAAAAACATCGAAAAACAAGCGAAAACGAGCCCAAATCAACCAAAAACAAGCCTAAAAACCATACAGTAATAATCTGCTTTGTTGTCCGAGAACGACAATTTTTTTGTTTTTTTGGTGTTGTCCGATATCGGACAACACTGATATTGGACAACACCTTTGTCTGGTAGGATCTTGGACAACACATAAGTACTCCACCATGGGGTACTTTGGGGTACTTTCGTTTTAAGCCATTTTTTTAGTTTTTTTTAAACTTTTTCATTTTTCCCTTGTCAATTTAGTTAAAATATATTTTTTAGAAAAATAAAATTTATTTTTAGCATTATTTTATTATTTTTATGATTATTTTAGTTTAAAAAGTGTTTTTAGCCTTTTAAAAATAGAAAAATAGTTTTAAAAATTTAGGAAAAATACTTTTTAGTCTTTGAATAATATAAGTGAGTTATTAGTTCAATAAAATTATATTTTGGGCTTTTTGTTAATTATATTTAATTTTAGGGCTTTAATTAGCATTTAAAATTGAATATTTAATTAATAAAAGGTTTTAAAATATATTTATTGAATTTTTATTCTTATTTATATTATTTGATACTTAGTTTTCATTTTTAATTAAATCTTTAGCTTTAATTTTTAATTTTGTCACGTTTTACGTATTTACGTTCGCGTTTTACGTCAATTCGTCGTAGTGTAATCATAGTCGTAGCTCGTATTTAATTTTCTCTCTTAAACCAAAAACGACACTAATCCAAACTTTGATTTTATATAATTGGCACACTTAATTCACACACTTCCTTCGAGAACGAACCCGTATTTGTTCGGTTTTGCGTTTTTCCTAAAGCGTAAGGCTTAATACTTGCCGCTCATACGCGTTTTTCCTAAAACGTGTACGATTTACCTACATCAATATTCCTCACTAGATCTGGTATCTTCCTCATCATCATGACTATCTTGGTAGTCTTGAATGACAGCTTCACTAAAGAAGGCTGTGGACAAGGGTGTAGCAATGGTTAATGCTTTACTCTTACTTGAGCCTTCATAAATCCTATCAACTAGGTTTTCTTCATATTTTAGTTTCCCAAAAAGAGAGGCTAGATCACAATCTTTAATGTGATTAGCATTTCTCAAGC
This sequence comes from Glebionis coronaria, assembly GCA_025667525.1. NCBI lineage: Eukaryota > Viridiplantae > Streptophyta > Magnoliopsida > Asterales > Asteraceae > Glebionis > Glebionis coronaria. The sequence continues at coordinate 231,395,265 of CM046875.1, forward strand.
TTTGGCAGAAACTGAGCCACTTCTTTGGGAATGCTCTAACAAAAACTATGTTGATTTCAAGTTTTGAAAGCTCAACACCATCATTCACATGTTCATTCATCAGTGCTTTGTATCTAGTGAATGTTTGTGTGAGGGTTTCCCCTTCTTTGTGCTTGAAGGTGTTGTATTGAAGCTTTAAATCCATGATTCTGGTTTCTTTTTACATCAGAGGATCCCTCATGGTAAATAATAAGGTCCTCCCGTGTTGATTTGGTTGTTTTGCAATTTACAACAGAATTCATTTGGTCATCTGGGAGTACAGACATGATGAGACTTTTGAGACGCTGATCAAGGTTAGCAGCTTTTCTCTCATCAGCAGTCCATTGTACTTCAGGTTTTTTATTGTCCCATACCATGGGAACAAAAGGACCATTTTCAATGATTACAAGGAATTGAGGTTCAATTCCAACCATGTGGACAAGAAACCTCTTCTTCCAATTTGTAATGTTGGCTACCTCTAGTACAGGAGCAGCATTGAGTTGGCCACCCCTATATTCTAGGGTTTGTGGTATAACTTGAGCCATTTTGGATCTTGATTTGAAAACTTTTAAATGAGCAGTTTAATAAAATAAGAGTTTAACTAATCAAACCGCTCTGATACCACTTGTTGGTCCCTAGTAATTTGATATTACTTATTTTCTTAAGTAATAACTTTTACTTTGACTCAAGTGTGTTGTTTTAACATAAGATAAGAACTATGAAAGTTTAAAACAACAATACCAATATACTTTTCAACGTATAGACTTTTATTAGAATGAAATAAAGAATATATAACACACTTTGTTTGCGGAATAACAAAGTAGTTCAATGACAATGGGGTTTGATCTCCTTTACTTAAACGTTTAACCAAAGTTAAACTCTAAGCTCGAATCTAAACGTTCATATGCAACTTTGGCTATATGGTTTAGTTGGTATCGAGAGAGAAACGTTTTCCAGAGTTTAAGCTCTTGTATTGGTTTCCTTTCTCTCCCAATGTACACTCCTTTATATAGGCAGTGTAAATTAGGGTTTGCACTTTGCATGTACCAATGCATCAGTTTATCCAGTGGGTGGTTGATGCCCATGCTGGATAAACAGTACAAAGTACTTAATAAACTATTCTAGGAAAGATAAAGGTTGTACTTATATCTAAGTAAACAAGCAACCTACTTTGACTTAAAGTTATCTTTTCCCGCCTAATGCAAACCATCAGAATACTGAAGAGTCTTCAGTATCCTAAAGGAGATCAACATCATTCAGTTTGGTATTGTCATGCCAAACTGAACTGAAAGCCCTTCTTCAGTCCTTGTTCTTTAGCAACTAGACCGCCTAGTATTTGAAGCGAAGACTCCTTTGTCTTCTAAGTTCACTGGAAGGGGAGTGCTGAACTTTCTTCAGCTTTAATGTCTTCAGTAGGAACTTTGTTCCTCTGGTCATCCATCAGCAGACTGGCCTTACTGCTGAGCATGAAACACTTAGGGGGATTTTCTATTCAAATCCTAGAGTTGCTTCAGGGTCAGTAAATACTGACCCAACACATACGAACCACGGATCGAACCAAAAACACCTCCACTTGATGTTATTAAATCGGATCTATGTATATGCAGGGTTAACTTTGATGATACATGAGTAAGATATCAACAATAATAACCTAGAGAGAGAGAGAGAGAGATATGTTAGAATCGGTGAGAGAGAGTTTTTGTGTGTGTTTTGTGGTGTGTTAACTAAACAGACAGAAAGAGAGAGAGATAGATTTTATTAAACGTGTCACCCACCCACATTGTTTGTATCGCCCACTGCTGGGCCAGGTTGGGTAAAGGAGTCACACGGGCCAAGCCCATGAACACACATATTATCTTTGGGTTGTTTATTGGGACATGGGTTGTGTAAGCCCAACACGAAAACTGTATTTGTATTTGGTTAAGCTAAAGCCCATTAATAATCATGTAGTATTTTTCGTGTCGTCATAAATAAAATATGAAGTCAAGCACACTAGGGTCATCATGCATTTTATTTATGAACTTCTCGTTTTGTGACACGGTCAATATACTTAACTAGGTCGTGGATAACATGGTCGTATTCTCGAGCTCTCTTGCATTTTCATCCATTTGCTTAACTAACGAGATGAGTGTTGGGAATTATTTGTTAAGTGTCAAGTATCGTAGTATTATTCAAGTACTGTTAGTTATCTTTCAAGTACCGTTAGTGTTAACGCGGTACATAGTAAGTACTGCTACTTAATGAATAGATTTTGCTTAGTTAAAAAGTTCTTTGATGTGTGTCTAATCGAATTGATCTAGGTTCTATGTATGACTCAGTTGATTTGGTGAAACAAATATTTTTGGTTGTTTTTAAATAAAAAGCGCAAAGACGTAAATGTAAATGACGTAAAGTAAAATGACTTAAAAGTAAAATGGCGTTTAAAATAAATCTAAGTCTAATTAAACAAAATGGTGCAATATTAAAAACTTTGAAAAGTAAAATAATTAAATGACTAAAAGCATGACGAGAATTAAAATAGACAAGTATTAAAATGAGAATGTAAAAATTAAAAAAGACAAAACATGAAAAATAACCCAGATCGGAATTTATTCCGATCGGACCAAAATCAGAATAATGCACTTACTCCCGATCGAAATAATTATCGGAATCCAATCGGAATGTCACCTACCTAGTCGGAATGTTACAAGCATCCAGATCGGAATGAGGAGAGGGCTCCCAATCGGAATACTGTCACTAGACAAATCGGAATACCACACTTACCACTGATCGGAATGATTGGTCGGAATAACCAATCGGAATGTATAGTCGAGCTCTGATCGGAATAACTGTCACTTTACACTGATCGGAATCCACTAGACTCCCCAAATCGGAATATTGTAACCCTTTTCCGACCAAGCCAAAGAGCTATGGTCGGAATGTGAAACCCTTTTCCGATTTACCAGATCGGAATACGGAAGATAGAACACAAAATAAGCTAAACAAATAAGCTATAACTCTAATAAGCACAAGACGAAAAACCTATGGCAAACCGTATAAAAATAAGCTACTAAACTGAAATTTAAAGACTTTTAAGACACGAAATGATTAAGCTTTACGAAAAACAACTTTTATATAAAAAATAACTTTTATAAAAACTTTAAAAACTTAAAGATAAACACAATAAGCTATATAAATCAATGATCTAAAACAATCAAAAGCATAAAAACACAATCTTTAATCAAATAAGCAAGATAATGAACACATAAACATAAAGATCAAGCAAGAAAGAAAGGGAGAATGAGAGATTTAACAAGAAAAGTAAAGGTGCAATTAAAATAAAAGTAACTTACTTGTAAAATTAAAGTGCAAGACAAGGTAATTAAATGTGCAATAAAGTAAATGTGCAAGTAAATAAAGATGGAAGACTAATTGTCACCTTAGCCAACAAAATAAAAATGAGTTATCTAATGACTATATATAGGGGAGGATTAGGAAGCTTCCTCCCCTCTTTCCTTTTTCCTTAATTGCATCATTAGGTCCTTTCTTCTTAATCTCTTTGTTAATTGCACCATTAGTCCTTAAGCCTTTAAATCTTCTTTAATCCTGGACTTTAATGACTTTTGGCTCGGGATTTCTTTGAACTCGTCTTTTAATTCTTCAATAAAATAGACTTGAGTTCTTCGGCTTTAAGTAAACTTCCGTCTTTCGACTTTTTCTTCGATAAATCTTCAGAATTGGTCTTGGACTTCCGTTCTTTTTGCACTCTTGACTTCTTGACTTCGTCTTTCATCTTTTTCTTCAATAAAAGCCCGTAAATGTCGTGTTTTCTCCACTTTTCACAATTTCGTCCTAAATCACAACAAAAACATAAACCACGCATAATTCCGACATAAAATACACGTTTTGGCTCGGTTATTATTGTAATTAAGTGGTAAAAGGATGGGTGTTTTCACACCTATCGAATCCCCTACACTTGACCATTGCAATGTCCTCATGCAATGAATTAGTTACAAAGCGCGTTTACACTTTTCATCATAATCAATCCACGTTGGCCTTTATTAAAGAGATAGAAAATTTATAAACATTCAAAGTAAAGAAATCAAAAGCATACCTTGGGTTTTGGAAATGTCATGAATAATCATCATCCTCAAGTTTTCACTTACTCCAAACCAAGCTTAGAAACGAGATCATTGTTATTATAAGTTAGTAAACTAACACAAACTCATGTGGGCCAATTACTTACTTAGACTCCCTTATTCCTAGGGGTATCTCTTATATTTTATTGTTGTCTTGAATGATCACGAGGATGCATTTTTGACTTATTTCGATAGTTATTTAGTCCGAAAATAAAGTGAACGATTTAATCAATAGTTAGCTAAAGGACAAGATCTTTTAAAACTGCTTCTCGGGACCTCATAAAGTTCATATCTTGGCATAACTCGCTTCGCGATTTGAGACCTTTCTCGGACCGATATTTGGCAGCGACTTCATACTTCAAACCTTGAGAGACGTTCATGAAATTATGGTCTTCTCTTCATAATGGAATTTCTTCACTTGAAGTTTTGAGAGATTCATACTCGGACCACGACTTCTTCATTTTTCTCCAATCTTTATTTTGGACTTTGATATACAACGATCCGCCTCCTTTTATGACTTGGATCTATTTATCCTCATACCTTGCTAGGGTCTTTTCGGATACACTTCTCCATGACTTTTGGGGAGTTTTTGCTTTTCGTCGTGTGTCTCGATCCTTGATATTGATTTTTGATAAATGATTCTTCACATCACTTTGGATCTTTGGCAACAAAATATAGCCCTCATGCCTTGTTAGGGCCTTTTCGGACTCGCCAATCTTCGCATCCCTCTTCAATAAGTTATGCCTTGGCTATGAACTCTAATCCATACCGAGCAACTTTTAAACGATCTTGGGCTAGAAGCTAAGTAACTTTTCAAATCGTACAACCTTATCTATTGCAGATAAATTTATTAGCAAGCGATGGGAGAATAGGCTTATAATTAACTCACATAAATTCACGAAAGGATACCAAACTTATAATTGACTCTATCATCTCTCGTTCTCCACAGTTTAAAATCTCAAGGAATGAGACTCGTGGATGCTTAGCCTATTAAATCAAAGTGTTGGGTTTTCGAGTCGCCTATAGGATCTTGCAAACTCTTAGACTTTTTCAAGTTTTAGAGATCGCATTTTAAAGTTCCCTTGATAAACGACTCTCTAGGATCAATTATAGGAACTTGCAAAAAGTTCTTGTTCTTAACTCGTGAGAGTTAAGACTTTCGCGTTTTATAGCTCCCTATATAAAAGCCTAGCAGAACTTGACTTAAACACGTTAAGGATACTAGCTAGAATAAACTTAGACAAGTAAACTCAGGTTGAGTAAAAAGATTCACAACGTTTGAAAACTAAAACCACTTTATTAAACTTTTATTCTAATAAGGAAAGAAAATAACTATACAAAGGGCAAAACTAATAGGCCAAAATAGATCAAAAATTTTGAAAAATGTCGAAAAATTGATTTTCCGGTTAAAATAAGGACAAATACAAGGAAAAGGCCACTTAACTTCGATAGAAGTCCCCCTACACTTAACATAAACATTGTCCTCAATGTTTAAGCATGTGGGAGTAAACTCCCCTACACTTAGGACATTGTGCACGTTGTTTAAGTCTCGCTAAGGAAGAGACAACTAAAGAGATTCCTATTTTAATATTGGAAATATAAAATAGTGAATCGAAAAGAGTTTAGGATAGAATCGGGAAGAAGGGAACACGGAATCACGGGTCGTGAAGAATCATCAAGAGTGGATCATTGAAGCTCGAATCCCTGATTAAGAGAGGAGAGTAGAGGAAATAGCAAACCAACGGGTCTCCCCTACACTTATGATAAAGAAAGCGAAAAGATAGATGCATGGGTTGCCTCCCAAGAAGCGTTTGGTTTTTGTTAACCGAGTCGTGAGCCTGACTCGACCTTGATTATCAACGGAAGAAGCATGAAACATATCCACCAGGATCAAAGACATAGTTTTCGTCCATCAAATAGCACAAGCTTAAGGCGAACAAGGCAAGCCAAAGAAGAGTAGGCAAGGTTCCCTTAAGCAGCGATGGAGCACGGTGGAAGCAAGTATGGTGAGGTGCAAGCATGTCTTCAATATTTCCAAAGATTTTTCCTTTTATTTCATCAGGTGGATACTGAGATGGCTTAAAGATTGCAATACCGGGGTCGAACACCTTTTCCTTTAGGGGAAAATAGCACTCAGGCTCAGCAGAGTGTGAAGAAGATCCGCGAAGAAGCACAACCTCGTCCTCAGAAGGGGGACAAAGAGGTGTTAACTCATACGTGCTGTGGATATTGGTGATGACCGGTTTCTTCTCCTTTGAAAGAATGTTCTTCAAATCCAAAGTAGGATCAAGACGATAATCTTCAAAGTCCAAAGGAGGAGCATCACTCTCATGAGGGAAGTAAGTATGAAGAAATGCAGAGAAGTCTTCCTCAAATGAGTAATCGTCCAAAGTGGGATCGAGTGATGGTGGAGGATCTTTATCATGTGAAGAATCGCTCGAAAGAGTATCAGCCTCATCAAAATCATCATATGTGGGCAGGTCAGGATACTCAGAAGTAAGGTCATCATAATCATCCGAGTCTGAGCTAGAATCATCATCATAAGCATCAAAGACCGGTGGAGAATCATAAATGGGGGAAGGTTCAAAATTGGAGCGAGAATCATCCACATCATCTTGAAAAAGTGGATTATCATTGCAAGAGTCGAATAGAGGATTGGTGTAGACGGTAAAATCATCAAGCACATTAATCATATTCACTGATTCTCGCCCTCCAAAGGTTGTACTTGTAAGCTTCCCCATTTTGAAAACATGTGCATCATCCCCGACTCTTAAGATTAACTCGCCTTCGGCCACATCCACTAACGCTCGTCCGGTTCGCAAGAATGGCCGACCAAGTATTAAAGGAATACGAGGGTCCATTTCATAATCAACAACGACAAAATCGACCGGGAAAGTAAATGTGCCAACTTTATGAACACGTCTTCGGCTGTACCAACGGGGTAAGCGAGAGTGCGATTTGCAAGTTCAAGAGTCATCTTTGTTAGAGTAAGGTCGGGTAATGATAGTGTTTTCCAAACACTCAATGGCATCAAATTAATACTGGCCCTGAGATCAGCAAGGGCAGTAAATTCTTCAGTTTTGTTGAAAACGCAAGGCAACACAAAACGACCAGGATCTCCAAGCTTTTCCGGAAGTTCTTTAAGAATAACTGCAGAGCAGTTTTCATTTAAGCGTGTGTTGGCGAGTTCAATCAGCTTCTCCTTCTTGTTAAGCAATTCCTTAAATGCTTTGACAAATTTGGACATGTGGACAAGTGCTTCAAGAAAGCTAATGTTGAAGTTCATTTGAGAGATCATCTTCACATAGCGTGCCACTTCAGAGTCATCCTTGGTTAGCATTTTGGTCTTGCCTAAACGAGAGGGATAAGGGATATTAGGTTTCGGTGGTGAAGGTGCAGGTGTAGCAGGTGAAGGTTGAGATGTTGAAGGGTCCTTCCTAGGAACATCGTCATGACGAGGCGGAGGCGGTAATGGTGCACTAATACTAGGTGTAGGAGGAGTAGATGATGGGGGTGGGATTGGTGGATCGACAATGGTGACTCCACTACGCGTAGTAATAGCACTCACATTTGCTCGCGGATTGGTGACGGTGTTTGAAGGTAGAGAACTCGAAGAAGAAGGTTGAGCTGCGGGCAAGAAACTAGCAAGCATATTCTTCAAATCATTGGTTTGATTACTGAATGAGGATTGAATGTTATCTCGAAGCTCGGATCTAACCTCATTTCCTTGATTTGTGATATCTCCTTTCAGATTGATAATTTGGCTCTGCAGATTCTTGATTTGCTCACTGTGGGTTCTCATTATGGCTTCAACATCGGGGTTAATGGGTGGGGCTTGTTGGGTGGGTGGTTGATAAGGATTAGAAGCTCTTGGTGGGATTTGGTTGCTTCTATTGTAGTTGTTGGCGGGGTTTTGGTTTTGAGGAGAAAAACCGGGGGAAAGGTAATTGTTGGACCGGTAGCTCAGCAAATTTCCATCCCCTTGAGGTCAAGCTTGGTAAGTTTCCGGTGAACCATAAGCTGCATACACATTTTCCGGATTTCCTTGAGTAGAAGGACAATCGGTGTATGAGTGAGGACCGCCGCATGTTTCACAAGGATTAGCAACCGCTTTAACTTGTTGTTGTTGTTGGTTTGAAGCAAGAAGCGTGATACATTTGCTCATTTCAGTCATCATGCGGGTGAGTTCGGTCATATCAGGGTTTGCTGAAGTAGAAGAGACATTGACTCTCGGGTTGTTCCTTGATGAAGCAGAGGAATCCCAGTTTTTGTGGTGAGTAGTCATGTTCTCAATTAGCTCTCTACACTCCTCGGGTCTCCTTTTCATGAATGTGCCATCGGCGGCTGCATTAATCGTTTCACGATCTCGAAAAGTCAATCCGTTGTAGAAAGTATCAATTAAGGTCACAGGGAGCATGTTATGGTTTGGACAACGATCAATCAAGACATTATATCTTTCCCAATCATCAAAAAGAGATTCATCGGGATCTTGCATGAAACCGCTGATTTAATTGCGAAGGCTCGTGACCATAGATGGTGGAAAGTAGCGCGATAAAAAACGTTGAGTCATGTCATCCCAAATATGAATAGAATTCTTCCGGAGATGATCAAACCATTTCTCGGCATGATGTGATAAAGTATGTGGAAAGAGTTGTAGGCGAAGAACATCCATTGTGGCACCAGGCAACTTCATGCTTTGGGTGATTGTAATGAACTTGTCGAGGTGTTTGTTGGCATCATCATCAGGCAATCCACGGAAAGGATTTGTTTGCACTTGCTGAATCATGTGGTGCTTCAACGAAAACTCAGGAGCGTTGATTTGCATCGGCGCAATCGGTCCTCCTCGTCCAAACATGGTAGGTTGACAAAGCTCCTCCATTGTCCGAAGATCGGGCTGTGGAAGAACATTGTTGTTATTGTTGAGGTGCGGTGGATTATTGTTGTTGTTAACACCTGACATACTTAAATATTCTTGAGTCTCGGGCTCTTGATAATTAGAAGATCTAGTACGCATACAGCTGAAAATGCAAAAGAAAAAGAAACCAAACACAAAGACAATATATATACACAATAAAGATAAAATCTTTTTGGATTTTTGAAATTTTTAATTTTTATGATTTTTATCAATTTGTAATTTTTATGATTTTTTGAATTTTTTATGCAAGAAAAATAACGCTCACAAGTGAACGGATCCCAAAAAGCAACGTGTCTCTCACAGAAAACTGTTAATCTTTACGAAAAGAGCCGGCAGCGGCGCCATTTTAATGAATAGATTTTGCTTAGTTAAAAAGTTCTTTGATGTGTGTCTAATCGAATGGATCTAGGTTCTATGTATGACTCAGTTGATTTGGTGAAACAAATATTTTTGGTTGTTTTAAAAATAAAAAGTGCAAAGACGTAAATGTAAATGACGTAAAGTAAAGACTTAAAAGTAAAATGGCGTTTAAAATAAATCTAAGTCTAATTAAACGAAAGGGTGCATTATTAAAAACTTTGAAAAGTAAAATAATTAAATGACTAAAAGCGTGACGAGAATTAAAATTAGACAAGTATTAAAATGAGAATGTAAAAATTAAAGAAGACAAAACATGAAAAATAACCCAGATCGGAATTTATTCCGGTCGGACCACAATCGGAATAATGCACTTACTCCCGATCGGAATAATGATCGGAATCCAATCGGATTGTCACCTACCTGGTCGGAATGTTACAAGCATCCATATCAGAATGTGGAGAGGGCTTCCAATCGGAATACTGTCACTAGACAAATCGGAATACCACACTTACCACTGATCGGAATGATTGGTCGGAATAACCAATCGGAATGTATAGTCGAGCTCTGATGGGAATAACTGTCACTTTACACTGATCGGAATCCACTAGACTCCCTAAATCGGAATATTGTAACCCTTTTCCGACCAAGCCAAAGAGCTATGGTCGGAATGTGAAACCCTTTTCCGATTTACCAGATCGGAATACGGAAGATAGAACAAAAAATAAGCTAAACAAATAAGCTATAACTCTAATAAGCACAAGACGAAAAACCTAAGGCAAACCGTATAAAAATAAGCTACTAAACTGAAATTTAAAGACTTTTAACACACAAAATGATTAAGCTTTACGAAAAACAACTTTTATATAAAGAATAACCTTTATAAAAACTTTAAAAACTTAAAGATAAACACAATAAGCTATATAAATCAATGATCTAAATCAATCAAAAGCATAAAAACACAATCTTTAATCAAATAAGCAAGATAATGAACACATAAACATAAAGATCAAGCAAGAAAGAAAGGGAGAACGAGAGATTTAACAAGAAAAGTAAAGGTGCAATTAAAATAAAAGTAACTTACTTGTAAAATTAAAGTGCAAGACAAGGTAATTAAATGTGCAATAAAGTAAATGTGCAAGTGAATAAAGATGGAAGACTAATTGTCACCTTAGCCAACAAAATGAAAGTGAGTTATCTAATGACTATATATAGGGGAGGATTAGGAAGCTTCCTCCCCTCTTTCCTTTTTCCTTAATTGCACCATTAGTCCTTAAGCCTTTAAATCTTCTTTAATCTTGGACTTTAATGACTTTTGGCTCGGGATTTATTTGAACTCGTCTTTTAATTCTTCAATAAAATAGACTTGAGTTCTTCGGCTTTAAGTAAACTTCTGTCTTTCGACTTTTTCTTCGATAAATCTTCAGAATTGGTCTTGGACTTCCGTTCTTTTTGCACTCTTGACTTCTTGACTTCGTCTTTCATCTTTTTCTTCAATAAAAGCCCGTAAATGTCGTGTTTTCTCCACTTTTCACAATTTCGTCCTAAATCACAATAAAAACACAAACCACGCATAATTCCGACATAAAAGACATAAAATACACGTTTTGGCTTGGTTGTTATTGTAATTAAGTGGTAAAAAGGATGGGTGTTTTCACACCTATCACTACTTATAAAGTAAGTACTGCTATATTGATTAGGACAAATATATCTTTGTATAAGATATGTCATAGTTATAGTTAGAGTATATCTTATGTGATATACTTAAATAGTTAGAATATTGATAATATATCGTGTGTGATATAGTTATCTTTATAGAATATTCTAAGGTTTATAGGGTTCCTTACTCTATAAAAGGAACATAGATACAATGTCATTCATGTACCTCATTCAAGTCGATTAATAAGAGAATCGAAAAGTTAAAAGTAATTATGTTCTTCTGTGCTTTATAAGTTAGATTCCGCATAACTTATTTAGTTTGAGTAAGAGTTCTCAAAGTGTTTTAGTTTGATTACAAACTACTATACTAGTTCTTAACATAAGATAGATCCAATCAATGGGACCAACAAGTGGTATCAGAGCTTGTTGAGAAACTCCGAAAAAGAAGAACACAACCCCATACACTCCACTCACACAAAAAACTCAATGTCTCAACATGGTGATGACGCTCACTCGGATGATATTCAAAACTCTGATCCAATACCACAGGGACAACCACAAGTTGTGCATCCTGCACCAGCACAAGGTGATCAAGTCGTGAATGCTATAGCTACCTCTACAACTACAACACCTTCTCATACTCTTTCTGCTGTCAAACACCCAGTGCTCTAAGGTGACAATTATGAGACATGGGCTATGCAGATGGAACATTACTTGAATCACACAGATCACGCTGTGTGGCAAGTTATCAAGAATGGAATACACCTAAGAAGCTACACTGGTTGCTTGATGGTACATGCTATGCTCTACCTGCTGTGACTGCTGAGGAGGTACAAGTAGAGATCAGAGAGAGAAAATCCAGAACTGCTTTGACTATGGCTCTTTCAGAAGACATCTTACCCAGCTTTCATCATTATAAGGATGCCAAGGTGATGTGGGATGCCATAAAACTTATATTTGGAGGTAATGATGAATCTAAGAAGATGAAGAAGATTGTTCTTAAGCAAGAAATTGATAACTTCTCAATTTCTAGTATAGAGGGAATACATGGTGGCTATGGAAGATTTAGTAAGCTGCTTATTCAATTGGCAATTTATGGACAAGTAATTCCTAATGAAGAAGCTAATCTAAAATTCTTAAGGAGTGTTCCACAAGAATGGAAAGCAATGGCTATGCACTTCATCACAAGAGATGATGTGAAAACAATTCCTTTTGATCATCTCTACAACAATCTTAGAGCATAAGAGATGGATGTGAAAGGCATTGAGGTGACCAAAGAAACGACCACAACAAAGTCTAACTTGGATTTTGTGTCAGAAGGAAACAACGGTACTTCTTTTCATAATACCGCTAGTGGATCAAGCAGCGGTACATACTTCCCAAATACCGATGGGGGACTTACAAGCGATACTTACCCACAAAGTAATGAAGGCGTCCCCGTAGTCTCTCAAAATCCACATGGAAGATCTTCACCATTGTTTAGTGACAATGATGCCTTCTCATTCCCTTTGGCAAGCTGCTATGGTGTCAGAAACTTAAGAATGACAAACCTAAGTTTGACCACTCAAAAAGGGTAGCTAAACAGGTTAAAAATAACTCTACCAAAAGTTTTGTTCCTAGAGCAGTACTTATGAAACAAGGTCTAGTGCCTTTGAAGTCTGGTAAACCATGTACCGACAAGTCTAGACCTGCAAGTACTGCTAGATCAAACTTAAGTACTTTTGTTTTAAAGTTTGTTAAAACAAAGTTCTCTAAGACTTCTAAGAATTTTGTTGAAAAAGCCGAAATATCTAGAAGTAAATTTAATAATAAACCAGGGCAAATGTAGGTTCCTAAAAGAGAAAAATCATGTGTAAAAGCAAGTACTGCTAAAGTAGTACTTAAGACAAAGAACTCTAAGCATACATAGTCACCCTATGTCTTTGACTATATAACTGAAACCATGAAGTATAAGAGTAAAAGAAGTATCACTGGGAATGCTTCTGAACAGACTCTTAAGTGTGTAGGTCCCACAAGATCCGAGCTAAATGTGGCTTGGGTCCCTTTTAAAAACTAATAAGTTTTGTTTATGTGTAGGGGAATCTAATTGATGAATTAAAAGTCAAAGGTATAGTAGATATTGCATGCTCAAGACACATGACAAGAAACAAAGATTTTCTTGCTGAATTTGAAGAATCTAGAGGAGGACCAGTAGCCTTTGAAGGTAGCAAAGGTAGAATTACTGGCAAAGGGAAAATCAATACGGGGAAGTTAGAATTTGAAAATGTGTTCTTTGTGAAAGAATTGAATGAGTTCAATCTCTTTTCTGTATCACAAATGTGTGACAACCATGGTTTTTGGGGTTCGTCACTTAAACTATAGTTTAAGGTGTTTTGTGCAAATATGTGCTTATGTGTTTATTTTGTGTGTTTGGAGTGAGGTTTGGATATCGTTTATGGGTATATGGTACTCATAATTAAATCGAGGAACGTTTATTTCATGTTCATGAGCTCACAAGGTAGTGACTATGAAATGAGATGGTGTTATTTCGTGGCTTTACGTATACGTATATGTATTATTAGAAAATCGTATTTTTACGATTCAGGGTTTGCATTTAGGTGTCTCGGATGAGATATTTAGTCACGAGAATAATTTACGGGATGGTTTTAAGTCATTTAGGACTTAGTTATATAGTTTATTTCATATTCTAAGAGTTTTTATAAAACTGTATATTCTTACGTTTTTGCGGTATACGCGTAAAACCTGACTAGTTTTACGGTTTTGAGGTTTTCGAGGCATTAGGAGCTAAAATAAATTAACGTAAATTAAGGTATTATTAATAATATATTAATAAGTAATAAAAAGAAAAAAAATATAAAAATACATATAATAGTCGGTTTTGGGATGCAAGAAAGAAAAAGAAATGGGAAAAAAGGAAAAAGGGGAACCGGGATTTTGGAATGGGCCAAGGACTTGTTAGGAAATTATATAAAAACTTTTTATTAACCAAAAAACATTCATAAAATCCCTGGAAATCAAGCTTAAGTAGAAATCCATGGAGTCTATTTAGGGTTTTCATATTTTTCTTGTCTTTCATTAATTCTAAGGTAAAAATCTTCAATCTCTTTTTAATTAAATTATTTTTAATTCTTTCTTAATCATTATATGATGAATCTAGGTTAGTGTTTATTAGAAAATCTGTAATTTAATGTTATCACAATGATATAGAAATGATTAGAATAATTAGGGTTAATGATTAAACATGATGAGGGTAATTAATTTGGTTAATTATGTTAAATTCGTTTTTAAAATCTGGGCAGAATTTTTGGGTCATTGTTTTAATCATATCTAGAGTTTTACAAAGTTTTAATTTTCGAATCTTATGTCCCTGGAAAGGTAATTGAGTTGGATTTCAAGTTCAAGAAACGAGAACTAAATTGGCGGTCTAGAAGTTGGTCAAAACAGGTTACATCAGTCGGATGTCAAAACAGTTTTTGGATCACCCTGTTTTCTTTTTATGTTTTGAATTGTTTGGGGTAATTAGGGTTATATTGTAACTTTAAAATGAACATGACACTTAGATTATATGTTAAATAAAAGATCTGGAGGAGGTCTCAACAAATGGGTTAGGGTAAGACCCTCTGATCATAACAAACTTTTCATATGTTCAAAATCAGTAAATTCTGGATAGGAAAAAGTATAGATATATATATGGAGGTCGTAACAGTGTCTTCAAGGTTGCGGCCAAAGGGGAAAGTTAGATAACACATGTAAGGGCATAGGGTTTATTTTACAGAGGACGTGTATTTGGTTAAGTAGGTGTTCGACCCATAGTTTAAGGTATGAAAAACGAGACTGTTTTGGGTTAAATGTTAACGGGGCAAGTTATGAACTAAACTAAGTTAAGGGCTTTATAGAGGGGTGTCATGAGATGCATATGCCATATGAATGGGGTTATGTTGTAGGACAATGTTAGATATCCATCATAGATTGATGAGCCATTTTGGTATGTGGTTCATGTCTTGATTGTATACGTTTGTGTGTTTAGATTTTGCTAGAGTGCGGGTACTTGGAGAAGCTTGTTCAGGTGAGTTTCATAGTCCCATGTTTCTATGATTTATAAATGTTTTGAATTCCAGATGGGATGGAAGAGACACTATGTGGTTTTGTAACTAGTGCTGTGAATGTTTTTATGGTTTGTGATGGACTTGTGTGTACATTTATGTGATTAACCGCTATGTGATTCTTGATTGTTATTATGGTTTGACTTGATACCAAGGGGATGTTGACAAGGCGGGGCCTTGGGATTAGTTCATAGGTGTATGGGCGCCTATGGAACCATGGTTATTGGTAAGGCTGGGAGCCTTAGAAATTGTGGTTATTGGTAAGGCTTGGTGCCTTGGAATTGTGATTGTATGGTTAATCTTGAATGGTAGTTGTTAATGCATAATTGTAACACATTGTCCATATGTTCTTTTATTGATGGTTGTTATTCACAACTTATAACTATTTTTGGGTTGGAGTCTAAACCAATGACTCTCACCAACTTTATGTTGACGTGTTTTAGTGTCTCTTTTAGGTGAGAATGTGGTAAAGCATGAGAATAGGAGTGGCTAGCTGGGAGACTTAGGATTGCATTTGGAGGAACCCCCTTTCCTCTTAGTATTTATTTATGTTTGAATAAGTGATACTTTGTGGATACCTATATGTTTGTTATTTGTTAATTGTATGTCTTTGGTAAGAGGTAGGCCTGTTACCTACTTACCTAGACGTCTTCATTGTTTGAGATATCTTCATGACATTGTGTCACCATTTATGATATTTCCATTTCATTAGTTATCTCTATAGACACGCTATTGTTGTGATGATATCCATACGCCTTGCCCCATATTCCACCATGGTGGGGTATGACAGAATGGTATCAAAGACAATGGTTATAGAGAATTAGGTTACCTAGTCTAGTAGCCTAGTCTATGGCTTAAGGGTCCATGCATGTAGGTGTCATAGGGCTATGTGTGAATTATAGTATATGGAGTGCTTAAGTGTTAAATTCGTTTTGGATATTTATTTACCTTCATACTTACTTATTGAGATATAGTATATGTAAGTACATTCATTTATTTTCTATTGTTGCGACGTATGAACCGGAAGTGTAGGAATCTATTTAGTGTTACTCGTGTCGCGTAGAAGAAGAGGTGCGCTAGGTAATAATAGGATAGTACCGATGTTGAGTCTGCGACTAGTAGTAGATTCGAATTTCCGCTTAAATTGTTATGATCATTTTTTTAATGTTGGATATTTTGTTGTTATTGATTTGTTTTGGCGTTTGAGCCTCGAGTTATGAATGAAGTTAGGGTTGACGTATGAGATGTTCTTATTTTACCTATACGGTATATATATAGAGTGTATTTTATGTGGTATATATGTGGTAGACTTATGTGTTCCGTGTAGTACTAATTTCTTATGAGTGTCGTCATAGGAGGGAGTATATGGGTGAAAGGGGAAATCTATAATTATGGAGGCCTACGTAATTATATATGTGCCACAACACCAATGGACTTCCAAGTATGGTTGCATGAAAAAGGGGTTAGTACATGCTTGTATATGATGAGATCTGTATTTTGGGTATTTGTACAATAGGGGTTTATGTAATGGTTGCCTATGATATGACTATGTTTTTTTTAGTGTTATATGTTTTGGGTTATAGTCGTGTTGTGTGATTATGGGGTCACATGACATGGTTTAGTTTTGGTGATTGGTTTTATGCCTTGTTGTGGCATGGTGAGATGGTGATTACTCGTATGGAAAAAACGAGTGTATGACGCGATCGATTGACTTGACATGTATGATAACGAGTATGTTTTGAGAGATTTAATAGGTATATATATGCGGATGTATATATACTAGTAGATGTTATGTTATGATATACGGTCTGTCAATAGTTATTATAACTTGAACGTACCTAGTGTTCTCTCGTGTTTAAACAGTTTATCAGTGCTGGAGTTTGATGGAGTTCCAACGACGTTTTGAGTCTTTTTGATGTGTGTCTGTATTCGGGTATGTATTTTAATTAATGAGAACTACTAAATTTTCATGCAAATAAGTATGGCTAATTATAGGAAAACGATTTTGAAAATAATTTGTAAGTGTATGGTAAGATATCGTGACTTACATATCTTTTTATTAAGCTTGTGGTAGTAAGTTATAAAAAAAATTGTCTTGTAAATAATTGGATTAGTTTTCTAGGTAACATGTGATAATACATTTTAAAGGGAAAAGAAATTTTACAATAATTTTCTTAAGTGGAGTTAAAATTTTAGAAGTATTTAAATGGACGGAAAGAGTAAAAAGAGAGATTTTATTTTAATAATGATAATAATAACACAACACCTTGTAAACGTGTAATAGTTATTTATAACAAGCCTAAATGGATTATATAAAATAATTATAAAATAGAATAAAATGATTAAAAAACCATATTTTATAAACACGTATTGGTTTCATAATAACAAGTGAAATGAGTTTAATGTGAGTAAACAAGATAATGGTTAGAATAACATTATACTATACTAACTAGTGAATACCTTTGATAAAATAGTGAAGATAAAAGATGAGTTTATTTTTAAATGAGATGATAGATAAAGTAAGTTTTAGTACACTAACTGAGTTGTGCCCTTTGATAGTAACGGAGATGGTAAAATATGACTATGATTTCATTTATTGGTGTTAAAATATGGTCCTAATGTGAAGTAACTAACTGAGATGAAAATTAAAAATTTTCTAAGATATTGAAATTTGGTAATACAAATCGTCATGAGTCTATCTTTGTTGTTGGCACACTCCATTGATCTTTCAGATTACATTGTTTTCTTTTCAGTTGTTTTGGCTAGGGATCATTTTACCCTATATTTTATTTTGGGACACGATTGTTTGGATTTCTTTTGGTACACGTCATGGTTGATTTAGTTATGCGGTTGTGGGAACATTAGGATGAGAGGATAGAGTTGGGTAGTATTACTTATGGTTAGATATTAGAATGGACAGATGTATATTGGTTTAAAGGTTGTGTTGAAGTAATGATTAAGATTTGTGGAGTTTTGAAACTTAGATTGGTTACGGGAATAAGGGGTAAGTAAAGTTAGTTGACTAGTCGTGGGAACGAGATGTCATGCTATGAGAAGTTGGTTGAAGTACCATTAGGAGATTAATGAAATTACTAGCGGATGTGAGGGTAGAGTAGAAAGTTTCTACTAATGGAAATATGGGGCAAATAACACGCAAAGGAATTGGTATAGTTATGGAGGCAAGGTAGTAGTCGACATGTGAAGGAAAACATGGATGTGAAAGAATGATTGGTAGGAGGCTGATTAATGGTGAAGTACAACAAGTAAGGAAGAGTGAGCCATTGAGGGGTTGAAGTACCTTTAGAAATATTGTGGTTGATGAGTTGAAGTTAGAAGCTAATGCGTAGTGTGAAGTTCCTAGGTAACATCATGGAGACGAGAAGGAGTGCGTGAAGAGCTACATCGTGAAGCAAGGAGACGAAAGGAGTACGTGCCGGCTGCTAGAAGGATGCAAGAGATTTTGAAGGAGTCACAGAAGTTGCAAGGACTGGAAAGGTGACAAGCACTATGATGGGAATCTACGTATAGTTCGTGACGAAGAAGGACAGATCGAGTACCAGAGTGGAGCTACAAAGAATTGAACCAATGGATCGTGATCGAGTGACTACATAACATGGGAGATTAAGAACTCGTGGAAGTAACAAGGGGAGTCGATTGACTAAGCAGATAGAATTTTGTGGCAATCAATATTGAGGGATGAGTAGTGAAGCTGAGCTAAATAAGTTCGTGGAGAAGTGATTAGAGAGTCGGTTTTATGAAGGTGTTATGAAAGATCTTTGGAAGAGACAATTATGCATTATCCAATGCACTAACTATTTCCATAGATTTGATGAATGAAGTATGGAGTTTCGGTTGGATGGGATAGTGTAGGAAATAGGTAGAACCATGGAAGTAGAGGACCAAGTATTCCTAGAAGATGATGATTGAAAGTACCTCATGTTGGAAACTAATATGGGTATAAGATGAGAGTGTGATCCGCATGGGATCACATAAAACTCTTGTCTGTCCCCATTAGGATGGAGTAGGAGAACTGGTCGCGAGGAAAACAAGTGAAGCTACTTGGATATATTTGACGTATAGATGACTTGAAAGACGGGAAGCATAGCATCGTGATGTATGCCATGAGCTGAGGAAAAAGAAGGAAGTCTGGATAGATGTGGATCATAAATGAAATAGGCCGAGATAGGAATCGAAGGTAAAACTTTGGTATAGCCTAATGAGTATACTAAATCAAAAACATGTTAATATTGTTGTAGTGTGGAAAAGGAAATGGCACTGACCTATATTGTTTGATTGGAAGGCTTAGTATCGATAATCGAGTGGATGAGGAGTTATAGATGTGATGTGTCATGAGAGACGAAGGGTTTGGTCTAACTGAGACAAGATGAGGAGCACTATGAACTTGGAGGTAAGACATTGTGTAAGTATAAAAAAAAGTGTTGAGTATATAAAAAATCTTTCATGGAGAAAAGTGAGAAAGAAGTGTATATGTGCTACTAATGAGCTATCCAGATTTAATGGAAGTAGTTGTAGCCTGGATTTCGATGGCAGTTGATAGACTAACTGAGATAACTATCCTTTTGGTGATATGTATAGATCATAAGCTAATTTGGATTGTAATACAAGGAGTTTACCTTGTAAGAAAAAGTTATCGTTCGAATCTCTTCGAATTGACTATTGGTTCAAAGTGCGACTCAATTGTCTTTTGGTGAACAAGAGAATGATTTGGTTTGGTTATCTAATTAAACTACAAGCAAGTATTAAAATGTCGTTGAGCGAAATTAAAGCGTTTAAAATATTAAACTAAAAACTATTTAGTAAAACTTTAAGTAAAACTTTAAAACTTAAAAACATGTTCTATTGGAATATAACAACTCCTTTCTATCGGAATGTACCAAGTCATAACCATCGGAATATAACTAAAATAAGCCATCGGAATAATTCATGTGAGAGTCCATCGGAATACTACACTGGATACCCATCGGAATGCAACAATACCAATTCTATCGTAATGATGTCTGTCGGAATGTTTTTAGATCGCAAAGTTTCAGATCGGAAAGTTGTAAACACTTCTATCGGAATGTTGTCGTCAAAATTTGGGCAGAGTTTCGTCTTAACAAGGACCTTAGTCCCGTCGGAATGTGCGATCGCAATGAGCGATCGCAATCCCAGATCAGAATAAGGGGGAATGACCAACCTATCGCAAAGTAAAACACTTAAGGGTTATTGCGATCAAAACAAGTAGTCTGTCGGAATGTGTAGATTTTCCAGTATTGCGATGGAAGCAACGTTAATCCGAAATTGGTGGCAACCTTAAAACTCAATAAGCAAGTGTAATAAGCTATCTAATCCGAATGTTAAACAACTCAAAAGGCTTAGATTCGACCACTTCTAAAACATAAAAGATTATAAACTTTATGAAATGAACTTTAAAATGACTAAAACTTTGAGAAATCCGAAAACCAATAAGCTAAAACTTGTAATAAGCTAATAAGCATTAAGAGCTTACAACTTATACGTGTAGGAGCTTATGTAGTAACAAAGGGAATAAACCTTCTAACCATACAACCTCAAATTTAATCACGGATCATAAAGGATTCGGATCAAAAGTAAGTTTCGGATTAAGAAATAAGCAACTTCAAGAAATTTAGAAGGAGATTAAAGAACACAAAGCTTAAACTTAAACTCTTTATTAAAGAAACTCAAATACAAAGATTAATGAAGGCTTAAAGGAAAGATGAAAAACTTAGTGAGAGAAAGTTTAGAACTTTCTCTCTCTAAAAACTAGAGAGAAAACTTAAAAATAAAATCTAGCTAACCCCTCTCCTAATGTGATTAGGAGGGTATTTATAGGGAAGTGGGGAGTGCATGTGTGGTGCTTCCTTCTTTCTTTTTCTTCTCGACTCGATTTAATTCATTTTTCTTTCTCGATGTCGTCTCGGGATTAATTAAACTCGTCTTAACATTTCTTCATTTATTTAGACTCGAGTTCTTCGACTTCATTAAACTTCCGTCTTTAGACTTGTTCTTCGATAAATCTTCAGAATAGGTCTTGGACATCCGTCTTTTAAGCACTCTTGATCTTTTGACTTTTTCTTTTCTCGTTTTCTTCGATAAAAGCTCGTGAAAGCCCGTGTTTTCTTCCTTTTTCATCTTTTGGTCCTAAAACACAATAAAAACACAAACCACGCATAATTCTGACTTTTACGACATAAAATACACGTTTTGGTCTTGTTATTATTGGAAATAAGTGGTAAAAGGATAAGTGTTTTCACACTTATTAAATCCCCTACACTTGACCATTGCAATGCCCTCACGCAATGCATTAATTTAAAAGCACGGTTTACATTTTTCATCATAAATAACCTACCTTGGCCTTTATTAAATACTAAATATTTAAGGAAAGTAAAAAGATAAAAGCATGTAAAGAAATCAAAGACTTACACTTGTTTTTGGCAGCCATGAACGTTTATCATCCTCAAGTTTCACGTTTCTCCATACCAAGCTTAAAAACGAGATCATTGTTATTATAAGTTAGCAAACCAACGCGAATTCATGTGGGCCAATTATTCACTTAGACTCCCTTATTCCTAGGTGTATCTCTTATATTTTATTTTTGTCTTGAATGATCACGAGGATGCATTGTTTGACTTATTTCGATAGTTATTTAGGCCGAAAATAAGGTGAACGATTTAACCAATAGTTAGCTAAAGGACAAAATCTTTTAAAACTGCTTCTCGGGACCTCATAAAGTTCATATCTTGGCATAACTCGCTTCACGATTTGAGACCTTTCTCGGACCGATGTTTGGCAGCGACTTCATACATCGAATCTTGAGAGACGTTCATGAAATAATGGTCTTCTCTTCATAATAGGAATTTCTTCACTTGAAGTTTTGAGAGATTCGTCATATTTGGACCACGACTTCATCATTTTTCTCCAATCTTTATTTTGGACTTTGATATACAACGATCCGCCTCCTTTTAGGACTTAGATCTATTTATCCTCATACCTTGTTAGGGCCTTTTTCGATAGACTTATCCATGATCTTTAGGGGAGTATTTGCTTTTCGTCGTATGTCTCGATCCTTCATATTGATTTTCGATAAATGATTCTTCACATCACTTTTGGATCTTTAGCAACAAAATGTAGCCCTCATGCCTTGTTAGGGCCTTTTCGGACTCGCCAATCTTTGCATCCCGCTTCAATAAGTTATGCCTTGGCTATGAACTCTAATCCATACCGAGAAACTTTTAAACGATCTTGGGCTAGAAGCTAAGTAACCTTTTAAATCATACAACCTTATTTATTGCAGATAAATTTATTAACAAGCGAAGGGAGAATAGGCTTATAATTAACTCACATAAATTCACGAAAGAATACCAAACTTATAATTGACTCTATCATCTCTCGTTCTCCACAGTTTAAAATCTCAAGGAATGAGATTCGTGGATGCTTAGCCTATTAAATAAAAGTTTTGGGTTTTTGAGTCATCTATAGGATCTTGCAAATTCTTAGACTTTTTCAAGTTTAGAAATCGCATTTTAAAGTTCCCTTGATAAACGACTCTCTAGGATCGATTATAGGAACTTGCGAAAAGTTCTTGTTCTTAACCCGTGAGAGTTAAGACTTTAGCGTTTTATAGCTCCCTATATAAAAGCCTAGCAAAACTTGACTTAAACACGTTAAGGATACTAGCTAGAGTAAACTTAGATAAGTAAACTCGGGTTGAGTCAAAATGTTAACGACTAAGAAAAATTTAAAACCACTTTATTTAAGCAAGGAAAGAAAATAACCATAATAAAGAAAAATACCACTATACAACTAGGCCAAAATAGATTAAAAATTTTGAAAAATGTCGAAAAATCAAATTTTCCGGTTAAAATGAGGGCAAATTCATGGAAAAGACCACTTACTTCGATAGAAGTCCCCCCTACACTTGAGATAAACATTGTCCTCAATGTTTAAGCATGTGGGAGTAAACTCCCCTACACTTAGGACATTGTGCACTTTGTTTAAATCTTTCTAAGGAAAGGAGAACTATGGTGAATTCAATGTGAACATATAAAATATGAAATATTGAATCACAAGAGTTTAGGATAGAACCGGGAAGATGGGAACACGGTATCACGGTTCGTCAAAAGTCATCAAGGTGCTCTTTGAAGCTTGAATCCCTGCATAAGATAAGAAACAAGACAACAAACACATACGGGGCTCCCCCTACACTTATTATGAAAGTAGTAAAGGATAGATCACGGGTTGCCTCCCGAGAAGCACTTGTTTTTGTTCACCGAGTCACGAGCCCGACTCGACCCAATTTAGTTCATGGGGAACGTGGTGAGGGATGGAATCATCTCATGGGAGATGTCCTCACCATAGTACAGCTTCAAACGCTGGCCATTCACCTTGAAATTGGGCCCATTTGGCTGAGAAAGCTCAATGGTCCCATATGGAAAGACTTTGGCGACGGTGAATGGACCAGACCAGCGGCTCTTCAACTTGCCAGAGAAGATATTTAACCGAGAGTTAAAAAGTAAGACTTGATCACCAACGTGGAACTCTCGGTTCTTAATCCTTGCGTCATGAATGATCTTGGTCTTCTCCTTGTAGATCAGTGAGTTCTCGTAAGCTTCATTCCTCAGTTCGTTGAGCTCGTTGAGTTGAATCTTGCGATGATCACCGGCTTTGTTGATGTCGATGTTAGCCCACTTCAAGGCCCAGTGCGCCTTATGTTCCAGCTCGATGGGGAGGTGGCATGCTTTCTCGTACACAAGACGATAAGGTGTACAACCGATCGGGGTCTTATAAGCAGTACGGAAAGCCCACAAAGCATCATCTAACTTATCGGCCCACGCGGCACGATGCTCTCCCACAGTACGCTCCAAAATTCGCTTCAATCCACGGTTGGAAATCTCGGCTTGCCCATTGGTTTGGGGATGATAGGCGGTGGAAAGACGGTGATTGACACCATACTTAGCCATGACTCTTGCAAATTGATCATTGCAAAAATGAGTCCCGCAGTCACTGATAATAGCACGAGGAACGCCGAATCGAGCAAACAGCTCCTTCAAAAAGTTCACAACCACCCTCACATCGTTCGTAGGGAGAGCCTTAGCTTCAACCCATTTAGAAACGTAATCAACGGCTACGAGGATGTACTTGTTCCCTTTGGATGATGGAAATGGCCCCATAAAGTCGATGCCCCATACGTCAAAGATTTCACATTCTTGTATGAAATTTTGAGGCATCTCATCTTTATGTGTGATCTTGCCTTGGCGTTGGCAAGCATCACAATGCTTAACCATTTCGTGAGCGTCACGATAAATGGTGGGCCAATAGAATCCAGAGTCAAACACTTTCTTAGCGGTGTAGTTGGGACCAAAGTGACCACCGGTGGGTCCTTTATGGCAAGCGGCAAGGATTTGCAAAGCTTCCGGTCCATCAACACAACGACGAATGATCAGATCAGCACATTGTTTGAATAGAAAAGGGTCATCCCAAAAGTAAGTCTTAACATCATGCAAGAACTTCTTCTTTTGTTGGGATGTTAACCCTTTGATGAGAACACCACCCGCTAAGTAGTTTGCAATGTCGGCAAACCACAGGGTGTCATCAAGATTGAGATTTACAGACATTAAGGTCTCAAGGGGGAAAGAGTCATTGATCTCTTTGTTCAGATGATCTCCTTGATATGGATCCTCAAGTCGACTCAGATGATCCGCGGCTAGGTTTTCGGCACCCTTCTTGTCACGAATTTCAATGTTGAATTCATGAAGGAGTAAAACCCAGCGAAGAAGTCTTGGCTTAGAGTCATGCTTAGTCATCAAGTACTTCAACGCGGAATGGTCCGTGTATACGATGGTGGTGGATAAAACAAGATAGGGGCGAAATTTTTCAAAAGCATAGACAACAGCTAAAAGCTCTTTTTCGGTTGTCGTATAATGCAATTGAGCCCCCGTCATTGTTTTGCTAGCATAGTGGATTGGTTGGAAGTGTTTATTCACTCTTTGACCCAAAACCGCACCAATAGCAAAGTCGCTAGCATCGCACATCAATTCAAAGGGTAGCTCCCAATTAGGGGTAACCAAGACCGGTGCCTTAGTTAGCTTATCCTTAAGAAGATTGAAGGCTTCGATACACTCTTTAGAAAAGATAAAAGGAGTATCTTTTTCCAAGAGGTGGGTCATCGGGCGAGCGATTTTAGACAAATCCTGAATGAATCGACAATAGAAGCCCGCATGACCCAGAAAACTTCTCACACCCTTCACGGTTGAAGGTGGAGGTAATTTGGCTATGATATCTACTTTAGCACGGTCGACTTCAAGACCGGCTTTAGAGATTTTGTTTCCTAGCACAATGCCTTCTTTTACCATAAAATGGCATTTTTCCCAATTCAGAACAAGGCGAGTGTCTTCGCACCGCTTAAGCATACGTTCCAAATTGGCAAGGCAAGAAGAGAAGGAATCCCCAAAGACCGAAAAATCATCCATGAAGACTTCCATGGTTTGCTCAACCATGTCATGGAAGATAGCCAACATGCACCTTTGGAAAGTCCCCGGGGCATTGCATAAGCCAAAAGGCATTCTTTTGTAAGCAAATGTGCCATAGGGACAAGTGAATGTTGTCTTCTCTTGTTCTTGGGGATCGATGGGTATTTGGAAATAACCCGAGAAACCATCAAGAAAGCAGTAATATTCATTACCCGCTAAACGTTCAAGCATTTGGTCCATAAAAGGAAGAGGGAAATGATCCTTTCTCGTGGCATCATTGAGTTTGCGTTAGTCTATACAAACTCTCCACCCAGTAACGAGACGGGTAGGAATCAACTCGTTGTTTTGATTGGGCACAACGGTGATGTCGCCTTTCTTAGGCACACAATGGACTGGACTAACCCATGGTGAATCTGAAATAGGGTAAATCATACCCGCATCAAGAAGTTTAATAACCTCTTTTTTGATGACTTCATGGATTTTAGGATTCACCCTTCGTTGGCTTTGAATTGTGGGCTTAAAGTCGTCCTCCATGAGAATTTTATGTGTGCAAAAGTGAGGATCAATTCCGCGAATGTCGGAGATTGTCCAAGCGATAGCTCTTTTATGCTTCTTCAACACGACGATAAGTCGGGATTTTTCTTCTTCTTTCAGGTCCTTTGCGATGATGACCGGTAACTTCTCGTTGTCTACAAGGAAAACGTACTCAAGATGAGGAGGTAGGTCCTTAAGCTCAAGAGTGGGAGGATCCTCAATAGATGGTGTAACTAACAATGGATCATCATTTTAACACCCCCAAATTTACACGCAGCGGAATACATCTTTGGGTGCTAAACAATGATACTACAACACATAATTTATAAAGAACGACTCAAAAAGAGACGTTTTAGATTTATCGTTCCTAAAACATTTGTTAGAGTAGCGTAGTCCCAAGACATCGTAACCAAAGTACAACTAAAACAAAAGATTTAAATTGTTTTGAATAAAAGGAACGACAAATATTCAAAGAGTTTATATTGCAAAGTAGTGCACAACATTCATTCCCGTGGCTTCCAAGCTTCACCCTTCCTGATTACCTGAAATACATGTGAGTAAAACATCAGCAAAAATGTCGAGTGAATCTATAGGTTTATGTAATCAATGTGAACACAAGCAAATATTATAAGTTTGTGGCATGCTTATAAGCATCAAATAATAATTTGCATCAACAATGATAATTGTATATAGCATAAATTGCAATAAGCTCATGGAAACGAGCCCTTAAACACTCCTTTTAGAGGTCTGATAAGACAGGAGATTTATTAATTGTCGGTTACCTCTAGATTTTTGGTACATTGCCGTATACCTGACTTCTCAATACAATATGTCCAAACAGTGCGGAGGTCGGGCCTAAGCTTCTATGACAAGTCCACACAAACTGAACCGGGGCGGCTTCCCCCATAGATCTATTAATTTTACTAGCGGTTAACCCATCATAGGTTAATTAACGGTCCATAATTGAGGCTTTAACTAAGGCAATCACTTAATGCAATTTAAAGGCAACCACGGGTCCATTCATAGAGGGACAAAGCATACCATAAAAATCTTGTGTTCTAAGTTTATAAAACATGTATTCCCCCTCGCGGGTTTAAAATCATTTAATAACTAGTATAAAGCGAGGCTATAGACTCACCTTAGCCAATAGTGGTAATGAGACGATCGCTGACGATAGATTATGCCTTTCAAACACGAGAACCGCAACCTATCAAATGAGGTGCGTTCATTAATAATAGACTCGAGAAATAACCCATACATAAGAATATAAAACTCGACTCATAAAATCACGACAAAATCGAGAGAAAACGATACAAGTGATACTATTACACTCTCCTATATATTAATTTTATTATTCTACGCCTTTAATAAAAATCTGCCGGAACATACCGAATGTCCAAGCCGTTTTCCCATACTTAGACATATCAAATTTTTATGATACTACTCAGAGAACTGATCACTTACTATATGTAGAAAGTCCTCCCAAGAGCCCATTAAAAGATTTTACTTCTAAAGTTCCCTGCCCGACTCATCTTTGAATCACAAAATCCGGACAGTTTAGCGACCTTGACTTACGAAACCATTTTGACCATTCTAAACAACTCCATTTGTAAAACCGCCACTTGATTCTAAAAATAGACTCAAAATGCTAAACTTGGAGCCTGAGAACAGCCCTTGAATCCTTTTGAAACTCATTTTATAGTCCCCGAGATTCGATCCAAATATCGACAACAATTTTCGGATTGTGTCGACACTCGTCTCCCGGTACACGAAAATCAAACTAGTGTATCTTCCACCTCGTTTGGAGTTGGAAGGCCTACTTTATATGAAATCGAAGCTAACGAAATTCTCTACAACATAATCCCATAATATCAACCTATTTTCAGACTTAAGATTTCCGAAAATGCCTCTAAACCTACTGCCAAAAATTGGCCATTCAAAAATCATACAAAATCAAGTTTTTGATCAATTCCAACTATTTTTGTCATCAACCTAAGCCCCTAATATCATCATAAACCATTCTTAACACTTGTATCATCATCAAAATCAAAAACCCAAAAATTAAAAATCAACTTTTTAACAAAAACATGGCATGAAAATCTTTTGATCATCATTACTAACACATGCATACAACAAATTTGGATCAAACATCACTAACTTTTCTTGAAAAAAATTAATATGATTGCATGTTGTTAAAAATGGTACCAAAATACTCACAAGATGATTTTAGGATAGGGATTACTCTTTGTTTCTCTTGAATTTGGGTTAAAAAAATGTTGATGATGGTTTTAGGATGATGGTGTTGGATGGATTGTACAAGGAGGGGAGGGGAGAGTGTGTGATTTTTTTTAACAATATAAAATGAGAAAGTTTTAGTGGAAAAACTTTATATAGTGTAGGTAGGGTGTAACTTGTAAATATTGGATAGTTTTGGACTAAAATGTAACTTTTAAGTTAAAAAGCGGGAAATGACTATTAGTAAATTTTACAAATATTTACGGGACTCGGGTTTCGTAAATTTTTTTTTTTTAAAGTTTAAACGCACACGAAAAATTATAATATAACGACTCGATACGTAATTAAAATGATATCGTCGAAAGTATTAATTATCGAAACGATCGATAATAAAATATACAATTTTAGGCATCCGTCGGTATCGCGATCACTAGTAGCCCTCGTTACTCGTCAAAATATTAAAATATAATATTTAATATCGGTTTCAACTTAAACCATTAAACATAATAATATTTAAAGTTATAAAATACTTCAAAATAATTGAAAGTAGAATATGACTTATTTTTACGGGTTTTACATCCTCACCACCTTAAGGGAGCGACGTCCCGACGCTCAACTCTTCTCATACTCGAGTTGTTCACTACCCGGAAGGATGAGGGCATTCTTTATAAAGAAGTCCTTACGTTCCCACGTGAACTGGATCCACGATCTCCACTGGTTCTTTTACAAAACGCAACTTGTCGTCAAGTTGTATCTCAACAAAAAGGAATAATTAAGTCCTTATCCACAAGTCACCCGTCAAGCTCGACACATGAAAATTTTATGAATCACACAAAGCTAATTTGACGACAAGAATAGATGACAGGATTTTCGGGTAAGTCCAGTTAAAAGGAGGGTTGCAATTTAAAGGATAGCCACTGGCCGGATAGCCATGGACACACATCAAAAAGAATTAACCAGAAAAACATTTTCGTCATCGGAGGGTGCTCACACGCGGGTCCCTACTCAAAAGATAATACAGAGACACCATCTCACTTTCGCCAACGCACATTAAAGTCTCAATAAACATCGTCGTTGAAAGTCAAAAAGATATTACATAATATGTGCTGCACATGATCGGACGTCATCGGATGATGCTGTCTCAAGTTCTCACAACTTACGACCATTTGACTAGATCACACACCATATAAGTACATAAAAGAAAAGGTAGAACATAAACATCGAGTATAGATCTCCACCGTTAATCATCGAGAAAACCTTGAACGAACCCTTGATAATAACCACTTGATCTCAAGAGTCTTTCCACTTGCGGTGTCGGCTTCTACATACTCCTCGAGGTCGTAACAAATTTATTAACTCCATTCATTAATAGATTCGGTCCTCAATCATTCCACAAGTACACGCATAAATCCTGGTGACACTTATCGTTTCTTCTTATACACTGCTTCCCGAGATTCATTTTACACTCAAAATAAAATAGTGATCTTCAATACGAGGAACAGAACGAGATAAAAATGATTTCAATAAACGCATAAACGGACAAGATGTGGTAAAATGATTTAAGGTTGACGATCGACGAGGGATCTCGAATCATGTAACCGTAAAACATAATAATTCACAATACTAGAAAAATGAGAGCGAAGAATGAATTAAATATTAATATTAAAATAACGTTTGTCACAATTATCCGTCCCGGATTTGGCATTACCTTAAGATTCAATTGAGGTACTTTCTTGATAAAGATGATATATTAAAAATAGAAGTTAAATAGCTTCATAATTTATTTTGGTTGTCTTAAGAAACTTTGAAACAATGACATGAATTTATTAATTAAATTCGTATTGATGGTTACAATTAGAAATGTAATTTCCAAATTAAATCATTGTTAGGAATATAAATTAAACCGGTAATTTTCATTACATTAAAAGTAAAGTATGATAAGTCAATTAGTTCAAAAGATAGAGCATAATTTCATTTTAAACATTAGTTTTAGTTATACAAAATATGATGTATAAATTTGACCTTTTTTTTATGGTAGTTATTTCGATAATTGAAAATCATTGAAAAATGTATAAAAGTTCCATAAAAAAAAATTATAATACGTTGTAGAAATACATAAAGGTGTTTATTATTTCAAAATAAACATGGGGTATATTTGGGTTTAAAAATGTGACAAGATAATAAATGAATACGAATGGAAATAATGGTCAACAATTAGCACGAAATCAGCGGTATGAAAGAAAACGAAGCAAATGTCGTATGAATTCTTAAAGAGAATAATAAAATAAAGGCGCCGATGGTAAGACGATAAGAAATAATAGATTAAACAAGTTGTCAATTTTGTTAGTGCAGTTGATGGTTCACCAATATCAATTTGTTAACTTAGCGGTGGTCGTTACATGATCGGAAATAAGATCCATACAAAAAAATTTTAATCAAAGAAAATTCCTAATAATCACTTGTAATTAAAACAAATCGAATGAACGATGTTAGTGTTTAAAGAGAGAAGTCAAAGCACGGTTCACAAGAGTGGATTTCGAGAAAAACGAGAGTGACGGACGTCATCCCGGATATACGGAAATCACTCTAGTGATAATTCATTATTCACGTGCGGAGACATTCCAAAGATCTATAAAATCGCATAAAGAACATTGGACGAGAAGGAAGGATAAAACATCGAGACTTTCAAGTCATTTATCAACAGTCAGTAATTAGACGAACGGTCAAAAGAAATCAGTTACAAGATAAAATGAAGTAACAAGTGGAAAAACGATTGTCGAGTAAAAACGTATTCGTAAGCGCGTAATTCGTTTAAGAAAAGGTAAGAAAGCGTATGCGGATGCATAGAAATTGCGCCACTTGCATAAATTATAAAGGTTTTCAAAACTTCTTTTCACTTTATTTCATTTTATTTATCTTTATCATAAATACAAGTAAAAAGTTGATTATTATCAAGATTTTTAAGGTGACTACTATTCAGCCTAGCATGACTCCTTCTAAATTAGACATATGTGATCAGGCCATGTATAACTTAGGAATAGCAATGCAGTGCTCAGTTTCGTCGAAAAGTATTACGTTTCTTATGTTTATATATAAACCATGCCATTTGTAAAATGGAATTTAAAAATAGTTTATAAATTTAAAGGATACAAGTAATTTGTGAGATACTCAATAAGCAACTTTTAATGTTACGAAAAGTATTTAGAACAAAGTAAAAAAAAAATTGGTGAAAATAATCGTAAAACAATATCAGATTTATTTATAAGGTGACATTATGACAACGTATAAAGTAGCCAAAGGTTTGAAAAAAGTAGCAAATAGTAGCTCATAAAACAATCAATGAAATGGTTACAAGTTGTTAATGTTTCAAAAGGTTATAAGGTTTAGACGGAAACGCCATGAGACACATGATAATAATGTCGACGAAGAATGTGAAGACAAACTTCAAAACTCAACCCAAATCAGTGGAAGGTTAGAAGAAAATAAAAATAAAAATAAAATAACATCGAATGACAAATGAGTCATATATATAAAAAGAATAAATCAATCCATATGTGTATTCTATATAAGATACTAGACACAACATCCTTTTAAGAAAGTATATTATTCATTTTCAAATTACACCATTAATCCGGTAATTGCTAATCCTAAAATATTTCTATTTTTAAACATTTTCACATGCGACTAGTATTAGTTAGTTGTAAAATAATATTTGTTAAAATTTTATGATCTCAACTGAACTAAAAACTGCTTAGAAACGTTTAAAACCCATGTTTCGAATTTTCTATCAGATTTGACTTTTAAATATGAGCCGATTAATTGACCCGATAAACGACATTTCCAAGACTCGGAGTCTAAAGCATTTTGATGCAAAACGACGTTTCAGACGACTTTCTAGTTTTACCCGAGACCTGAAAACCAATGTAAAATGATCAAAATACCCCTGCAAGTTCTGTGCAGGTTTGACTATTTTATTTTTAAAACGCGGGTTTTACTTTTAAGTTTTGACCTTTGAAAAATAAAACCGACAGTTATAGTTTAGGTTTTTAGAAAAATACCTAGTTCTCTATAACTCATGGCTCTGGTACCAATCTTTAACACCCCCAAATTTACACGCAGCGGAATACATCTTTGGGTGCTAAACAATGATACTACAACACATAATTTATAAAGAACGACTCAAAAAGAGACGTTTTAGATTTATCGTTCCTAAAACATTTGTCAGATTAGCGTAGTCCCAAGACATCCTAACTAAAGTACAACCAAAACAAAAGATTTAAATTGTTTTGAATAAAAGGAACGACAAATAATCAAAGAGTTTATATTGCAAAGTAGTGCACAACATTCATTCCCGTGGCTTCCAAGCTTCACCCTTCCTGATTACCTGCAATACATGTGAGTTAAACATCAGCAAAAATGCCGAGTGAATCTATAGGTTTATGTAATCAATTTGAACACAAGCAAATATTATAAGTTTGTGGCATGCTTATAAGCATCAAATAATAATTTGCATCAACAATGATAATTGTATATAGCATAAATTGCAATAAGCTCATGGAACCGAGCCTTTAAACACTCCTTTTAGAGGTCCGATAAGATAGGAGATTTATTAATTGTCGGTTACCTCTAGATTTTTGGTACATTGCCGTATACCTGACTTCTCAATACAATATGTCCAAACAGTGCGGAGGTCGGGCCTAAGCTTCTATGACATGTCCACACAAACTGAACCGGGGCGGCTTCCCCCATAGATCTATTAATTGTACTAGCGGTTAACCCATCATAGGTTAATTAACGGTCCATAATTGAGGCTTTAACTAAGGCAATCACTTAATGCAATTTAAAGGCAACCACGGGTCCATTCATAGAGGGACAAAGCATACCATAAAAATCTTGTGTTCTAAGTTTATAAAACATGTATTCCCCCTCGCGGGTTTAAAAACATTTAATAACTAGTATAAAGCGAGGCTGTAGACTCACCTTAGACAATAGTGGTAATGAGACGATCGCCGACGATAGATGATGCCTTTCAAACACGAGAACCGCAACCTATCAAATGAGGTGCGTTCATTAATAATAGACTCGAGAAATAACCCATACATAAGAATATAAAACTCGACTCATAAAATCACGAAAAAATCGAGAGAAAACGATACAAGTGATACTATTACACTCTCCTATATATTCATTTTATTATTCTACGCCTTTAATAAAAATCTGCCGGAACATACCGAATGTCCAAGCCGTTTTCCCATACTTAGACATATCAACTTTTTATGATACTACTCAGAGAACTCACTTACTATATGTAGAAAGTCCTCCCAAGAGCCCATTAAAAGATTTTACTTCTAAAGTTCCCTGCCCGACTCATCTTTGAATCACAAAATCCGGACAGTTTAGCGACCTTGACTTACGAAACAATTTTGACCATTCTAAACAACTCCATTTGTAAAACCGCCACTTGATTCTAAAAATAGACTCAAAATGCTAAACTTGGAGCCTGAGAACAGCCCTTGAATAATTTTGAAACTCATTTTATAGTCCCCGAGATTCGATCCAAATATCGACAACAATTTTTGGATTGTGTCGACACTCGTCTCCCGGTACACGAAAATCAAACTAGTGTATCTTCCACCTCGTTTGGAGTTGGAAGGCCTACATTATATGAAATCGAAGATAACGAAATTCTCTACAACATAATCCCATAATATCAACCTATTTTCAGACTTAAGATTTCCGAAAATGCCTCTAAACCTACTGCCTAAAATTGGCCATTTAAAAATCATACAAAATCAAGTTTTTGATCAATTCCAACAATTTTTGTCATCCACCTAAGCCCCTAATATCATCATAAACTATTCTTAACACTTGTATCATCATCAAAATCAAAAACCCAAAAAATTAAAAATCAACTTTTTAACAAAAACATGGCATGAAAATCTTTTGATCATCATTACTAACACATGCATACAACAAATTTGGTTCAAACATCACTAACTTTTCTTGAAAAAAATTAATATGATTGCATGTTGTTAAAAATGGTACCAAAATACTCACAAGATGATTTTAGGATAGGGATTAGTCTTTGTTTCTCTTTAATTTGGCTTAAAAAAATGTTGATGATGGTTTTAGGGTGATGGTGTTGGAGGGATTGTACAAGGAGGGGAGGGGAGAGTGTGTGATTTTTTTTTAACAATATAAAATGAGAAAGTTTTAGTGGAAAAACTTTATATAGTGTAGGTAGGGTGTAACTTGTAAATATTGGATAGTTTTGGATTAAAATGTAACTTTTAAGTTAAAAAGCGGGAAATGACTATTAGTAAATTTTACAAATATTTACGGGACTCGGGTTTCGTAAATTTTTTTATTATTTTTCTTTTTAAAGTTTAAACGCACACGAAAAATAATAATATAACGACTCGATACGTAATTAAAACGATATCGTCGAAAGTATTAATTATCGAAACGATCGATAATAAAATATAAAATTTTAGGCATCCGTCGGTATCGCGATCACTAGTAGCCCTCGTTACTCGTCAAAATATTAAAATATAATATTTAATATCGGTTTCAACTTAAACCGTTAAACATAATAATATTTAAAGTTATAAAATACTTCAAAATAATTGAAAGTAGAATTAAATTATGACCTTATTTTTACGGGTTTTACAATCATTAGTCACCTCTTTAGGAGAAGGAGGAGAAGATGGGTCTTCATTGAGAAGTCTCTCAATAGTACGAATGTCTTCATCCCAATCAGTGGACGAATCATCATACTTAAGATCGAGAGGACCCAGGCTAGCTTCGAAATCATCCAAGTCACTTTCTCCAAAAGGAGTCAATGCCGGAGCAATTGAGGCAACGGTCTCAACATTGGGTAGATAAGAGAGAGTACTTTTGCAAGCATCATGAAAATGTTCTTCACAAGCCTCATCGAGAACATCAATAGCATTAACACTCTCATATGAATAAGGTTGCTTAGAAATCTTACCCATGTTGAAGACAATTTTATCGTCACCCACTCTCATGATTATTTCGCCCGCGGCTACATCAATGTGAGTGTGACCGGTCCTCAAGAAGGGACGTCCAACGATTAATGGAACACGAGAATCCATCTCGTAGTCAACGACAAGAAAATCCGCCGGGAAGGTGAATTTGTCAAAGCCAACGAAAACGTCTTCGGCTATCCCCACTGGATAAGCAACCGTACGGTTAGCTAATTCCAAAGTCATTTTGGTGGGGACTAGCTCGGGGAGAGATAATTGCTTCCAAACACTTAAAGGCATTAAGTTTATACTGGCACCTAGATCGGCTAGGGCCATGCAATTCTCTACTCCCGGGAAGTTGCAAGGAATCAAGAAGCGACCCGGATCACCAAGTTTGGTGGGCAATTTCCATAAGAGAACTGCAGAGCAATTCTCATTAAGTTGGGTCTGAGCAATATCAAGAAGCTTCTCCTTGTCACTAAGAAGATCTTTAAACATCTTCGCGTATTTAAGCATGTGAGCGAGATCCTCGGCAAAGGAGATGTTAAAATTCAATTGTTTAAACATTTTTAGAAAGTTTGAAACTTGAATATCATCCTTGCTCTTTTGCTTCTCTTTCCTCAACCTTGAAGGATAAGGTATATTGGATGAAGAAGAAGGCTTTAGGGGAGTAGGATCACTCACAACCACGGGTGGTGGGGAAATGGGGGTAGAAGGCAAATGAGGTGGGGAAAGTTGCTCTTTTTCCTTCTTCACAATCACGGGTGGAGGTGTAGGAAGCTCGGGTTCCGTATAACCTTTTCCACTACGAGTGGTGATTGCTTTCATCTCCCCTCTTGGATTCGCAACGGTGTTACTCGGAAGAGTAGCCGAAGAAGAGGGTTGATTACCTTGGATGAGCGAACCGATCATATCACGTATGTTAAGCGCTTGAGTGCTGAAAGAGTCTCTGATGTCTGCACGAATTTCATTGCTTTGTTTTGCCATGTCATTCATTAGCTCGGCTCGAATATCGCTCCTTTGTTTCGCCATGTCATTCTTCAAGTTGACAAATTGACTCTGAAGATTCGTCACCATCTCTCGATTAGTCTTCATGAACGTCTCGACGTCTTGATTTAATGCCATCGGTTGATTGAGAGGTGGAGCTTGGTAAGCTTGAGAATTTCCTTGAGTTGGGTATGGGCTTCTTTGGGATTGATATTGATTGGTAGCACGAGGTTGGGATTGGTTGTTTCGGTTATAGCTTTGTTGTTGGTTTTGGTTTGTAGGAGGGAAACCGGGTGGAGCAAGATAGTTGTTTGAACGATAACTTAGCAAGCTACGGTCTCCTTGAGGACGAGCTTGATAGCCTCCCGTAGGATAAGTACTGTATGCCGCGTTAACTTTTTTAGAAAAATTGCCTTGGGTAGAAGGAAAATCATTGTAAGAATGAGGACCACCACATGTGTCACAAGAAATAGCAACGGCTTTCGCTTGTTGAAAGTGGTTTGTAGCCATGGTCATGAAATTCTTGTTCATCTCAGCGAGTTGTCGAGTAATTTCAGTCATCTCGGGATTGGAAGTAGTAGAAGAAACATTGACTCTCGGGTTAGATCTTGAGGATGCGGATGAATCCCAATTCTTGTGGTGAGTAGTCATGTTTTCAATCAACTCTCTACACTCCTCCGGTCTCCTTTTCATAAAAGTACCACCAGCGGCGGCATTGATCGTGTCACGATCACGAAAAGTGAGACCATTGTAGAAAGTATCAATGAGAGTGACGGGGAGCATGTTGTGATTTGGACAACGGTCGATCAAATCATTGTATCGTTCCCAAGCATCAAAGAGCGACTCATCATTGTCTTGCATGAATCCACTAATTTGGTTACGAAGGCTCGTGACCATGGATGGTGGGAAGTAGCGCGACAAAAAGCGTTGAGTCATGTCATTCCAAGTATGAATAGAATTCTTTGGGAGACGGTCAAACCATTTTTCGGCATGGTGAGTAAGTGAGTGGGGAAATAGTTGAAGGCGAAGGTCATCCATAGAAACACCGGGGGATTTCATGCTTTGGGTGATGGTAATGAATTTGTCGAGGTGTTTGTTGGCATCATCATCCGGAATTCCGTGAAATGGGTTAGTTTGCACTTGTTGGATCATGTGATGCTTCAACGAAAACTCCTGAGCCGTGACATGCATTGGCGCAATCGGGCCTCCGCGTCCGTTCATGGTAGGTTGACACAATTCCTCCATTGTTCGTAAATCAGGTAGGGGGACATTGTTGTTGTTGTTATTATTATTCAAATTGGGTAGAGGTGGGTTATTATTGTTGTTATTAACACCAGGCATATCTAAATCTTCACGAGTCTCGGGCTCAGAATAGTTCGAAGATCTAGTACGCATACACTTGCAGAAGAAAAATACACAGAGAGAATATCTATATAATCTTTTTGGTGCAAAACCTTTTGAAAAGAGTTGCTTTTGATGATTTTTCAATGTTTTTGTATTTTTTTGAAGAATTTTATATTTTTTAGGGTTTTTAAAAATTTTTGAAGCAAGGAAAATAACATTCAAAGAACGGATCCCAAAATTCAATGCGTCTCTCACTAGAAACCGTAATCTTAACGAAAAGAGCCGGCAGCGGCGCCATTTAATACAAGGAGTTTACCTCGTAAGAAAACGTTATCGTCTGAATCTCTTCGAATTGACTATTGGTTCAAAGTGCGTCTCAATTATCTTTTGGTGAACAAGAGAATGGTTTGTTTTGGTTATCTAATTAAACTACAAGCAAGTATTAAAATGTCGTTGAGCGAAATTAAAGCGTTTAAAATATTAAACTAAAAGCTATTTAGTAAAACTTTAAGTAAAACTTTAAAACTTAAAAACATGTTCTATCGGAATATAGCAACTCATTTCTATCGGAATGTACCAAGTCATAACCATCGGAATATAACTAAAATAAGCCATCGGAATAATTAATGTGAGAGTCCATCGGAATACTACACTGGATACCCATCGGAATGCAACAATACCAATTCTATCGTAATGATGTCTGTCGGAATGTTTTTAGATCGCAAAGTTTCAGATCGGAAAGTTGTAAAAACTTCTATCGCAATGTTGTTCTATCGGAATGTTGTTGTCAAAATTTGGGCAGAGTTTCGTCTTAACAAGGACCTTAGTCCCGTCGGATTGTGCGATCGCAATGAGCGATCGCAATCCCAGATCGGAATAAGGGGGAATGACCAACCTACCGCAAACTAAAACCCTTAAGGGTTATTGTGATCAAAACAAGTAGTCTGTCGGAATGTGTAGATTCCCCAGTATTGCGATGGAAGCAATGTTAATCCGAAATTGGTGGCAACCTTAAAACTCAATAAGCAAGTGTAATAAGCTATCTAATCCGAATGTTAAACAACTCAAAAGGCTTAGATTCGACCACTTCTAAAACATAAAAGATTATAAACTTTATAAAATGAACTTTAAAATGACTAAAACTTTGAGAAATCTGAAAACAAATAAGCTAAAACTTGTAATAAGCTAATAAGCATTAAGAACTTACAACTTATACGTGTAGGAGCTTATGTAGTAACAAAGGGAATAAACCTTCTAACCATACAACCTCAAATTTAATCACGGATCATAAAGGATTCGGATCAAAAGTAAGTTTCGGATTATGAAATAAGCAACTTCAAGAAACGTAGAAGGAGATTAAAGAACACAAAGCTTAAACTTAAACTCTTGATTAAAGAAACTAAAATACAAAGATTAATGAAGGCTTAAAGGAAAGATGAAAAACTTAGTGAGAGAAAGTTTAGAACTTTCTCTCTCTAAAAACTAGAGAGAAAACTTAAAATAAAAATCTAGCTAACCGCTCTCCTAATGTGATTAGGAGGGTATTTATAGGGAAGTGGGGAGTGCATGTGTGGTGCTTCCTTCTTTCTTTTTCTTCTCGACTCGATTTAATTCATTTGTCTTTCTCGATGTCGTCTCGGGATTAATTAAAATCGTCTTAACATTTCTTCATTTATTTAGACTCGAGTTCTTCGACTTCATTAAACTTCCGTCTTTAGACTTGTTCTGCGATAAATCTTCAGAATAGGTCGTGGACATCCGTCTTTTAAGCACTCTTGATCTTTTGATTTTGTCTTTTCTCGTTTTCTTCGATAAAAGCTCGTGAAAGCCCGTGTTTTCTTCCTTTTTCATCTTTTGGTCCTAAAACACAATAAAAACACGAACCACGCATAATTCCGACTTTTACGACATAAAATACACGTTTTGGTCTTGTTATTATTGGAAATAGGTGGTAAAAGGATAAGTGTTTTCACACTTATTAGATTGGAAGAGCCTTGTTATGATGAACTATTGAATATGTGAAACACCGTCATAGGTCACTTGTGTAAGGAAATTGGAATTTGTAAGTAGTTTGGTGGTATGGACTAAAGGGAGTTGATGAACATGATTAGATATGAGTATATCCAGCTACTTGGAAAAGGATGGACGAAGTGAGAAATTGCTACAAGTATAGGAGTCGTGTTGAGAGCTTGGGTGACTGATTTAGAGGTATATGGGAAACTCGTTAGCGATGTCTGAGTTTTCATATAATGATAATTATCATACTAGAAGTCGATGAATGCTATTTTAGGCACTATATGGAAGGATAGGGTGAGTTTTCCTTATGGTGGACTAAGATCTGCGAAAGAGACTACTAATGTGGAAATGGTGTTTGTGAGAAAGGATGAGAGCAACAAGATATGCTATGTTGAAAAGGATGAAACCACTAAAGTTTAGTGACAAAGTTATGTAGGAAGTTTCACCCATAGTAACGGGTGATATGTTTTGGTAAAATGGAAAAGTTGATGTAGAATTTTGTAGGTCCATTTATGATCTTTTGAAAGATTGGACCAATAGTTTATGGGTATATAATTACCTAGGGAATTGAGTTGTGTACATGATATATTTCATGTATTGAGATTTAGGAAATGTGGTTTGAGAATGCATATTTGCATGTGCGGTTATTAGGGATTTGTGTTACAAAGAGTCAATTGTGAGATTTATTGGCTGTGAGGTCAAGAGTTTAGGAATGAATTTAAATATTGTTGGTTTGTATATTTGGTATTTCGAGACTTGAACTAAAGTACACATGGAAATGAGAGGAGTTCATTTAGAACAAGTATCCTCATGTGATTTGTTGTTTGTGTGTTTGATCCTAAGGAGTAAATCTCGGGAAGAGATTTCTATTAGGAGGGAGTGATGTGACAACCATGGTTTTTCGGGTTCGTCACTTAGACTATAGTTTAAGGTGTTTTGTGCAAATATATGCTTTTATGTTCTTATGTGTTTATTTTGTGTGTTTGGAGTGAGGTTTGGATATCGTTTATGGGTATATGGTACTCATAAGTAAATCGAGGAACGTTTATTTCATGTTCATGAGCTCACAAGGTAGTGACTATGAAATGAGATGGTGTTATTTCGTGGCTTTACGTATACGTATATGTATTATTAGAAAATCGTATTTTTAAGATTCAGGGTTTGCATTTAAGTTTCTCGGATGATGTATTTAGTCACGAGAATAATTTACGGGATGGTTTTAAGTCATTTAGGACTTAGTTATATAGTTTATTTCATATTCTAATAGTTCTTATAAAACTTTATA
Source organism: Glebionis coronaria (assembly GCA_025667525.1). NCBI lineage: Eukaryota > Viridiplantae > Streptophyta > Magnoliopsida > Asterales > Asteraceae > Glebionis > Glebionis coronaria. The sequence continues at coordinate 231,436,312 of CM046875.1, forward strand.
TTTTTACGTTTTTTACGGTATACGCGTAAAAACTGACTAGTTTTACGGTTTTGAGGTTTCCGAGGCTTTAGGAGCTAAAATAAATTAAGGTAAATTAAGGTATTATTAATAATATATTAAGAAGTAATAAAAAGAAAAAAAATATAAAAATACATATAATATTCGGTTTTGGGATGCAAGAAAGAAAAAGAAAAGGGAAAAAAGGAAAAAGGGGAACCAGGCTTTTGTAATGGGCCAAGGACTTGTTAGGAAATTATATAAAAACTTTTTATTAACCAAAACATTCATAAAATCCCTGGAGATCAAGCTTAAGTCGAAATCCATGGAGTCTATTTAGGGTTTTCATATTTTTTTTTTCTTCCATTAATTCTAAGGTAAAAATTTTCAATCTCTTATTAATTAAATTATTTTTAATTCTTTCTTAATCATTATATGATGGATCTAGGTTAGTGTTTATTAGAAAATGTGTAATTTAATGTTATCACAATGATATAGACATGATTAGAATAATTAGGGTTAATGATTAAACATGATGAGGGTAATTAATTTGGTTAATTATGTTAAATTCGTTTTTAAAAACTGGGCAGAATTTTTGGGTTATTGTTTTGATTATATCTATAGTTTTACAAAGTTTTAATTTTCGAATCTTATTTCCATGGAAAGGTAATTGAGTTGACTTTCAAATGCAACAAACGAGAACTAAATTGGCGGTCTAGAAGTTGGTCAAAAACAGGTTACATCAGTCGGGTGTCAAAACAGTTTTTGGATCACCCTGTTTTCTTTTTATGTTTTGAATTGTTTGGGGTACTTAGGGTTATATTGGAACCTTCAAACAAAAATGAGACTTAGATTATATATTAAATAAAAGATCTGGAGGAGATCTAAACAAATGGGTTAGGGTAAGACCCTCTGATCATAACAAACTTTTCATATGTTCAAAATCAGTAAATTCTGGAAAGGTAAAAGTATATGTATATATATATATATATATATATATATATATATATATATATATATATATATATATATATATATATATATATATATATATATATATATATATATATATATATATATATATATATATATATATATATATATATATATATATATATATATATATATATATATATATATATATATATATATATATATATATATATATTTATATATATATGAAGGCCTTAACAGTGTCTTCAAGGTTTCGGCCAAAGGGGAGAGTTAGATAACACAAGTAAGGGCATAAGGTTTATTTTACAGAGGAAGTTTATTTGGTTAAGTGGGTGTTAGACCCATAGTTTAAGGTATGAAAAACGGGACTGTTTTGGGTTAAATGTTAACGGGGCAAGTTATGAACTAAACTAAGTTAAGGGCTTTATAGAGGGGTGTCATGAGATGCATATGGCATATGAATGGGGTTAAGTTGTAGGACAATGTTAGATATCCATCATAGATTGATGAGCCATTTTGGTATGTGGTTTATGTCTTGATTGTATACGTTTGTGTGTTTAGATTTTGCTAGAGTGCGGGTACTTGGAGAAGCTTGTTCAGGTGAGTTTCATAGTCCCATGTTTCTATGATTTATAAATGTTTTGAATTCTAGATGGGATGGAAGAGACACTATGTGGTTTTGTAACTAGTGCTGTGAATGTTTTTATGGTTTATGATGGACTTGTGTGTATATTTATGTTATTAACCGCTATGTGATTCTTGATTGTTATTGTGTTTTGACTTGGTACCAAGGGGATGTTGACAAGGCGGGGCCTTGGGATCAGTTCATAGGTGTATGGGCGCCTATGGGACCATGGTTATTGGTAAGGCTGGGAGCCTTGGAAATTATGGTTATTGGTAAGGCTTGGTGCCTTGGAATTGTGATTCTATGGTTAATCTTGAATGGTAGTTGTTAATGCATAATTGTAACATATGGTCCATATGTTCTTTTATTGATGGTTGTTATTCACAGCTTATAACTATTTTGGGGTTGGAGTCTAAACCTATGACTCTCACCAACTTTATGTTGACGTGTTTTAGTGTCTTTTTCAGGTGAGAATGTGGTTAAGCATGAGAATAGGAGTGGCTAGATGGGAGGCTTAGGATTGCATTAGGAGGATCCCTCTTTCCTCTTAGTATTTATTTATGTTTGAATAGGTGATACTTTGTGGATACCTATATGTTTGTTATTTGTTAATTGTATGTCTTTGGTAAGAGGTAGGCTTGTTACCTACTTACCTAGACGCCTGCATTGTTTGAGATATCTTCATGACATTGTGTCACCATTATGATATTTCAAGTTCATTAGTTATCTCTATAGACACGCTATTGTTGTGATGATATCCATACACCGTGCCCCATATTCCGCCATGGTGGGGTGTGACAGAATGGTATCAGAGACAATGGTTATAGAGAATTAGGTTGCCTAGTCTAGTAGCCTAGTCTATAGCTTAAGGGTCCATGCATGTAGGTGTCATAGGGGTATGTGTTCATTATAGTATATGGAGTGCTTAAGTGTTAATTTCGTTTTGGATATTTATTTACCTTCATAGTTACTTATTGAGTTATTATATATGTAAGTACATTCATTTATTTTCTATTGATGCGACGTATGAACCGGAAGTGTAGGAATCTATTTAGTGTTACCCTGTCGCGTAGAAGAAGAGGTGCGCTAGGTAATAATAGGATAGTACCGATGTTGAGTCTGCGACTAGTAGTAGATTCGAATTTCCGCTTAAATGGTTATGATCATTTTTTTAATGTTGGATATTTTGTTGTTATTGATTTGTTTTGCCGTTTGATCCTCGAGATATGAATGATGTTAGGGTTGACGTATGAGATGTTCTTATTTTACCTATACGGTATATATATAGAGTGTATTTTATGTGGTATATATGTGGTAGACTTATGTGTTCTGTGTAGTACTAATTTCTTATGAGTGTCGTCATAGGAGGGAGTACATGGGTGAAAGGGGAGGCCTACGTAATTATATATGTGCCACAACACCAATAGACTTCCAAGTATGGTTGCATGAAAAAGGGGTTAGTACATGCTTGTATATGATGAGATCTGTATTTTGGGTAGTTGTACAATAGGGGTTTATGTAATGGTTGCCTATGATATGACTATGGTTTTTTTGTGTTATATGTTTTGGGTTATAGTCGTGTTGTGTGATATGGGTCACACGATATGGTTTGGTTTGGGTGATTGGTTTTATGCCTTGTTGTGGCATGGTGAGATGGTGATTACTCGTATGGAAAAACGAGTGTATGACACGATCGATTGACTTGACATGTATGATAACGAGTATGTTTTGAGAGATTTAATTGGTATATATATGCGGATGTATATATACTAGTAGATGTTATGTTATGATATACGGTCATTCAATAGTTATTATAACTTGAACGTACCTAGTGTTCTCTCGTGTTTAAACAGTTTATTAGTGCTGGAGTTTGATGGAGTTCCAACGACGTTTTGAGTCTTTTTGATGTGTGTCTGTATTCGGGTATGTATTATAATTAATGAGAACTACTAAATTTTCTTGCAAATAAGTCTGGCTAATTATAGGAAAACGATTTTGAAAATAATTTGTAAGTGTATGGTAAGATATCTTGACTTACATATCTTTTTATTAAGTTTGTGGTAGTAAGTTATAAAAAATTTGTCTTGAAAATAATTGGATTAGTTTTCTAGGTAACATGTGATAATACATTTTAAAGGGTAAAGAAATTTTACAATAATTTTCTTAAGTGGAGTTAAAATTTTAGAAGTATTCAAATGGACGGAAAGAGTAAAAAGAGAGATTTTATTTTAATGATGATAATAATAACACAACACCTTGTAAACGTGTAATAGTTAGTTATAACAAGCCTAAATGGATTATATAAAATAATTATAATATAGAATAAAATGAATAAAAACACCATATTTTATAAACACGTATTGGTTTCATAATAACAAGTGAAATGAGTTTAATGTGAGTAAACAAGATAATGGTTAGAATAACATTATACTATAGTAACTAGTGAATACCTTTGATAAAATAATGAAGATAAAAGATGAGTTTATTTTTAAATGAGATGATAGATAAAGTAAGTTTTAGTACACTAACTGAGTTGTGCCCTTTGATAGTAACGGAGATGGTAAAGTATGACTATGATTTCGTTTATTGGTGTTAAAATATGGTCCTAATATGAAGTAACTAATTGAGATGAAAATTTAAAATTTTCTAAGATATTGAAATTTGGTAATACAAATCGTCATGAGTCTATCTTTGTTGTTGGCACACTCCATTGATCTTTCGGATTACATTGTTTTGTTTTCAGTGTTTTTGGCTAGGGTTCGTTTTACCCTATATTTTATTTTGGGACACCATTGTTTGGATTTCTTTTGGTACACGTCATGGTTGATTTAGTTATGCGGTTGTAGGAACGTTAGTATGAGAGGATAGAGTTGGGTAGTATTACTTATGGTTAGATATTAGAATGGACAGATGTATATTGGTTTAAAGGTTGTGTTGAAGGAATGATTAAGATTTGTGGAGTTTTGAAACATAGATTGGTTACGGGAATAAAGGGGTAAGTAAAGTTAGTTGACTAGTCGTGGGAACGAGATGTCATGGTATGAGAAGTTGGTTGAAGTACCATTAGGAGATTAACGAAATTACTAGCGGATGTGAGGGTAGAGTAGAAAGTTTCTACTAATGGAAATATGGGGCAAATAACACACAAGGGAATTGGTATAGTTATGGAGGTAAGGTAGTAGTAGACACGCGAAGGAAAACATGGATGTGAAAGAATGATTGGTAGGAGGCTGATTAATGGTGAAGTACAACAAGTAAGGAAGAGTGAGCCATTGAGGGGTAGAAGTACCTTTAGAAATATTGTGGTTGATGAGTTGAAGTTAGAAGCTACTGCGTATTGTGAAGTTCCTAGGTAACATCATGGAGACGAGAAGGTGTGCGTGAATAGCTACATCGTGAAGCAAGGAGTCGAAAGGACTACGTGTCGGCTGCTAGAAGGATGCAAGAGATTTTGAAGGAGTCACAGAAGTTGCAAGGACTGGAAAGGTGACAAGCACTATGATGGAAATCTACGTATGGTTCGTGACGAAGAAGGACAGATCGAGTACCGGAGTGGAGATACAAAGAGCTGAACCAATGGACCGTGATCGAGTGACTACATAACATGGGAGATTAAGAACTCGTGGAAGTAACAAGGGGAGTCGAGTGACTACGCAGATAGAATTTTGTGGCAATCAATATTGAGGGATGAGTAGTGAAGCTGAGCTGAATAAATTCGTGGAGAAGTGATTAGAGAGTCGGTTTTCTGAAGGTGTTATGAAAGATCTTTGGAAGAGACAATTATGCATTATCCAATGCACTAACTATTTCCATAGATTTGATGAATGAAGTATGGAGTTTTGGTTGGATGGGATAGTGTAGGAATTAGGTAGAACCATGGAAGTAGAGGACCAAGTATTCCTAGAAGATGATGATTGAAAGTACCTCATGTTGGGTGCAATCAAAATAGAAGTATGAGATTTGAATAATAATTTAAAAATAGGGCTTAGTTTAGAAAAATGGGTATAAGATGAGAGTGTGATCCGCATGGGATCACATAAAACTCTTGTCTGTCCCTATTAGGATGGAGTAGGAGAACTAGTCGCGAGGAAAACAAGTGAAGCTACTTGGAAAGACGGGAAGCATATCATCGTGATGTATGCCATGAGCTGAGGAAAAAGAAGGAAGTCTGGATAGATGCGGATCATAAATGAAATAGGTCGAGATAGGAATCGAAGGTAAAACTTTGGTATAGCCTAATGAGTAGACTAAAGCACAAAGCATGTTAATATTGTCGTAGTGTGGAAAAGGAAATGGCACTGACCTATATTGTTTGATTGGAAGGCTTAGTATCGATAATCGAGTGGATGAGGAGTTATAGATGTGATGTGTCATGAGAGACGAAGGGTTTGGTCTAACTGAGACAAGATGAGGAGCACTATGAACTTGGAGGTAAGACATTGTGCAAGTATAAAGAAAGTGTTGAGTATAAAAAAATCTTTCATGGAGACAAGTGAGAAGGAAGTGTATAGGTGCTACTAATGAGCTATCCAAATTTAATGGAAGTAGTTGTCCTAGATTTGGATGGCAGTTGATAGACTAACTGAGATAACTGTCCTTTTGGTGATATGTATAGATCATAAGCTGATTTGGATTGGAAGAGCCTTGTTATGATGAACTAATGAATATGTGAAACACCGTCATAGGTCAATTGTGTAAGGAAATTGGAATTTTAAAGTAGTTTCTTGGTATGGACTAAAGGGAGTTGATGAACATGATTGGATATGAGTATATCCAGCTACTTGGAAAAGGATGGACGAAGTGAGAAATTGCTACAAGTATAGGATTCGTGTTGAGAGCTTGGGTGACTGATTTAGAGGGATGTGGGAAACTTGTTAACGATGTCTGAGTTTTCATATAATGATAGTTATCATACTAGAAGTCTATGAATGCCATTTGAGTCACTATATGGAAGGATAGGGTGAGTTTTCCTTATGGTGGACTAAAATCTGTGAAAGAGACTACTAATGTGGAAATGGTGTTTGTGAGAAAGGATGATAGCAACAAGATATGCTATGTTGAAAAGGATGAAACCACTAATGTTTAGTGACAAAGTTATGTAGGAAGTTTCACCCATAGTAATGGGTGGTATGTTTTGGTAAAATGGAAAAGTTGATGTAGAGTTTTTTAGGTCCATTTATGATCTTTTGAAAGATTGGACCAATAGTTTATGGGTATATAATTACATAGGGAATTGAGTGGTGTACATGATATATTTCATGTATTGAGATTTGGGAAATGTGTTTTGAGAATGCATATTTGCATGTGCGGTTATCAGGGATTTGTGTTAAAAAGAGTCATTTGTGAGATTTATTGGCTGTGAGGTCAAGATTTTATGAATGAGTTTAAATATTGTTGGTTTGTATATGTGGTATTTTGAGACTTGAACTAAAGTACACATGGAAATGAGAGGAGTTCATTTAGAACAAGCATCCTCATGTGATTTGTCGTTTGTGTGTTTGTCCTAGGGAGTAAATCTCGGGAAGAGATTTCTATTAGGAGGGAGTGATGTGACAACCATGGTTTTTCGGGTTCGTCACTTAGACTATAGTTTAAGGTGTTTTGTGCAAATATATGCTTTTATGTGCTTATGTGTTTATTTTGTGTGTTTGGAGAGAGGTTTGGATATCGTTTATGGGTATATGGTACTCATAAGTAAATCGAGGAACGTTTATTTCATGTTCATGAGCTCACAAGGTAGTGACTATGAAATGAGATGGTGTTATTTCATGGCTTTACGTATACGTATATGTATTATTAGAAAATCGTATTTTTACGATTCAGGGTTTGCATTTAGGTGTCTCGGATGAGGTATTTAGTCACGAGAATAATTCACGGGATGGTTTTAAGTCATTTAGGACTTAGTTATATAGTTTATTTCACATTCTTAGAGTTTTTATAAAACTGTATATTTTTACGTTTTTTACGGTATACGCGTAAAAACTGACCAGTTTTACGGTTTTGAGGTTTCCGAGGCTTTAGGAGCTAAAATAAATTAAGCTAAATTAAGGTATTATTAATAATATATTAATAAGTAATAAAAAGAAAAAAAATATAAAAATACATATAATAGTCGGTTTTAGGATGCAAGAAAGAAAAAGAAAAGGGAAAAAAAGGAAAAAGGGGAACCGGGCTTTTGTAATAGGCCAAGGACTTGTAGGAAATTATATAAAAAAGTTTTATTAACCAAAAACATTCATAAAATCTCTGGAGATCAATCTTAAGTCGAAATCCATGGAGTCTATTTAGGGTTTTCATATTTTCTTGTCTTCCATTAATTCTAAGGTAAAAATCTTCAATCTCTTTTTGATTAAATTGTTTTTATTCTTTCTTAATCATTATATGATGGATCTAGGTTAGTGTTTATTAGAAAATCTGTAATTTAATATTATCACAATGATATAGACATGATTAGAATAATTAGGGTTAATGATTAAACATGATGAGGGTAATTAATTTGGTTAATTATGTTAAATTCATTTTTAAAAACTGGGCAGAATTTTTGGGTCATTGTTTTGATCATATCTAAAGTTTTACAAAGTTTTAATTTTCGAATCTTATGTCCCTGGAAAGGTAATTGAGTTGACTTTCAAATGCAAGAAACGAGAACCAATTGGAGGTCTGGAAGTTGGTCAAAAACAGGTTACATCAGTCGGGTGTCAAAACAGTTTTTGGATCACCCTGTTTTCTTTTTATGTTTTGAATTGTTTGGGGTACTTAAGATTATACTGGAACCTTCAAACGAAAACGAGACTTATATTATATATTAAATAAAATATCTGGAGGAGGTCTAAACAAATGGGTTAGGGTAAGACCCTCTGCTCATAACAAACTTTTCATATGTTTAAAATCAGTAAATTCTGGATAGGTAAAAGTATATATATATATATATGGAGGCCGTAACAGTGTCTTCAAGGTTGTGGCCAAAGGGGAGAGTTAGCTAACAAATGTAAGGGAATAGGGTTTCGTTTACAGAGGATGTTTATTTGGTTAAGTGGGTGTTTGACCCATAGTTTAAGGTATGAAAAACGGGACTGTTTTGGGTTAAATGTTAACGGGGCAAGTTATGAACTAAACTAAGTTAATGGATTTATAGAGGGGTGTTATGAGATGCATATGGCATATGAATGGGGTTATGTTGTAGGACAAGGTTAGATATCCATCATAGATTGATGAGCCATTTTGGTATGTGGTTCATGTCTTGATTGTATACGTTTGTGTGTTTAGATTTTGCTAGAGTGCGGGTACTTGGAGAAGCTTGTTCAGGTGAGTTTCATAGTCCCACGTTTCTATGATTTATAAATGTTTTGAATTCCAGATGGGATGGAAGAGACATTGTGTGGTTTTTTAACTAGTGTGGTGAATGTTTTTATGGTTTGTGATGGACTTGTGTGTACATTTATGTGATTAACCACTATGTGATTCTTGATTGTTATTGTGGTTTGACTTGGTACCAAGGGGATATTGACAAGGCGGGGCCTTGGGATTGGTTCATAGGTGTATGGGCGCCTATGGGACCATGGTTATTGGTAAGGATGGGAGCCTTGGAAATTGTGGTTATTGGTAAGGCTTGGTGCCTTGGAATTGTGATTGTATGGTTAATCTTTAATGGTAGTTGTTAATGCATAATTGTAACACATTATCCACATGTTCTTTTATTGATGGTTGTTATTCCCAGCTTATAACTATTTTGGGGTTGGTCTAAACCTATGACTGATACAAAGATTTTCATTGGGTTCTAAATTCTCTCGGTATCCTCTCGAATTGATCACGGCTCTAAGTGGAATGATTTGTTCTTGGTGACAAATAGGGGATTTGGTTTTCTATTCTACTAATAAAGAAATAAATGAACGTCGTCGAGAAATTTAAATAAAATATAAAGTGAGGAAAGATTAAACTAAAATTAAAGACGTTCAAAAATAAATGACGAGAAATTAAACTAATTAAACGTAAATATGAAAATTTAATTAGAATGAAAACTTTGAAAATTAAAATACTCGAAAATTAAACTAAGATGAACGAGTAAAAATAATGCTAAGAAAATTGGCGGGAAAAACAAATTCAAAAATTAAATTTAAAATAAAAGGAACAATTTCGCAATTAAAATGAATTAATTTCGCAATATGTAAACATTAATTTCACAATACTAATAAAACTGGAAATAATTCCGCAATTAAAAGAGAGTTGCGAAATCTTTACCAAGATTTCGCAATGTTGTTGATATATAATTTCGCAATACAGAAAAGAACATAAATTCGCAATTAAAAATATTCAAATTCGCAATACCCAAAAAAGAAAGATTTCGCAACTTGGAAAAAGTTCAAATTCGCAACTTCAGAAATTTAATTCAATTTCGCAATCAAAAAGATGATTCAATTTCGCAATCAGAAAAGATGAACAAATTCGCAACTTTGGAAAAGTTCAAATTCGCAATACCAAATAAAGATCAAATTCGCAACTTTATGAAAAGTTGCAAAATCAAATCAGACAATCCTAAAAAATAGGATCTCGGACAAAGACGATTTTTAACAACTTTTTAGTAACTTTTCAATGATAATAAGCCAAGAAAAACTCCAATAAGCTATCAATAAGCTAAGGAAAAGATCAAGACTTGTAAAGACATCAAAGTAATCACACGAAATTCAAAAAGATCACAACTTTAAATAAGAACTTGATTACAAAGATGATGAAATCAAGAACACAATTAACAAGAAAGATTAAAGGATGGAGATTAAGAAAAGATTATGCTTGGAAGGTTAAGATTAATATTAAAAGCAAGAATTTTTAAACAAGAAATTAAGGTTTTCTAGTGAGAGAAAGTTAAGCTTTCTCTCTCTAGATTTAAAACTACAAAGTAAAAAAATGAAACTAAAACTAACTAGGTGTCTAATTTTTGTGAAGTAAGGTCTTTATATAGGCGTGTGATATGGGCTTGTAAATGGGCTTTGGTATCGGGCTTCTTTTCTTCTTTCTCCTTTAGTCTTCTCGTCTCTTTAAATAAACGTTTCCGACTTTGGATTTTGAGAAGTGTCGGTGAATAATTCCAACTCGTCTTATAATCTTTTGTTTAATAGACTCGAGTTCTTTGACATATATGAATCTTCCATCTTTGTTTAATAGGCACAATGACTTCAAATCTTTTGCATCTCTTGGACAATAGACTTCGTCTTGAGTCTTTTTCCTCGATAAAACCCGTGCAATCCCATGTTTTCTTCACTATTCATCCGGTTGACTCTGAAAGCACAATAAACACAAAAACCATGCATAATTCCAAACAAATGATATTAAATACGTGTTTTGGTCTTGTTTTAGCCAGAAATAAGTGGTAAAAGGATGGGTGTTTTCACACCTATCAAATCCCCTACACTTAACCATTGCCATGCCCTCATAAGAAAGTTTACACTTTTCTCATAATCAATCAACCTTGGCCTTATTAAAATTCTACTAAACAAAAATTAAAGTACTAAGAGAAATCAAAACTTTTAAAGTAAACAAACGGATGGAAATAACTTGCAAAGAGATCAAGGACTTACATTAGTGCTTTGGTGCTGCGAAGATTTATCACCCTCAAGTTTCACGTTCCCCAAACTAAGCTTAAAAATGAGATCATTGTTATTATAAGTTAGCAAATCAAACACTCACACACATGGCTTAATTATATGCTTAGACTCCCTTATTCCTAGAGGTATCTCTTATATTTTATTTTTGTCTTAGAATGATCATGAAGATGCATTTTTGGACTTATTTCGATAGTTTATTTAGGCTGAAAGCAAAGTAGGACGATTTGATCAATAGTTAGCTAAAGGACAAAATCTCTTAAAACTGCTTCTCGGGATATCAAAAAGTTCATATCTTGGCATAACTTGGTTCACGATTTGAGACCTTTCTCGGGCCGATATTTGGCATGTACTTCATACTTCATATCTTGAGAGACGTTCTTGAGATAATGGTCTTCTCATCGTTAATAGAGTTTCTTCACTTGGAGACTTTTGAGGGGTACTCCAACTTTGTTGACCACGACTTCATGATTATTCTTTAATCTCTAATTGGGATTTTGAGATACAACGATCCGCCTCCTTTTCGGACTTGGATCTATTTATCCTCATACCTTGTTAGGGTCTTTTCGGATAGACTTCTCCATGATCTTTATGGGAGTTGATTGCTTTTCGTCGTGAGTCTTGATCCTTCATATTGATTTTGGGAATAATGCTTTTCACATCACTTGGGATCTTCAGCAATAAAATAGAATCCTCATGCCTTGTTAGGGCCTTTTCGGACTCGCCAATCTTCGCGCCCCGCTTCATAAGTTATGCCTTGGCTATGAACTCTTATCATTACCGAGCAACTTTTAAACGATCTTGGGCTAGAAGCTAAGTAACTTTTCAAATCGTACGACCTTACTTATTGCAGATAAATTATTAGCAAGTGATGGGAGAATAGGCAAATAATTACACCAAGTGAGCTTGTGCAAGAATACCGACTTATAATTGACTCTATCATCCCTCGTTCTCCACAATTTAAAATCTCAAGTAATGAGACTCGTGGATGCTTAGCCTAATAAACCAATTAAGGTCTACATGTGGGAGTAAGCTCCCCTACACTTAGGACATTGTGCACGTTGTTTAAATCTTGCTAAGGAAAAGACAACTAAAGAGATTCCTATTTTAATATTGAGAAAATATAAAATAGTGAATCGAAAAGAGTTTAGGATAGAACCGGGAAGAAGTAGAACACGGAATCACGGGTTCGTCAAGAATCATCAAGAGTGGATCATTGAAGCTCGAATCCCTGATTAAGAAGTGAGGAAAGGAAATAGCAATCCAAAGGGTCCCCCCTACACTTATGGTAAAGAAAGCGGAAAGATAGATGCATGGGTTGCCTCCCAAGAAGCGCTTGATTTTTGTTAACCGAGTCGTGAGCCTGACTCGACCTTGATCATCAACGGAAGTAGCATGAAACAAATCCACCAGGGTCAAAGACATAGTTTTCATCCATCAATAAGAACGAGCTTAAGGCGAACAAGGCAAGCCAAAAGAGAAATGGCAAGGTTCCCTTAAGCAGCGATGGAGCACGGTGGAAGCAAAGTTGAAGTGGAGCACGCATGTCTTCAAAATTTCCAAAGATATTTCCTTTTATTTCATCAGGTGGATACTGAGATGGCTTAAAGACTTCAATACCGGGGTCGAACACCTTTTCCTTCAGGGGAAAATAGCACTCAGGCTCAGCCGAGTGTGAAGAAGATCCGCAAAGAAGCACAACCTCGTCCCCAGGAGTGGGACAAAGAGGTGTCAAATCATACGTGCAACGGATTTCGGTGTCGACCGGTTTCTTCTCTTTTGACAAAATGCTCTTCAAATCCAAAGTAGGATCAAGGCGATAATCTTCAAAGTCAAAAGGAGGAGCATCACTCTCATGAGGGAAGTATGTGTTGAGAAATTCAGAGAAATCTTCCTCAAATGAATAATCGTCCAAAGTAGGATCGAGTGATGATGGAGGATCTTCATCATGTGAAGAATCGCTCGATAGAGTATCAGCCTCATCAAAATCATCGAATGTGGGCAGCTCGGGATACTCAGAAGTACAATCAAAATCATCTGAATCTGAGCTAGAATCATCATCATCATAAGCATCAAAGACCGGTTGAGAATCATAAATGGGAGAAGCGTCCAAAGTAGAGTGAGAATCATCCACATTATCTTCAAAGAGTGGATTATCAGTGGAAGACTCGAATAGAGGATTGTCGTAGACGGTAAAGTCATCGAGCACATTTATCATATTTACTGATTCTCGGCTTCCAAAAGATTTGCCTGTAAGCCTCCCCATTTTAAAAACTTTAGAATCATCCCCGACTCTTAAGATTAACTCACCTTCGGCCACATCTATTAAAGCACGTCCGGTTCTCAAGAATGGCCGACCAAGTATTAAAGGAATACGAGGGTCCATTTCATAATCAACTACGACAAAGTCAACCGGGAAAGTAAATGTGCCAACTTTAATAAACACGTCTTCGGCTATACCAACGGGGTAAGCGAGAGTGCGGTTTGCAAGTTCGAGAGTCATCTTTGTTGGAATGAGATCGGGCAATGATAGTGTTTTCCAAACACTGAGTGGCATAAGATTAATACTAGCCCCGAGATCAGCAAGAGCAGTAAATTCTTCAGTTTTGTTGAATACGCAAGACAACACAAAACGACCGGGATCTCCAAGCTTTTCCGGAAGTTCTCTAAGAAGGACTGCAGAGCAGTTTTCATTTAAGCGTGTGTTGGCGAGTTCAAGCAGTTTCTCCTTCTTGCTAAGCAATTCCTTGAATGCTTTGACAAATTTCGGCATGTGGCAAAGTGCTTCAACAAGGCTAATGTTGATGGTCATTTTAGATAGCATATCCACATATTTCATTACACTACAGTCATTCTTGGTTAGCTCGTTGGTCTTGCCTATGCGAGAAGGGTATGGGATTCTGGGTTGATAAGGGTTAGGTGTAGGTGTAGTTGGTGAAGGTTGTGATGTTGAAGGGTCCTTCCGAGATACATCGTCATGACGAGGCGGAGTCGGTAATGGTGTACTACTACTAGGTGTAGGAGGAGTCGGGATACATGGTGGTGGAGGAGGTGTAGATGATGGTGGTGGGGTAGGTGGATCGACAATGGTGAGTCCACTACGCGTAGTTATAGCACTCACATTAGCTCGCGGATTGGGGACAATGTTTGAAGGTAGAGAACCCGAAGAAGAAGAAGGTTGAGCTTCGGGCAAGAAACTAGCCAACAGATTTTTCAATTCAGTTGTTTGAGCGATGAAGGAGGATTGAAGGTTTTCACGAACCTCGGTTCTGATGTCATTACCTTGCTTCAAGATATCTCCTTTCAAATTTATTATTTGGCTCTGTAGATTCTTGATTTGCTCACCTTGAGTTCTCATGATGGTGTCAACATCGGGATTAATGGGCGGGTGTTGTTGGGTGGGTGGTTGATAAGGGTTAGAAGCACGAGGTGGGATTTGGTTGCTTCTATTGTAGTTGTTGGCGGGGTTTTGGTTCTGAGGAGAAAAACCGGGTGAAAGGTAATTGTTTGAACGGTAGCTCAGCAGGTTTCTATCCCCTTGTTATCTAGCTTGGTAATTTTCCGGTGAATAATTACCGTAAGCTGCATACACATTTTACGGATTTCCTTGTGTCGAAGGACAATCGGTGTATGAGTGAGGACCGCCACATGTTTCACAAGGATTAGCGACCGCTTTAACTTGTTGTTGTTGGTTTGAAGCGAGAAGTGTAATACTTTTGCTCATTTCAGCCATCATGCGGGTGAGTTCGGTCATCTCAGGGTTTGCTGAGGTAGAAGAAACATTGACTCTCGTGTTGTTTCTAGAAGAAGCAGAGGAATCCCAGTTCTTATGATGAGTAGTCATGTTCTCTATTAACTCTCTACACTCCTCGGGTCTCCTTTTCATGAATGTGCCACCGGCGGCTGCATTAATCGTATCACGATCTCGAAAAGTCAATCCGTTGTAGAAAGTATCGATCAAGGTGACCGGAAGCATGTTGTGGTTTGGACAACGGTCTATCAAGACATTATATCTCTCCCAAGCGTCGAAAAGAGATTCATCAGGGTCTTGCATGAAACCGCTGATCTGATTGCGAAGGCTGGTGACCATGGATGGTGGAAAGTAGCGCGAAAGAAAGCGTTGAGTCATGTCATCCCAAGTGTGAATAGAATTCTTCGGGAGACGATCAAACCATTTCTCGGCATGATGCGATAAAGTATGTGGGAAGAGTTGTAGGCGGAGTACATCCATTGTGGCCCCAGGCAACTTCATGCTTTGGGTGATTGTAATGAACTTGTCGAGGTGTTTGTTGGCATCATCATCAGGCAATCCTCTAAATGGGTTTGTTTGTACTTGCTGAATCATGTGGTGCTTCAACGAAAACTCAGGAGCGTTGATTTGCATCGGCGCAATCGGTCCTCCTCGTCCAAACATTGTTGGTTGACAAAGTTCCTCCATGGTCCGAAGATCGGGCTGTGGAAGAGCATTGTTGTTATTATTATTATTGTTGAGGTGCGGTAGTTGATTATTGTTGTTAACACCTGCCATATCTAAATCTTCTTGAGGCTCGGGCTCTTGATAGTTAGAAGATCTAGTACGCATACACCTGAAAATGCAAAAGAAAAAGAAACCAAACGCAAAGGCAATATATATACACAATAAAGATAAAATCTTTTTGGATTTTTGAAATTTTTAATTTTTATGGTTTTTATGAATTTTTTAATTTTTATGAGTTTTGAATTTTTTTTATGCAAGAAAATTAACGTTCACAAGTGAACGGATCCCAAAAAGCAACGTGTCTAGCACAGAAAACTGTTGATCTTAACGAAAAGAGCCGGCAGCGGCGCCATTTGATAACTGGGCTTTTGACACCCCGTATAAAAATTAAAGATTAAGTTCGTGTTCTCGGAATCTTAACGAATTGATCTAGGCTCCTATGTGTGACTTAGTTGATCTTTGGTGAAAAAGAATATTTTTGGGTGATTTTAAATTTAAATGCAAAGACTTAAAAGTAAAAGTGCTTTTTAAGTAAATCTAAGTCTAATTAAAGTAAAGTGCGAGTATTTAAAAACGTTACTAAAATTAAAGGGCACTAAAATAAAATGACGTAAACTTAAATCTATCTAAGGCAAACTTAAAGTGCGACTAAAACTAAAACTAAGGCAAATAATCTAAAAGTGCAATTAAATAAAAAGGCAAGTAAAATAAAGCTTGAAGATAAAAATTAAAGATAAAAGCTAATAAGAACCTGAATACAGCTCATTCAGAATAAACCTTCGTTTGGAACAATCACTCGTCCTAAATGTCACCTTTGGTTGAAATGATTCTTCTTCACTTGGAATATTACCAAAATCCTTGATCCGGAACAAATTTGTCTGAATATGTCACTTATCCAAAACAATCCTTCGTTCGGAACTTGCTGATTCGGAACTTGTAAATCTTGCCTTGATTCGGAAGTTTTGGTCACCCCCTGATTCGGAACTTTCCGGATGAAGCTCCCTTATTCGGAACTTTTGAAGTTCCGAATGAAGGCTCTTGGTTCAGAACTTTTGGAATTGGTTCGGAAGTTACTGGTTCGGAAGGTTCCGAATGAAGAGTCTTGGTTCGGAAGTTTTGACTTCCGAATGAACAAGTTTGGTTCGGAAGTTTTGAAGTCCCGAATGAGCAACCTTGGTTCAGAAGTTTTGACTTCCGGATGAAGCTCCTTGATTCGGAACTTTGGACTTCCGAATGAAGCCTTCTATCCTTTCCTTGGTTCGGAACTTTTTCTGGAAACACAGAAACAAAGCAAAACTATTCCGAAGAACAAGGAAGATGAGTACCAGCAGATATAAACACAAATTAAGCAAAATCAACACAACGAATTAATAAAAATAGTAACGAATCAACAAATAACATCAACAAACAATCAAAAACATGAAATCAAACAACTTTTACCACAATAATCAACAACCACTTAGATCAAAATAAAGCATGAACATGAACATAACATAAACTCATGAATCAAAGAATAAGAAAGGTAGATAAGAGATTGACAAGATAAAGTAAAGATTGACAATAATTAAATGAAAACTTACTTGAAATTAAATGAATTTAAGGTGCGAGACAAGGTAATTAAATTGACAATTAATGTAAATGACAAGTAGTTAAATGGTGGAAGAACTAGTGTCACCCTAGCCAACAAAAGTGAAAAATGACTAATCTAATCTATTTATAGGGAAGACTAAAGCTTGCTTAGGAAGCTTCCTTAATTGCATACTTAGTCCCTCCTTCTTTAAGCTTCTCTTAATTGCAAGATTAAGTCCCTCCTTCTTTTAATCTTCATTAAATGTGGACTTAAAGGACTTTTGGCTTCGGGATTTCTTTGAACTCGTCTTTAAATTCTTCAATAAAATGGACTTGAATTCTTCGGCTTTTGATAAACTTCCGTCTTTTGACTTTTTCTTCGATAAATCTTCAGAATTGGTCGTGGACTTCCGTTCTTTTTGCACTCTTGACTTCTTGACTTCGTTTTTCATCCTTTTCTTCAATAAAAGTCTGTAAATGCCCGTGAATGTCCGTGTTTTCTCCATTTTTCACCTTTTTATCCTAAATCACAACAAAAACACAAACCACGCATAATTCCGACATAAAAGACATAAAATACACGTATAAAAATTAAAGATTAAGTTCGTGTTCTCGGAATCTTAACGAATTGATCTAGGCTCCTATGTGTGACTTAGTTGATCTTTGGTGAAAAAGAATATTTTTGGGTGATTTTAAATTTAAATGCAAAGACTTAAAAGTAAAAGTGCTTTTTAAGTAAATCTAAGTCTAATTAAAGTAAAGTGCGAGTATTTAAAAACGTGACTAAAATTAAAGGGCACTAAAATAAAATGACGTAAACTTAAATCTATCTAAGGCAAACTTAAAGTGCGACTAAAACTAAAACTAAGGCAAATAATCTAAAAGTGCAATTAAATAAAAAGGCAAGTAAAATAAAGCTTGAAGATAAAAATTAAAGATAAAAGCTAATAAGAACCTGAATACAGCTCATTCAGAATAAACCTTCGTTTGGAACAATCACTCGTCCTAAATGTGACCTTTGGTTGAAATGATTCTTCTTCACTTGGAATATTACCAAAATCCTTGATCCGGAACAAATTTGTCTGAATATGTCACTTATCCAAAACAATCCTTCGTTCGGAACTTGCTGATTCGGAACTTGTAAATCTTGCCTTGATTCGGAAGTTTTGGTCACCCCCTGATTCGGAACTTTCCGGATGAAGCTCCCTTATTCGGAACTTTTGAAGTTCCGAATGAAGGCTCTTGGTTCGGAACTTTTGGAATTGGTTCGGAAGTTACTGGTTCGGAAGGTTCCGAATGAAGAGTCTTGGTTCGGAAGTTTTGACTTCCGAATGAACAAGTTTGGTTCGGAAGTTTTGAAGTCCCGAATGAGCAACCTTGGTTCGGAAGTTTTGACTTCCGGATGAAGCTCCTTGATTCGGAACTTTGGACTTCCGAATGAAGCCTTCTATCCTTTCCTTGGTTCGGAACTTTTTCTGGAAACACAGAAACAAAGCAAAACTATTCCAAAGAACAAGGAAGATGAGTACCAGCAGATATAAACACAAATTAAGCAAAATCAACACAACAAATTAATAAAAATAGTAACGAATCAACAAATAACATCAACAAACAATCAAAAACATGAAATCAAACAACTTTTACCATAATAATCAACAACCACTTAGATCAAAATAAAGCATGAACATGAACATAACATAAACTCATGAATCAAAGAATAAGAAAGGTAGATAAAAGATTGACAAGATAAAGTAAAGATTGACAATAATTAAATGAAAACTTACTTGAAATTAAATGAATTTAAGGTGCGAGACAAGGTAATTAAATTGACAATTAATGTAAATGACAAGTATTTAAATGGTGGAAGAACTAGTGTCACCCTAGCCAACAAAAGTGAAAAATGACTAATCTAATCTATTTATAGGGAAGACTAAAGCTTGCTTAGGAAGCTTCCTTAATTGCATACTTAGTCCCTCGTTCTTTAATCTTCTCTTAATTGCAAGATTAAGTCCCTCCTTCTTTTAATCTTCATTAAATGTGGACTTAAAGGACTTTTGGCTTCGGGATTTCTTTGAACTCGTCTTTAAATTCTTCAATAAAATGGACTTGAATTCTTCGGCTTTTGATAAACTTCCGTCTTTTGACTTTTTCTTCGATAAATCTTCAGAATTGGTCGTGGACTTCCGTTCTTTTTGCACTCTTGACTTCTTGACTTCGTTTTTCATCCTTTTCTTCAATAAAAGTCTGTAAATGCCCGTGAATGTCCGTGTTTTCTCCATTTTTCACCTTTTTATCCTAAATCACAACAAAAACACAAACCATGCATAATTCCGACATAAAAGACATAAAATACACGTTTAGGTCCGGTTATTATTGTAATTAAGTGGTAGAAAAGATGGGTGTTTACACACCTATCAAATCACCTACACTTGACCATTGCAATGTCCTCATGCAATGCATTAGTTACAAAGCAAGATTACACTTTTCATCATAATCAATCCACGTTGGCCTTTATTAAAGAGATAGAAAATTAAAGACATTCAAAATAAAGAAATCAAAAGCATACCTTGGGTTTTGAAAATGTTATGAATAATCATCATTCTCAAGTTTTCACTTTCTCCAAACCAAGCTTAAAAACGAGATCATTGTTATTATAAGTTAGTAAACTAACACGAACTCATGTGGGCCAATTACTCACTTAGACTCCCTTATTCCTAGGTGTATCTCTTATATTTTATTATTTGTCCTGAATGATCACGAAGATGCATTGTTTGACTTATTTCGATAGTTATTTAGTCTGAAAATAAAGTGCAAGATTTAATCAATAGTTAGCTAAAGGACCAAATCTTTTAAAACTGCTTCTCGGGATATCAAAAAGTTCATATCTTGGCATAACTTGGTTCGCGATTTGAGACCTTTCTCGGGCCGATATTTGGCAGCGACTTCATACTTCAAATCTTGAGAGACGTTCATGAAATAATGGTCTTCTCTTCATTATTGGAATTTCTTCACTTGAAGTTTTGAGAGATTCATACTTGGACCACGACTTCTTCATTTTTCTCCAATCTTTATTTTGGACTTTGATATACAACGATCCGCCTCCTTTTATGACTTGGATCTATTTATCCTCATACCTTGTTAGGGTCTTTTCGGATACACTTCTCCATGACTTTGGGGAGTTTTTGCTTTACGTCGTGTGTCTCGATCCTTCATATTGATTTTCGATAAATGATTCTTCACATCACTTTGGATCTTTAGCAACAAAACGTAGCCCTCATGCCTTGTTAGGGCCTTTTCGGACTCGCCAATCTTCGCGCCCCGCTTCATAAGTTATGCCTTGGCTATGAACTCTCGTCATTACCGAGCAACTTTTAAACGATCTGGGGCTAGAAGCTAAGTAACTTTTTAAATCGTACAACCTTATTTATTAGCAAATAAATTATTTAGCAAGCGATGGGAGAATAGGCTCATAATTAACTCACATAAATTCATGAAAGAATACCGAACTTATAATTGGCTCTATCATCTCTCGTTCTCTACAGTTTAAAATCTCAAGTAATGAGACTCGTGGATGCTTAGCCTATTAAATCAAAGTTTTGGGTTTTCGAGTCGCCTATAGGATCTTGCAAATTCTTAGACTCTTTCAAGTTTAGAAATCGCGTCTTAAAGTTCCCTTGATAAACGACTCTCTAGGATCCATTATAGGAACTTGCGAAAAGTTCGTGTTCTTAACCCGTGAGAGTTAAGACTTTCGCGTTTTATAGCTCCCTATATAAAAGCCTAGCAAAACTTGACTTAAACATGTTAAGGATACTAGCTAGAGTAAACTCGGATTGAGTCAAAAGATTCACAACGTTTGAAAATTAAACCACTTATTCAAAGATTTATTCTAGCAGAGAAAGAGAATAACTATACAAAGATAACAACTAATAGGCCAAAATAGATCAAAAATTTTGAAAAATGTCGAAAAATTGATTTTCCGTTTAAAATGAGGACAAAAACAAGGAAAAGACCACTTAACTTCGATAGAAGTCCCCCCTACACTTAAGATAAACATTGTCCTCAATGTTTAAGCATGTGGGAGTAAGCTCCCCTACACTTAGGACATTGTGCACGTTGTTTAAATCTTGCTAAGGAAAAGACAACTAAAGAGATTCCTATTTTAATATTGAGAAAATATAAAATAGTGAATCGAAAAGAGTTTAGGATAGAACCGGGAAGAAGTAGAACACGGAATCACGGGTTCGTCAAGAATCATCAAGAGTGGATCATTGAAGCTCGAATCCCTGATTAAGAAGTGAGGAAAGGAAATAGCAATCCAAAGGGTCCCCCCTACACTTATGGTAAAGAAAGCGGAAAGATAGATGCATGGGTTGCCTCCCAAGAAGCGCTTGATTTTTGTTAACCGAGTCGTGAGCCTGACTCGACCTTGATCATCAACGGAAGTAGCATGAAACAAATCCACCAGGGTCAAAGACATAGTTTTCATCCATCAATAAGAACGAGCTTAAGGCGAACAAGGCAAGCCAAAAGAGAAATGGCAAGGTTCCCTTAAGCAGCGATGGAGCACGGTGGAAGCAAAGTTGAAGTGGAGCACGCATGTCTTCAAAATTTCCAAAGATATTTCCTTTTATTTCATCAGGTGGATACTGAGATGGCTTAAAGACTTCAATACCGGGGTCGAACACCTTTTCCTTCAGGGGAAAATAGCACTCAGGCTCAGCCGAGTGTGAAGAAGATCCGCAAAGAAGCACAACCTCGTCCTCAGGAGTGGGACAAAGAGGTGTCAAATCATACGTGCAACGGATTTCGGTGTCGACCGGTTTCTTCTCTTTTGACAAAATGCTCTTCAAATCCAAAGTAGGATCAAGGCGATAATCTTCAAAGTCAAAAGGAGGAGCATCACTCTCATGAGGGAAGTATGTGTTGAGAAATTCAGAGAAATCTTCCTCAAATGAATAGTCGTCCAAAGTAGGATCGAGTGATGATGGAGGATCTTCATCATGTGAAGAATCGCTCGATAGAGTATCAGCCTCATCAAAATCATCGAATGTGGGCAGCTCGGGATACTCAGAAGTACAATCAAAATCATCTGAATCTGAGCTAGAATCATCATCATCATAAGCATCGAAGACCGGTTGAGAATCATAAATGGGAGAAGCGTCCAAAGTAGAGTGAGAATCATCCACATTATCTTCAAAGAGTGGATTATCAGTGGAAGACTCGAATAGAGGATTGTCGTAGACGGTAAAGTCATCGAGCACATTTATCATATTCACTGATTCTCGGCTTCCAAAAGATTTGCCTGTAAGCCTCCCCATTTTAAAAACTTTAGAATCATCCCCGACTCTTAAGATTAACTCACCTTCGGCCACATCTATTAAAGCACGTCCGGTTCTCAAGAATGGCCGACCAAGTATTAAAGGAATACGAGGGTCCATTTCATAATCAACTACGACAAAGTCAATCGGGAAAGTAAATGTGCCAACTTTAATAAACACGTCTTCGGCTATACCAACGGGGTAAGCGAGAGTGCGGTTTGCAAGTTCGAGAGTCATCTTTGTTGGAATGAGATCGGGCAATGATAGTGTTTTCCAAACACTGAGTGGCATAAGATTAATACTAGCCCCGAGATCAGCAAGGGCAGTAAATTCTTCAGTTTTGTTGAATACGTAAGACAACACAAAACGACCGGGATCTCCAAGCTTTTCCGGAAGTTCTCTAAGAAGGACTGCAGAGCAGTTTTCATTTAAGCGTGTGTTGGCGAGTTCAAGCAGTTTCTCCTTCTTGCTAAGCAATTCCTTGAATGCTTTGACAAATTTCGGCATGTGGCAAAGTGCTTCAACAAGGCTAATGTTGATGGTCATTTTAGATAGCATATCCACATATTTCATTACATTACAGTCATTCTTGGTTAGCTCGTTGGTCTTGCCTATGCGAGAAGGGTATGGGATTCTGGGTTGATAAGGGTTAGGTGTAGGTGTAGTTGGTGAAGGTTGTGATGTTGAAGGGTCCTTCCGAGATACATCGTCATGACGAGGCGGAGTCGGTAATGGTGTACTACTACTAGGTGTAGGAGGAGTCGGGATACATGGTGGTGGAGGAGGTGTAGATGATGGTGGTGGGGTAGGTGGATCGACAATGGTGAGTCCACTACGCGTAGTTATAGCACTCACATTAGCTCGCGGATTGGGGACGGTGTTTGAAGGTAGAGAACCCGAAGAAGAAGAAGGTTGAGCTTCGGGCAAGAAACTAGCCAACAGATTTTTCAATTCAGTTGTTTGAGTGATGAAGGAGGATTGAAGGTTTTCACGAACCTCGGTTCTGATGTCATTACCTTGCTTCAAGATATCTCCTTTCAAATTTATTATTTGGCTCTGTAGATTCTTGATTTGCTCACCTTGAGTTCTCATGATGGTGTCAACATCGGGATTAATGGGCGGGTGTTGTTGGGTGGGTGGTTGATAAGGGTTAGAAGCACGAGGTGGGATTTGGTTGCTTCTATTGTAGTTGTTGGCGGGGTTTTGGTTCTGAGGAGAAAAACCGGGTGAAAGGTAATTGTTTGAACGGTAGCTCAGCAGGTTTCTATCCCCTTGTTGTCTAGCTTGGTAATTTTCCGGTGAATAATTACCGTAAGCTGCATACGCATTTTCCGGATTTCCTTGTGTCGAAGGACAATCGGTGTATGAGTGAGGACCGCCACATGTTTCACAAGGATTAGCGACCGCTTTAACTAGTTGTTGTTGGTTTGAAGCGAGAAGTGTAATACTTTTGCTCATTTCAGCCATCATGCGGGTGAGTTCGGTCATCTCAGGGTTTGCTGAGGTAGAAGAAACATTGACTCTCGTGTTGTTTCTAGAAGAAGCAGAGGAATCCCAGTTCTTATGATGAGTAGTCATGTTCTCTATTAACTCTCTACACTCCTCGGGTCTCCTTTTCATGAATGTGCCACCGGCGGCTGCATTAATCGTATCACGATCTCGAAAAGTCAATCCGTTGTAGAAAGTATCGATCAAGGTGACCGGAAGCATGTTGTGGTTTGGACAACGGTCTATCAAGACATTATATCTCTCCCAAGCGTCGAAAAGAGATTCATCAGGGTCTTGCATGAAACCGCTGATTTGATTGCGAAGGCTGGTGACCATGGATGGTGGAAAGTAGCGCGAAAGAAAGCGTTGAGTCATGTCATCCCAAGTGTGAATAGAATTCTTCGGGAGACGATCAAACCATTTCTCGGCATGATGCGATAAAGTATGTGGGAAAAGTTGTAGGCGGAGTACATCCATTGTGGCCCCAGGCAACTTCATGCTTTGGGTGATTGTAATGAACTTGTCGAGGTGTTTGTTGGCATCATCATCAGGCAATCCTCTAAATGGGTTTGTTTGTACTTGCTGAATCATGTGGTGCTTCAACGAAAACTCAGGAGCGTTGATTTGCATCGGCGCAATCGGTCCTCCTCGTCCAAACATTGTTGGTTGACAAAGTTCCTCCATGGTCCGAAGATCGGGCTGTGGAAGAGCATTGTTGTTATTATTATTATTGTTGAGGTGCGGTAGTTGATTATTGTTGTTAACACCTGCCATATCTAAATCTTCTTGAGGCTCGGGCTCTTGATAGTTAGAAGATCTAGTACGCATACACCTGAAAATGCAAAAGAAAAAGAAACCAAACGCAAAGGCAATATATATACACAATAAAGATAAAATCTTTTTGGATTTTTGAAATTTTTAATTTTTATGGTTTTTATGAATTTTTTAATTTTTATGAGTTTTGAATTTTTTTTATGCAAGAAAATTAACGTTCACAAGTGAACGGATCCCAAAAAGCAACGTGTCTAGCACAGAAAACTGTTGATCTTAACGAAAAGAGCCGGCAGCGGCGCCATTTGATAACTGGGCTTTTGACACCCCGTATAAAAATTAAAGATTAAGTTCGTGTTCTCGGAATCTTAACGAATTGATCTAGGCTCCTATGTGTGACTTAGTTGATCTTTGGTGAAAAAGAATATTTTTGGGTGATTTTAAATTTAAATGCAAAGACTTAAAAGTAAAAGTGCTTTTTAAGTAAATCTAAGTCTAATTAAAGTAAAGTGCGAGTATTTAAAAACGTGACTAAAATTAAAGGGCACTAAAATAAAATGACGTAAACTTAAATCTATCTAAGGCAAACTTAAAGTGCGACTAAAACTAAAACTAAGGCAAATAATCTAAAAGTGAAATTAAATAAAAAGGCAAGTAAAATAAAGCTTGAAGATAAAAATTAAAGATAAAAAGCTAATAAGAACCTGAATACAGCTCATTCAGAATAAACCTTCGTTTGGAACAATCACTCGTCCTAAATGTCACCTTTGGTTGAAATGATTCTTCTTCACTTGGAATATTCCAAAATCCTTGATCCGGAACAAATTTGTCTGAATATGTCACTTACCCAAAACAATCCTTCGTTCGGAACTTGCTGATTCGGAACTTGTAAATCTTGCCTTGATTCGGAAGTTTTGGTCACCCCCTGATTCGGAACTTTCCGGATGAAGCTCCCTTATTCGGAACTTTTGAAGTTCCGAATGAAGGCTCTTGGTTTGGAACTTTTGGAATTGGTTCGGAAGTTACTGGTTCGGAAGGTTCCGAATGAAGAGTCTTGGTTCGGAAGTTTTGACTTCCGAATGAACAAGTTTGGTTCGGAAGTTTTGAATTCCCGAATGAGCAACCTTGGTTCGGAAGTTTTGACTTCCGGATGAAGCTCCTTGATTCGGAACTTTGGACTTCCGAATGAAGCCTTCTATCCTTTCCTTGGTTTGGAACTTTTTCTGGAAACACAGAAACAAAGCAAAACTATTCCGAAGAACAAGGAAGATGAGTACCAGCAGATATAAACACAAATTAAGCAAAATCAACACAACAAATTAATAAAAATAGTAACGAATCAACAAATAACATCAACAAACAATCAAAAACATGAAATCAAACAACTTTTACCACAATAATCAACAACCACTTAGATCAAAATAAAGCATGAACATGAACATAACATAAACTCATGAATCAAAGAATAAGAAAGGTAGATAAGAGATTGACAAGATAAAGTAAAAATTGACAATAATTAAATGAAAACTTACTTGAAATTAAATGAATTTAAGGTGCGAGACAAGGTAATTAAATTGACAATTAATGTAAATGACAAGTATTTAAATGGTGGAAGAACTAGTGTCACCCTAGCCAACAAAAGTGAAAAATGACTAATCTAATCTATTTATAGGGAAGACTAAAGCTTGCTTAGGAAGCTTCCTTAATTGCATACTTAGTCCCTCCTTCTTTAATCTTCTCTTAATTGCAAGATTAAGTCCCTCCTTCTTTTAATCTTCATTAAATGTGGACTTAAAGGACTTTTGGCTTCGGGATTTCTTTGAACTCGTCTTTAAATTCTTCAATAAAATGGACTTGAATTCTTCGGCTTTTGATAAACTTCCGTCTTTTGACTTTTTCTTCGATAAATCTTCAGAATTGGTCGTGGACTTCCGTTCTTTTTGCACTCTTGACTTCTTGACTTCGTTTTTCATCCTTTTCAATAAAAGTCTGTAAATGCCCGTGAATGTCCGTGTTTTCTCCATTTTTCACCTTTTTATCCTAAATCACAACAAAAACACAAACCACGCATAATTCCGACATAAAAGACATAAAATACACGTTTAGGTCCGGTTATTATTGTAATTAAGTGGTAGAAAAGATGGGTGTTTACACACCTATCAGATACTAGCTAGAATAAACTTAGACAAGTCTATTCGGGTTGAGTCAAAATAATCGCAACGGGCCTAATAGATCAAAGACTTCTAAACTAGCTACACCACTTTATTAATATTTTTGACTTTATTGTGGGATATATACATATGAAAGCAACGATAAAAATTTAAAAATTACGACTAAATGGCCAAAGTTAATTAAAAATTTGAAAAATGCTGAAAAAGATGATTTTCCGGTTAAATGAAGGCATTTTAATGGAAAAGTCCACTTAAAACTTCGATAGAAGTCCCCCCTACACTTAAGATAAACATTGTCCTCAATGTTTAAGCATGTGGGAAAAGTCTCCCCTACACTTATGACATTGTGTACGTTGGTTAACTCAAGTTAAGGAAGAGACGACTAAAGTGATCAATTTCAAATGTGAGTATGAAGAAAATTGAATCACGATAGTTAAGAGATAGAACCGGATTTCGGATAACACGGGAGCACGGTTCTTCAAAGGTTCCAAAATTGCATTCTTCCCTGTAATCACATTACCACACAAATACAAACACCTATATAGGTCCCCCTACACTTAGGAGGTTAAAACAGAAAAGGATAGATACTCAGGTTGCCTCCCGAGGAGCGCTTGTTTTTGATAACCGAGTCACGAGCCTGACTCAACCCAAAATTAGTTCATGGGGAACGTGGTGAGGGATGGAATCATCTCATGAGAGATGTCCTCACCAAAGTACATCTTCATACGCTGGCCATTCACCTTGAAATTGGGCCCATTTGGCTGAGAAAGCTCAATGGTCCCATTTGGAAAGACTTTGGCGACGGTGAATGGACCAGACCAGCGGCTCTTCAACTTGCCAGAGAAGATCTTCAACCGAGAGTTAAAAAGTAAGACTTGATCACCAACGTGGAACTCTCGGTTCTTGATTTTTGCGTCATGAATGATCTTCGTCTTCTCCTTGTAGATCAGCGAGTTCTCATAAGCTTCATTCCTCAGTTTGTTGAGCTCGTTGAGTTGAATCTTGCGATGATCACCGGCTTTGTTGATGTCGAGGTTAGCCCACTTCAAGGCCCAGTGCGCCTTATGTTCCAACTCGATGGGAATGTGGCATGCTTTCCCGTACACAAGACGATAAGGTGTACAACCGATCGGGGTCTTATAAGCAGAACGAAAAGCCCACAGAGCATCATCTAACTTATCGGCCCACGCGGCACGATTCTCTCCCACAGTACGTTCCAAAATTCGCTTCAATCCACGGTTGGATATCTCGGCTTGCCCATTGGTTTGGGGATGATAGGCGGTGGAAATACGGTGATTGACACCATACTTAGCCATGACTCTTGCAAATTGGTCGTTGCAAAAATGAGTCCCGCGGTCACTGATAATAGCACGAGGAACGCCGAATCTAGCGAACAACGATTTCAAAAAGTTACAAACCACCCTTGCATCATTAGTAGGGAAAGCTTTGGCTTCAACCCACTTTGAAACGTAGTCAACGGCTACAAGGATGTATTTGTTTCCTTTAGAGGAAGGGAATGGACCCATAAAGTCGATACCCCAAACATCAAAGATTTCACATTCTTGTATGAAATTTTGAGGCATCTCATCTTTATGTGTGATCTTGCCTTGTTTTTGGCAAGCATCACATCGTTTAACCATCTCGTGAGCATCACGATAGATGGTGGGCCAATAAAATCCCGAGTCAAACACTTTTTTGGCGGTGTAGTTGGGACCAAAGTGACCACCGGTGGGTCCTTTGTGGCAAGAGTCAAGGATTTCTAAAGCTGCCGGTCCATCAACACATCGGAGAATAATCAAGTCGACACATTGTTTGAAAAGATACGGGTCATTCCAAAAGTAAGTCTTGATGTCTTTGAAGAACTTTTTCTTTTGCTGGGATGTTAACCCGTCAACGAGAATTCCACCCGCCAAGTAGTTTGCAATGTCCGCAAACCACGGGGTTTCATCGGAAGTCGAGTTTATAGACATTAAGGTCTCTAGGGGAAAAGAATCATTGATTTCTTTGTTCGGATGATCCCCCTGGTAAGGATCCTCAAGTCTACTGAGATGATCCGCGGCTAGGTTTTCAGCTCCTTTTTTATCGCGAATTTTGATTTTAAATTCTTGGAGTAGCAAAACCCAGCGAAGAAGTCTTGGTTTGGAATCTTGTTTAGTCAACAAGTACTTCAACGCGGAGTGATCGGTGTAAACGATTGTGGTAGAGAGGACAAGATAGGGGCGGAATTTTTCAAAGGCATAGACAACAGCTAAAAGCTCTTTTTCTGTTGTCGTGTAATGCAATTGAGCCCCCGTCATTGTCTTGCTAGCGTAATGGATTGGTTGGAAGTGTTTGTTCACTCTTTGGCCCAGAACCGCTCCAATAGCAAAATCACTAGCATCACACATCAACTCAAAGGGAAGCTCCCAATTATGGGTAACCAAGACGGGTGCCTTAGTTAGCTTATCCTTAAGCAAGTTGAAGGCTTCAAGACACTCTTTGGAAAAGATAAAAGGAGTATCTTTTTCCAAGAGGTGGGTCATCGGGCGAGCGATTTGAGAAAAATCTTTGATGAATCGACGGTAGAAGCCCGCATGACCAAGGAAACTTCTCACACCCTTCACTGTTGAAGGTGGAGGCAACTTAGCGATAACATCGACTTTAGCACGGTCTACTTCGAGACCGGCTTTGGAGATTTTGTGTCCTAGCACGATGCCCTCTTTTACCATGAAATGGCATTTTTCCCAATTAAGAACAAGGCGAGTGTCTTCACACCGCTTCAGCATACGTTCTAAATTGGCAAGGCAAGCAGAGAAAGAATCGCCATAAACCGAGAAGTCATCCATGAATACTTCCATAGTGTCTTCCACCATGTCATGGAAGAAAGCCATCATACACCTTTGGAACGTCCCAGGAGCATTACATAAACCAAAAGGCATGCGTTTGTAAGCAAATGTTCCATAGGGACAAGTGAATGTGGTCTTTTCTTGGTCCTTGGGATCGATGGGAATTTGAAAATACCTGGAGAAACCGTCTAAAAAGCAGTAATAGTCATTACCCGCAAGACGCTCGAGCATTTGATCCATGAAAGGAAGAGGAAAGTGGTCTTTTCTCGTGGCATCATTGAGCTTGCGATAATCAATACAAACTCTCCACCCAGTAACGAGACGAGTGGGAATCAACTCGTTGTGTTCATTGGGAACAACGGTTATTCCGCCCTTCTTGGGCACACAATGGACGGGACTTACCCACGGCGAATCCGAAATAGGGTAGATCAAGCCGGAATCTAGAAGTTTGATAACCTCTTGTTTGATAACGTCATGAATTTTAGGATTAACCCTTCTTTGGCTCTGGATTGTGGGTTTAAAGTCATCTTCCATGAGAATCTTGTGAGTACAAAAGTTTGGATCAATTCCGCGGATATCGGAAATTTTCCAAGCAATTGCCTTCTTATGAGCTTTAAGCACAGCGATGAGACGAGTTTTCTCTTCTTCTTTCAAGTCCTTAGCGATGATGACGGGTGACTTCTTCTCTTCTTCAAGGAACACGTACTCGAGATGGGGCGGCAACTCCTTAAGTTCTAAATCCGGAGGATTTTCGATGGGAGGCGTTTTCAAAGTCGGAGCATCGATAACAATAACCGTGGGAGATGGTGGAGAAATATTGTCATCTTTGAGAAGGTTTTCAAAGAAATGCATGTCGTCATCCCAATCGGTGGGAGAATCGTCATTAGCTAAGTTCACATCTCCCATGGTGGCTTCAAGATCTTTCCAAAAGAAATCACTTTCTCCAAATAAAGACAGTGATGAATCAATAGAGGAAACGGTTTCAACATTGGGAAGAGAGGTAGGAATACTTTTACAAGCATCTTTGAAGTGTTCTTCACAAGCCTCATCAAGAACGTCAATACAATTAACACTCTCGTATGAATAAGGTTGCTTAGACAACTTTCCCATGTTGAAGACGATTTTATCGTCACCCACTCTCATGATAAGCTCACCGACTTAAACATCGATGAGAGTGCGACCGGTCCTCAAGAATGGATGACCAATAATTAATGGCACACGAGGGTCCATCTCGTAGTCGACAACGACGAAATCGGTAGGAAAAGTGAATTTGTAGACTCCTACAAAGACGTCTTCGGCTAACCCCACTGGATAAGCAACCGTACGGTTAGCTAATTCCAAAGTCATTTTGGTGGGGACTAGCTCAAGGAGAGATAATTGCTTCCAAACGCTTAGAGGCATTAGATTAATACTGGCACCTAGATCGGCTAGGGCCATGCAATTCTCTACTCCCGGTAAGTTACAAGGGATTAAGAAACGACCCGGATCACCAAGCTTGGTTGGCAATTTTTTTAAGAGCACTGCAGAGCAATTCTCATTAAGTTGGGTGTTAGCAATATCAAGAAGCTTCTCCTTGTCGCTAAGAAGATCTTTGAACATTTTTGCGTACTTAGGCATGTGAGCGAGAGCCTCAGCGAAGGAGATGTTGAAATTTAATTGTTTAAACATTTTAAGAAAGTTCGAAACCTGAATATCATCCTTGCTTTTGAGCTTCTCTTTCCTCAATCTAGATGGATAAGGTATATCAGAAGAAGAGGAAGGCTTTGGGATCGAAGGATCACTCACATCCTTGGGTGGAGGAGTGGTAGAAGTAAGAGGTGGATAATGGGGAAGGAGAAGGATGAGGAATAGGAGCAGGGGACTCGTTCTCCTTAGTCACAACTACCGGTGGAGGTATAGGAAGCTCGGGTTCCTTGGTACCTTTGCCACTGCGAGTGGTGATTGCTTTCATCTCCCCTCTTGGATTCGCAACGGTGTTACTCGGAAGAGTACCCGAAGAAGAGGGTTGATTACCTTGGAAGAAACTAGCCATCATGTTCCTTAAGTCATTCGTTTGACTATCCAAAGTGTTTCTCATATCAGCTCTCAGATCGTTCCCTTGTTTCACCAGGTCTGCTTTCAAGTTGCGCACTTCCTGTTGGAGATTTTACACGATCACATCATTAGTCCTCATGTAGGTTCCAATGTCTTGGTGTAATGCGGTGGGTTGGTTGGAAGTTGCATTGTATGCGGGTGGTTGATAAGCAGGTTGCTGGTAAACTTGGTTGTTGCTTTGAGGTGGATGTTGTTGTTTGTGAGGTGGTATGTATGGTCCATGAGATTGTTGTTGTTGTTTAGGAGGGCGGTTGAGGTTTTGTTGTTGGTTTGGGTTGTTAGGAGTAGAAGCGGGTGGTGAAAGATAGTTGTTGGAGCGGTAGCTAAGCAAGTTACGGTCTCCTTGGGGACGAGTTTGATAAGCGGGTTGAGGATTGGTACTGTATGCTGCATTCACATTCTCAGAAGGGTAGTCTTGGGTAGCGGTACAAGTGGTATAAGAGTGAGGACCCCCGCATATCTCACATGGTTGGCTAACAGCATTGACTTGAGCGTCTTTAGCGTTTCTAGCGTTGATGTTGTTGGTGTTACTGGCGGTTTGGGTAGCAAGCGATTCAAGAAGCGCAGTGATTTTGTCAATTCGCTTGTCGCTGTCACTAGTACTAGCACTAGCGACATTGGTCCTCACACTCTTGGTTTGCACACGAGACTTATTCTCAATGATATCCCAAGCAGCATTGGAAGTCTTAGCCAAAAGATTACCCCCCGATGCACTGTTTAGTGAATCTTGGTCATTCATGCTTAAACCATTATAAAAAGTATTAATTTAGTGCACTTTGGTAAAACCATGTTGTGGGCATTTTCTTAAAAGATCTTTGAAACGATCCCAAGATTCACTAAACGACTCATCGTACTTTTGTTCAAAATTGATAATTTCATTCCGCAAAGCGGTAGTACGAGAGGGTGGGAAAAAGGAGTTGATAAACTTTGTCTCCAAATCCGTCCACGTAAGAATTCTCTGTGGCGGTTCCTTAGCAAGCCAATGCCGGGCTTGTCCCTCTAAAGAAAAGGGAAAAAGTTGTAAACGGATTACCTCTTGTGGAACACCATTGTATTTGACCGTATTAGTGAGTTGCAAGAATCTCTTGATGTGGTCATGTGGGTCATCAATGGTACGCCCCAAGAATGGTTGAGCAGAGACCATCTGGATAAAGCCGGATTTGAGCTCATAGTTGTTGGCTGCAAACGCGGGTATGACAATTGGATCATTGTTGCCATCTACATGTGCTTGCAGAAGTTCAATCATCGGGCGATTATCCGGTAGAGGCTCATTGTTGTTGTTATTATTCATGTTGTTGAAAGGTGGGTTGTTATTGTTATTATTATTGTTTTGAGGTGGGTTATTGTTGTTGTTTTGTACACCGGCCATGTCTAAGTTATTGAGAGGCTCGGGCTCTTGATAAGACGTTGATCGTGTAAGCATGCACCTGCAAAAGAACTAACAAGGGAAAAACAAAGAAACAATATTTTTGGTTTTTATGTTTTTTAATTTTTAGGATTTTTGAAAATTTTATATTTTTTAGGATATTTTTTATTTTTTTTTTGAAAGTTTTTATGAAAAAGTAACGTTCACGGGGAACGGATCCCAAAATCCAAGTTCTCACAAAAAACTGTTGATCTTAACGAGAAGAGCCGGCAGCGGCGCCATTTGATACAAAGATTTTCATTGGGTTCTAAATTCTCTCGGTATCCTCTCGAATTGATCACGGCTCTAAGTGGAATGATTTGTTCTTGGTGACAAATAGGGGATTTGGTTTTCTATTCTACTAATAAAGAAATAAATGAGCGTCCTTGAGAAATTTAAATAAAATATAAAGTGAGGAAAGATTAAACTAAAATTAAAGACGTTCAAAAATAAATGACGAGAAATTAAACTAATTAAACGTAAATATGAAAATTTAATTAGAATGAAAACTTTGAAAATTAAAATACTCGAAAATTAAACTAAGATGAACGAGTAAAAATAATGCTAAGAAAATTGGCGGGAAAAACAAGTTCAAAAATTAAATTTAAAATAAAAGGTACCATTTCGCAACTAAAATGAATTAATTTCGCAATATGTAAACATTAATTTCGCAATACTAATAAAACTGGAAATAATTCCGCAATTAAAAGAGAGTTGCGAAATCTTTACCAAGATTTCGCAATGTTGTTGATATATAATTTCGCAATACAGAAAAGAACATAAATTCGCAATTAAAAATATTCAAATTCGCAATACCCAAAAAAGAAAGATTTCGTAACTTGGAAAAAGTTCAAATTCGCAACTTCAGAAATATAATTCAATTTCGCAATCAGAAAGATGATTCAATTTCGCAATCAGAAAAGATGAACAAATTCGCAACTTTGGAAAAGTTCAAATTCGCAATACCAAATAAAGATCAAATTCGCAACTTTATGAAAAGTTGCAAAATCGAATCAGACGTTCCTAAAAAATAGGATCTCAGACAAAGACGATTTTTAGCAACTTTTTAGTAACTTTTCAATGACAATAAGCCAAGAAAAACTCCAATAAGCTATCGATAAGCTAAGGAAAAGATCAAGACTTGTAAAAACATCCAAGTAATCACACGAAATTCAAAAAGATCACAACTTTAAATAAGAACCTGATTAAAAAGATGATGAAATCAAGAACACAATTAACAAGAAAGATTAAAGGATGGAGATTAAGAAAAGATTAATCTTGGAAGGTTAAGATTAATATTAAAAGAAAGAATTTTTAAACAAGAAATTAAGGTTTTCTAGTGAGAGAAAGTTAAGCTTTCTCTCTCTAGATTTAAAACTACAAAGTAAAAAAATGAAACTAAAACTAACTAGGTGTCTAATTTTTGTGAAGTAAGGTCTTTATATAGGCGTGTGATATGGGCTTGTAAATGGGCTTTGGTATCGGGCTTCTTTTCTTCTTTCTTCTTTAGTCTTCTCGTCTCTTTAAATAAACGTTTCCGACTTTGGATTTTGAGAAGTGTCGGTGAATAATTCCAACTCGTCTTATAATCTTTTGTTTAATAGACTCGAGTTCTTCGACATATATGAATCTTCCATCTTTGGCTCTATTCTTCGATAATTCTTTAAATAGGCACAATGACTTCAAATCTTTTGCATCTCTTGGACAATAGACTTCGTCTTGAGTCTTTTTCCTCGATAAAACCCGTGCAATCCCATGTTTTCTTCACTATTCATCCGGTTGACTCTGAAAGCACAATAAACACAAAAACCACGCATAATTCCAAACAAATGATATTAAATACGTGTTTTGGTCTTGTTTTAGCCAGAAATAAGTGGTAAAAGGATGGGTGTTTTCACACCTATCAATGACTCTCACCAACTTTATGTTGACGTATTTTAGTGTCTCTTTCAGGTGAGAATGTGGTTAAGCGTGAGAATAGGAGTGGCTAGCTGGAAGGCTTAGGATTGCATTTTGAGTAACCCCCTTTCCTCTTAGTATTTATTTATGTTTGAATAAGTGATACTTTGTGGCTACCTATATGTTTGTTATTTGTTAATTGTATGTCTTTGGTAAGAGGTAGGCCTGTTACCTACTTACCTAGACGCCAGCATTGTTTGAGATATCTTCATGACATTGTGTCACCATTTATGATATTTCTTTTTCATTTAGTTATCTCTATAGATACGCTATTGTTGTGATGATATCCATACGCCGCGCCTCATATTCCGCCATGGTGGGGTGTGACAAAATGTGAGATAAGAAGAACAAGGTGCTATTCATAGACAAAAACTGCTTGGTACTATCTAAAGACTTTGAGATGCCTAAAGAATCTCAATTACTGCTTAAAGTACCCAGGCAAGAAAATATGTACACCTTTAATCTTCATACTATTACTCCAACAGGTGGTATTACATGTTTGCTAGCTAAGGCTTCTTATGATGAGTCTAATTTATGGCATAGAAGGTTAGGTCATGTGAATTTCAAGAATCTTAACAGGTTAGTGAATAGGAATTTGGTTAGAGGGTTACCTAACAAATCTTTTCAAAATGATTTCACATGTGCTGCTTGTCAAAAAGGTAAACAACATAGAGCCTCTTGTAAGACCAAGACAGCAATATTGTGACAAAACCATTGCAACTCTTGCATATGGATTTGTTTGGTTCAGTTTCTGTAAGAAGCATTAGTCATAAGACCTTTTGTCTAGTCATAACTGATGATTATAGCAGATTCAGTTCGGTTTTCTTTTTAGCTCTTAAGAGTGAAACTAATGAATTACTTAAGGATTTTATCACTTTAGTTGAAAAGCAGTTCACTAAACAAGTTTTAATCATTAGGACAGATAATGGGATAGAATTCAAGAATGCTAAATTTGATGAATTATGTAGGTCTAAAGGCATTAAGAGACAATTTAGTAATCCTAGGACTCCACAACAAAATAGAGTAGCTGAAAGGAATAATAGGACACTAATTGAGGCTGCTAGAACTAGGCTGGCTGATTCTCTTTTGCCAAATACCTTTTAGGCAGAAGCAATCAACACTGCATGTTATGTGTTAAATAGAGTCTTAGTGACTAAGCCTCAAAACAAAACACCTTATGAACTTTTAACTGGTGTTAAGCCTACCATATCTATACTAAATACTCTTGATCATTTGGGAAAGTTTGATGGAAAGTCTGATCCAGGATATCTTGTAGGATATTCATTACTAAGTAAAGCATATAGGGTTTATAATTTGGCATCTAAAAAGGTTGAAGAACATGCCCATGTTAATTTATTAGAAAATAAACCCAATGTCTCAGGATTAGGTTATGCTTGGATGTTTGATTTAGATTATCTAACTAACTCCATGGATTACTATTCTATGCAAAAGGATTGTCAAACTAACAATGTAGGTGAGGAGTCTAGTGCAACTAATGCAGGTACTCAAGAAGAAGTTTCTTCATCATATGATGATGTTCATATCTATGTGCCCAATATGGCTACTGTTACTCCCATGTCTGCTACTCCCAAGAAGCAAACCATGCCATCAAAAGATGATCAAGCCTCCTAAGAGCTTCAGAGGCTTCAAGATCAAGAAAAGAATGCTACATCTATTAATAAGCATTCACGAGAAGAATCTTTTGAGTCACAACACTCAGCAGTACATACTACACCTAGCGGTACTTCATCTGCATGTACTGCTAAGTCAAAATCTGCTAAGTCTGTTGATTCATTAGAAGAGATTTTACAAGCTATGGACGATGAAGACGTATATGCTAGTCCAGCTGAAGGAATCTTCTCCAAAGCTTCCTATGATGAGCAGGGTACAGTAACTGATTTCAACAATTTGGAAACAGAAATTCCAGTTAGTTCTATTCCTACTCATAGAGTCAACAACAACCATCCTACTACACAGATCATTGGAGATCCCAAGTCTGCTGTACAAACCAGAAGACAACTTCAAACCAATACTGAAACTAATGCACTTGTGAGTTATGTCAAACAACAGCAGAGAACTAATCATAAAGATACTCAGCATTATTTTTTTGCCTGTTTCTTATCACAATTAGAGCCAAAAAACATTTCTCAGGCTCTTGATGAAGAAAGTTGGGTAGATGCCATGCAAGAATAAATAACACAATTTGAACTACAAAAGGTTTAGATTCTTGTGGATCTTCCCTCAGAAAAGAGAGTAATTGGTTGTAACACCTCATTTTGATAAATGGCATGTCACGCGTAATTATGGCGTATCATCAAAGCATGCAAGGTAATATGTAGCAAAACATACATGACCATAGGGAAAACCGGAATCAAACATCGGTTCCCAAACATAAGCCCAAAACATAAACAAAGTAAATGAACTGAATGAAAGACTAAACAAGCATAAATATATGAAGGAAACAGGAGAAGAAGTCTATGGCAGCTTCCATCCTATGCATGTCCTCCAAATGCTCGAGTCTTGGGTACCTGCCGTTTTGGGACATGGAAAGGAAAGTAACGGCTGAGCAAAACGCTCAGTGCACGGATATACAATATAGCATGAAATAGGATAAGCATGTAACATATAACAGCGGAAGACTAAGTTCTGAGTAGACTGGTTAAGTATTGAGAAAACTGGTTTTATATTTTGAAAAGCCTTATGTTTATCTTATGAAAACTGTTTTAACATACATATACCATAGCCCATATAGGTCATGAAAAGGTCACGTGCATGAATACTTGGAGGGGTGACCTCATCATGCTGATTAGAGGGGATGCCTCTAATTAATATACTGGTCTGGGTAGGAGGGATCAACTCCTTGTGAAGGATGCAAGGCACACACCACATTCACCATGAAATACTGAATAAAACATGTAACTAGGATGCACCCATACGCCCCACATGATATAATAATATGGCCAAACTGAAAGGGACGCCACGAGCAATCACTCCGCCGTGGGGAAGTCATAACATTGGTGCCTCCAATGTTATGGTTATGGTATCTCCATAACTAGGTGAAACTGGTCATGCTTGTATATGGCTATAGATTATGCTAATTAAACATAAGCAGTTCAAAACAATAAAACAAATACTGGGGAAAACAGTTGGCTGCATACGGGGAAATCCTAATAAGGAAAGAATGTCCATACTGAAAGGACGGGAATCCGTACCTCAAGTCCAGTGAATGAACGTAAGAAAGACTCCTACTTCTGGATCACTAACACTACATGAATACACATGTGTATAAGTATCGAATCACTGATTACGTACTGGGTTTTATGTCTCATCTTAGCTTACTTTGTATGTTTTAGGTCATGGTTTACTGTTTAAAGCCCTATCTGTGTTTACCTTGTACCCTGTTTAATCTGATAAAGTATTACTGGTAATTCATGTATTATTATAGTTACTGTGTAATAATAAGTAACTTTCCAAAAATAGCAGGTTTCCAAAAATAGAATGTTTCCAAAAATAGAAAGTTTCCAAAAATAGAAAGTTTCCAAAAATAGAAAGTTTTCAAAAATAGAAAGTTACCAAAAATAGAAAGTTTCCAAAAATAGAAAGTTTCCAAAAATAGAAAGTTTCCAAAAATAGAAAGTTTCGTAAAATAGAATCTACTTCTTAAAATAGATTAGTTTCTAAAAATAGAAAGTTTCCAAAAATAGATCAGCTGCCTTAATTAAATAAGTTTCCATATATAGAAGGTTTCCATGATTAGATTAGCTGCCTGAAATAGATAGATTTCCATATATAGAAGGTTTCCATTAATAGATTAGTTGCCTTATTTAATTAAGTTTCTATAAATAGAATTTTCCATAATTAGAATTAAGCTGGTTACATAAGCTAACATATAAGTCTAAGTGTTTATAAGCTTATTTCTTAAGTCATATGATATAGTGTATAGTTTAATTATTATTTCATGTATTTTAATTAAACTATAGGTTAAGCATTTTAATTAAAGTATAACATGTTTTAATTAAAATGGAATAAAATACTTAGGTTAAATTGTGTATTATTATGTATTAATAACATAACCTAAGTCATGTCTAAATTAATTAATTATAAGCATGTTTTAAATAATTAATTAATTATAACTTATAACATAAAAATACTTAGGTTAAATTAATATCATGCTAAATTAATAATTAAAAATAACCTAAGTCATGGTTTAATTAATATCTCATGTTATTAATTAATTTATATCCTAAGTTCATAATTCATAAAACTAACATGTAGCATAAATCATGTTTTAACCAACGAACCATGAATCGGGCATGAACTCGACACCGTACCCCGAGCCAACTCGGGGTACTTGTGTCCCCTTTGCTGTCGTGGGTCCCACATGCACCAACCAAGACCAAAATGGTCTTGGTGGTGGCGGCTAAAAGCAAACCGAACCCCCCTCGGGTTGGTTATACTAGGCGGCCAAAACAAACACCCTCATATAACAACCTTTGATTTTAATTAACCCCAAAACATGTTAGATCTATGTTTAATTATCATGTTTTAATAAGAATAACAATAACATGTTCATGAAAATAATCAAAGATTTAAAAAGAATTAAAAAGAAAGGTTTAGAATGATATACCAATACATAGATTGGAAGAGGATGAACAAACACGGTTTATAGCACTTATTTTTATGTTCAAAATCAACCAACAACCACCTAAGGTGGTCTTGAGGGTGGTGGCACAAAGAGAGACCAAGAGGAGGAGAGGAAAACTTTTTAGGTTAAATGCTTATTTCCTTGAAATGTGAAAATGAAATAAATTTTACCATAACCCCCCCTTTCATGTTAAAAGTCCATGGGCTTAGCCCACCTTGATTGGTGTGCCGTGGGTATGGGGCCCCACATGGGGTACCCGTACCTTTTCTCTTGTCCCAATGTTTCGTGTTCGTTCGTGGTTAAACGTGTTCGTGTTTAAAGTGTTTCTGTTTATTTTATCATGTAGTTTATCGTATTATTTACACTCGTAATTAAGTACTTACGTAATTATTTTAGTTCGTGTTTTAAAATGGTGATCATGATTTAATTACGTTACGTGAAATATCTATTAACTGTTTATCATGAGTTGTACGTAATCGATACTTATCATGTCATACACGTATGCACTTGCTTGATTATTAGCACATGAATGTGATCAATACTAAATAGGGTAAGTTTTAATCTAGGACGTACGATCGTAAGGGCACTATTCATGGTAAAAGCATGCGGGTTTTACAATTCTTCCCCCCTAAAAAGAATAATTCGTCCCCGAATTATAGATAACGTAACTGGAAGCGGAACACACCCGAATCAGACTGAGAGGTTATGCAAAATAACGGAAATGAAGGTGACATGGTAGAAGGGAACGTGGAACGTGACATGTCTTGAAAAGACATGGAACGTGACGTGACTGAAAGGACATATCTAATCGATAAGAGAAAAATGGATAAGAAGTCCGGATGAACTTGTCCGTTTCCAAGTGGCCTCCCTCTTGGAACGGTTCCTTCAGAAGATCCTGACACTAATGATAAATCTTGGTCCTCCTGACCTTGACTTGGAATACGAAGAAATTCTTGGTTATCAACGGAAGGTAGATCCCCTAAATTGGATCGAGGAAAATAAGAGTTAACGTGCCAGGGTAACTGAAACGTTACGATGCAAGACAATCTGACTTAACTGATAATTTGAAATGATGCGCGAGACATAAAGAAACGTAGTACGTGAAAAATTTTGAACGTGATACGTGAAAAATTTTGAACGTGCTACGTGGAGATATGGCGAGTGTAGTATGAGTAAACATATCGTGATCCACGATACGTGTAACATATCTTGATCATGATATGAGGAACGTGAAATGAACATGACATGTGAAACATATCGTGATCATAGAATACAATGGCGGTAACGCCAAATGCTACAAGGTGAGACGTGGAATATGACGTGAAACGTCTATCTGATGATGGAGAGTTATACTAAACTTGGGTCTGGTCTCTCAAGTTCTTGCAAAACTTCCCAAAACTAAATGAACGTAAAATCGTAAGCCCATATACGATCATGAACGTGAATAGTGTCATGAACGCGAGCGCGAAAGCAAGTCGTGGAATCAGAATGAAGACGTGAAGTAATTTAGGAGTACAATTGGGAATCTTTGTCTGACCGGATAGCTGCGGGATTACCAAGTGGTCGGATGAGCCTTGGCTGGAACATGTTCGTTCAATCTGTTGGTTCTGAAATCCGTACGGATGTAAGGATTCTGCAGACTTGATCAAACTGTTGACAATAACCCAGATAGCATCATGCTTCTTCTGAGTTTGCTGAAATCTGGTAACTAAAATCCATGGAGATCTTGTCCCTTTTCGATTCCCAATTTCATATGATGAAAACATCCTAGTTTGTTGGTGTCCTAGTCACTGTAATCAACCAGAATTGATATTGGAAAAAAAAATTCAAGGGTAGAATTTCTCTTGTCATAGAATTTGCAACATAGTGCAGATATGGTCTTCCTGTTCTTCTCTAGGCTTAGAGGAAATCAGGTTATCCTCAATGAAAACGCTGATGAATTTGTTTAGGAGTTCATGGAAACTCAATTTATTAAGTCCATAATGCGGTTGGAGCATTGATGAGACTAATTCAAAATCATAAATCTAGCATGACCGAGTCGTGTACGAATAGCAGTCATGGACATGTCCTGCTTTTTCACTCGTCACTGTTGGCAGCATGATCGTGAGTTCGATCTTGGAAAAGTGATTAACACCATACGGTTGATTGGACATGTTGTCAATATGAGGAGGAGAATAACGGTCATGAATGGTGATTTGTTTAAGTCGACGGTAGTCGACACATAATCTCATGGTACCATCCTTCTCCTTGAAGGTTCTTCTGGAGTGTAAGGAACAATTTTGGAATAATCCGTTGGTTATGTGTAAAAGGACCTTAGTAGTCGTGTGTTACTGACAGCTAGAAAATTTTAGCAATTATGGCTAACAAAGCACGTGCTTGAAAAGCATAGATAATTTGTACAGATTTTCCCGATGGAAAATCAAGCTGAATGTATTCAGGAGCCTGAACATTACTGTACATAATTATGAATCATAGCATGGTGTGGTGTTCATAGTACATAATTAGGATAAAATTCATCTCGTGTCTGTCCGAGGAAATGCGTTAGAAGCTTGGATCTTATCATTAAGCTGAAGGAAAACCTTCGTATGCGTGGGAATACGAAAGGCGTCCTTCATGGTTATGAATATATGAACTATGGTGAAAGAAATGAAAGTGACATCGGCAACGTGACAGTTCTCACTGATGCCGCCGATAATGGT
The DNA here is from genome assembly GCA_025667525.1 of Glebionis coronaria. Classification (NCBI taxonomy): domain Eukaryota; kingdom Viridiplantae; phylum Streptophyta; class Magnoliopsida; order Asterales; family Asteraceae; genus Glebionis; species Glebionis coronaria. The sequence continues at coordinate 231,478,908 of CM046875.1, forward strand.
ATTGAAATTCTTGTGGCCTGATTAATACATGGTACAACAACATAGATATACCCTTGGAGGGTACCCTGAAGTCCTTAGAAATGTTCCATAGTTGGACGTGAGTCATGTGTCTTGACTCGTTTCTTGGAAAAATAAGCATGACATATGTCTTGACTGGTGTCTTGACATGTGTCTTCAGGAGGTATACGTGAGACATGTGTCTTGACTGATGTCTTGACATGTGTCTCGAGACGTAAAATAATAGAACTACAATATTAGGTTATTATGCCAGACTTGGCAGATCGGTTGGACTACTGATCCTTTGTATGTCTGATCACGTCCGCGGCTGGAGCCTCGGTTGTGATTTCTAGGCTAGTTGCTTTCATAGTAGTGGTTACTATCGTCCTGTCTGTCAGTTCCATGATGGATATCTCATGACCGTGATTCATGTAACTATTCAGCTGAGTGGCCGGCTGGTACCGGTTTGCACTCATATGGCTGAAATGACAGCCGAACGACGTGTGACATGTAACTATGAATTAGGGACAATGATTGATGGGAATTGTCTGATGGTGAAGCATCTTCTCGTCCAATTGCCTTGCTTCGACGCCTTTGTCTTCGTCTTTTAGGATCTCCAGGTTGTGAACAGCATCAGCATCAGCATCTCGTAGCGTCTCCCAACATCAGCAGCATCAACCTTCAGTAACATCTCCAAGCTATGAGCGGCATCGACAATCTTGTAGAATATCAGCAAGTGAACATACGCCTGAGATGATTTAGAATCGACTAGCGAATACTCGTGAAATATTGCAAGTGGAATACACATGGATTAAGGTACATGTAATACACATGAAATACGGTACGTGGAGTACACATGGAATGCACATGAAATGATCGGTATGTGGTCGATCTTTTATTACGATTTAAGTAAAGTATATCGGTTAAACGGTTAGGAAAACCATCATGATAACCTGGCAGTATTAGCATAGACATCATTTTGGTTATATCGAGAAACGCTAAAGTGTGGTTACACAAAATTTAACGATGATTTGCCTGACAGCATGATCAATGAAAACCAACCATGACAATCATGAAAGTAGAATTCAATGAAATCCAACAATGTCTTGCAGGACAACGTAAATAACAAAAGAGGCGTAAAACATAATCAACATGAAGACGGAATTATCATGAAGAAACATGAAACCATCTATCACAAGGAAGTGTATAACATAATCAGCATGGAACTGAAGTTAACAATGACAGTATGAAAACATACTTGACATAAAAACATAATAACTTATGAGGGGACATGAAAAAAAATTTATGCCAATTTAAATCATGAGAAAAATTTTATGCAAGAAAAACAGTGCATGAATGCGTAATGTAGTTTATAAAACCTTTATATGTGCGAGGGAACGCCTATGGGTCGGTTCCAAAACAAAAGACATGGCGAGGGGACGCCTATGGGTCGGTCCCAAAGTTAAAAGTTTTGATAAAAGCACATGCGACTAAATAGGGCCAGTCCTGTACCAACCATTACTTAGTCGTAATCCCTGCAACAATGATACATGAAACATAAATAAATGAGACTCATCTGTCAAAACTTATCAGAAAAAAAAAAGTTTTATGTGACTAATTATGAACTACTGGGGTTCAGTCCACATAGCCACAGTTCACGAGGAACATTATGCATGAAACAGTGACACATAACTAAATATGAATGACGGCTGTCCATCCATATTTGTAAAACAATACCGATGAAAACATCAAGGTTACAACCTCAAGGTGCTGAAAACATCATGGTTAAAACAACAATGCGCTGAAAACATCAATACGTGGAATAGCAAACGTTGGCTTAGGAAGCTCCTGGTGACTACCCACTAGTCACTGGTCGAGTTTTAGAGCCTACAGGTCGAAACCTGTCTCTGATACCATAATTGTAACACCCCATTTTGATAAATGGCATGTCACGCGTAATTATCGCGTGTCATCAAAGCATGCAAGGTAATATGTAGCAAAACATACATGACCATAGGGAAAACCGGAATCAAACATCGGTTCCCAAACATAAGCCCAAAACATAAACAAAGTAAATGAACTGAATGAAAGACTAAACAAGCATAAATATATGAAGGAAACAGGAGAAGAAGTCTATGGCAGCTTCCATCCTATGCATGTCCTCCAAATGCTCGAGTCTTGGGTACCTGCCGTTTTGGGACATGGAAAGGAAAGTAACGGCTGAGCAAAACGCTCAGTGCACGGATATACAATATAGCATGAAATAGGATAAGCATGTAACATATAACAGCGGAAGACTAAGTTCTGAGTAGACTGGTTAAGTATTGAGAAAACTGGTTTTATAGTTTGAAAAGCCTTATGTTTATCTTATGAAAACTGTTTTAACATACATATACCATAGCCCATATAGGTCATGAAAAGGTCACGTGCATGAATACTTGGAGGGGTGACCTCATCATGCTGATTAGAGGGGATGCCTCTAATTAATATACTGGTCTGGGTAGGAGGGATCAACTCCTTCTGAAGGATGCAAGGCACACACCACATTCACCATGAAATACTGAATAAAACATGTAACTAGGATGCACCCATACGCCCCACATGATATAATAATATGGCCAAACTGAAAGGGACGCCACGAGCAATCACTCCGCCGTGGGGAAGTCATAACATTGGTGCCTCCAATGTTATGGTTATGGTACCTCCATAACTAGGTGAAACTGGTCATGCTTGTATATGGCTATAGATTATGCTAATTAAACATAAGCAGTTCAAAACAATAAAACAAATACTGGGGAAAACAGTTGGCTGCATACGGGGAAATCCTAATAAGGAAAGAATGTCCATACTGAAAGGACGGGAATCCGTACCTCAAGTCCAGTGAATGAACGGAAGAAAGACTCCTACTTCTGGATCACTAACGCTACATGAATACACACGTGTATAAGTATCGAATCACTGATTACGTACTGGGTTTTATGTCTCATCTTAGCTTACTTTGTATGTTTTAGGTCATGGTTTACTGTTTAAAGCCCTATCTGTGTTTACCTTGTACCCTGATTAATCTGATAAAGTATTACTGGTAATTCATATATTATTATAGTTACTGTGTAATAATAAGTAACTTTCCAAAAATAGCAGGTTTCCAAAAATAGAAAGTTTCCAAAAATAGAAAGTTTCCAAAAATAGAAAGTTTCCAAAAATAGAAAGTTTCCAAAAATAGATAGTTACCAAAAAAAGAAAGTTTCCAAAAATAGAAAGTTTCCAAAAATAGAAAGTTTCCTAAAATAGAATTTACTACTTAAAATAGATTAGTTTCTAAAAATAGAAAGTTTCCAAAAATAGATCAGCTGCCTTAATTAAATAAGTTTCCATATATATAAGGTTTCCATGATTAGATTAGCTGCTTGAAATAGATAGATTTCCATATATAGAAGGTTTCCATTAATAGATTAGTTGCCTTATTTAATTAAGTTTCTATAAATAGAAGTTTCCATAATTAGAATTAAGCTGTTTACATAAGCTAACATATAAGTCTAAGTGTTTATAAGCTTATTTCTTAAGTCATATGATATAGTGTATAGTTTAATTATTATTTCATGTATTTTAATTAAACTATAGGTTAAGCATTTTAATTAAAGTATAACATGTTTTAATTAAAATGGAATAAAATACTTAGGTTAAATTGTGTATTATTATGTATTAATAACATCACCTAAGTCATGTCTAAATTAATTAATTATAAGCATGTTTTAAATAATTAATTAATTATAACATATAACATAAAAATACTTAGGTTAAATTAATATCATGCTAAATTAATAATTAAAAATAACCTAAGTCATGGTTTAATTAATATCTCATGTTATTAATTAATTTATATCCTAAGTTCATAATTCATAAAACTAACATGTAGCATAAATCATGTTTTAACCAACGAACCATGAATCGGGCATGAACTCGACACCGTACCCCGAGCCAACTCGGGGTACTTGTGTCCCCTTTGCTGCCGTGGGTCCCACATGCACCAACCAAGACCAAAATGGTCTTGGTGGTGGCGGCTAAAAGCAAACCGAACCCCCCTTGGTTTGGTTATACTAGGCGGCCAAAACAAACACCCTCATATAACAACCTTTGATTTTAATTAACCCCAAAACATGTTAGATCTATGTTTAATTATCATGTTTTAATAAGAATAACAATAACATGTTCATGAAAATAATCAAAGATTTAAAAAGAATTAAAAAGAATGGTTTAGAATGATATACCAATACGTAGCTTGGAAGAGGATGAACAAACACGGTTTATAGCACTTATTTTTATGTTCAAAATCAACCAACAACCACCTATGGTGGTCTTGAGGGTGGCGGCACAAAGAGAGACAAAGAGGAGGAGAGGAAAACTTTTTAGGTTAAATGCTTATTTCCTTGAAATGTGAAAATGAAATAAATTTTACCATAACCCCCCCTTTCATGTTAAAAGTCCATGGGCTTAGCCCACCTTGATTGGTGTGCCGTGGGTATGGGGCCCCACATGGGGTACCCGTACCTTTTCTCGTGTCCCAATGTTTCGTGTTCGTTCGTGGTTAAACGTGTTCGTGTTTAAAGTGTTTCTGTTTATTTTATCATGTAGTTTATCGTATTATTTACACTCGTAATTAAGTACTTACGTAATTATTTTAGTTCGTGTTTTAAAATGGTGATCATGATTTAATTACGTTTACGTGAAATATCTATTAACTGTTTATCATGAGTTGTACGTAATCGATACTTATCATGTCATACACGTATGCACTTGCTTGATTATTAGCACATGAATGTGATCAATACTAAATAGGGTAAGTTTTAATCTAGGACGTACGATCGTAAGGGCACTATTCATGGTAAAAGCATGCGGGTTTTACAATTCTTCCCCCCTAAAAAGAATAATTCGTCCCCGAATTATAGATAACGTAACTGGAAGCGGAACACACCCGAATCAGACTGAGAGGTTATGCAAAATAACGGAAATGAAGGTGACATGGTAGAAGGGAACGTGGAACGTGACATGTCTTGAAAAGACATGGAACGTGACGTGACTTAAAGGACATATCTAAACGATAAGAGAAAAATGGATAAGAAGTCCGGATGAACTTGTCCGTTTCCAAGTGGCCTCCCTCTTGGAACGGTTCCTTCAGAAGATCCTGACACTAATGATAAATCTTGGTCCTCCTGACCTTGACTTGGAATACGAAGAAATTCTTGGTTATCAACGGAAGGTAGATCCCCTAAATTGGATCGAGGAAAATAAGAGTTAACGTGCTAGGGTAACTGAAACGTTACGATGCAAGACAATCTGACTTAACTGATAATTTGAAATGATGCGCGAGACATAAAGAAACGTAGTACGTGAAAAATTTTGAACGTGATACGTGAAAAATTTTGAACGTGATACGTGAAAAATTTTGAACGTGCTACGTGGAGATATGGCGAGTGTAGTATGAGTAAACATATCGTGATCCACGATACGTGTAACATATCTTGATCATGATATGAGGAACGTGGAATGAACATGACATGTGAAACATATCGTGATCATAGAATACAATGGCGGTAACGCCAAATGCTACAAGGTGAGACGTGGAATATGACGTGAAACGTCTATCTGATGATGGAGAGTTATACTAAACTTGGGTCTGGTCTCTCAAGTTCTTGCAAAACTTCCCAGAACTAAATGAACGTAAAATCGTAAGCCCATATACGATCATGAACGTGAATAGTGTCATGAACGCGAGCGCGAAAGCAAGTCGTGGAATCAGAATGAAGACGTGAAGTAATTTAGGAGTACAATTGGGAATCTTTGTCTGACCCGATAGCTGCGGGATTACCAAGTGGTCGGATGAGCCTTGGCTGGAACATGTTCGTTCAATCTGTTGGTTCTGAAATCCGTACGGATGTAAGGATTCTGCATACTTGATCAAAATGTTGACAATAACCCAGATAGCATCATGCTTCTTCTGAGTTTGCTGAAATCTGGTAACTAAAATCCATGGAGATCTTGTCCCTTTTCGATTCCCAATTTCATATAATGAAAACATCCCAGTTTGTTGGTGTCCTATCTTAACCTGTTGGTATGTCAGGTACCTAGATATGAACGTAACTGTATCTTGCTTCGTAGAACTTGATACCTAGGAGTTTGCGAAACTCTGAGTCTCTGAATCTAGACTTCTCCTAGCGTATAATTTTCTAGAACACCTAATGTAGTGTAGGGTTCTCTCCTTTACGCATAAGTTGAGTCATGGTAAGATTAACCATAGAAACCCATGTGATTCAGTGTGTCACTGTAATCAACCAAAATTGATATTGGAAAAAAAAATTATAGGGTAGAATTTCTCTTGTCATAGAATTTGCAACATAGTGCAGATATGGTCTTCCTGTTCTTCTCTAGGCTTAGAGGAAATCAGGTTATCCTCAATGAAAACGCTGATGAATTTGTTTAGGAGTTCATGGAAACTCAATTTATTAATTCCATAATGCGGTTGGAGCATTGATGAGACTAATTCAAAATCATAAATCTAGCATGACCGAGTCGTGTACGAATAGCAGTCATGGACATGTCCTGCTTTTTCACTCGTCACTGCTGGCAGCATGATCGTGAGTTCGATCTTGGAAAAGTGATTAACACCATACGGTTGATTGGACATGTTGTCAATATGAGGAGGAGAATAACGGTCATGAATGGTGATTTGTTTAAGTCGACGGTAGTCGACACATAATCTCATGGTACCATCCTTCTCCTTGAAGGTTCTTCTGGAGTGTAAGGAACAATTTTGGAATAATCCGTTGGTTATGCGTAAAAGGACCTTAGTAGTCGTGTGTTACTGACAGCTAGAAAATTTTAGCAATTATGGCTAACAAAGCACGTGCTTGAAAAGCATAGATAATTTGTACAGATTTTCCCGATGGAAAATCAAGCTGAATGTATTCAGGAGCCTAAACATTACTGTACATAATTATGAATCATAGCATGGTGTGGTGTTCATAGTACATAATTAGGATAAAATTCATCTCGTGTCTGTCCGAGGAAATGCGTTAGAAGCTTGGATCTTATCATTAAGCTGAAGGAAAACCTTCGTATGCGTGGGAATACGAAAGGCGTCCTTCATGGTTATGAATATATGAACTATGGTGAAAGAAATGAAAGTGACATCGGCAACGTGACAGTTCTCACTGATGCGCCGATAATGGTATTGAAATTCTTGTGGCCTGATTAATACATGGCACAACAACATAGATATACCCTTGGAGGGTACCCTGAAGTCCTTAGAAATGTTCCATAGTTGGACGTGAGTCATGTGTCTTAACTCGTTTCTTGGAACAATAAGCATGACATATGTCTTGACTGGTGTCTTGACATGTGTCTTCAGGAGGTATACGTGAGACATGTGTCTTGACTGATGTCTTGACATGTGTCTCGAGACGTAAAATAATAGAACTACAATATTAGGTTATTATGCCAGACTTGGCGGATCGGTTGGACTACTGATCCTTTGTATGTCTGATCACGTCCGCGGCTGGAGCCTCGGTTGTGATTTCTAGGATAGTTGCTGTCATAGTAGTGGTTACTATCGTCCTGTCTGTCAGTTCCATGATGGATATCTCATGACCGTGATTCATGTAACTATTCAGCTGAGTGGCCGGCTGGTACCGGTTTGCACTCATATGGCTGAAATGACAGCCGAACGACGTGTGACATGTAACTATGAATTAGGGACAATGATTGATGGGAATTGTCTGATGGTGAAGCATCTTCTCGTCCAATTGCCTTGCTCCGACGCCTTTGTCTTTGTCTTTTAGGATCTCCAGGTTGTGAACAGCATCAGCATCAGCATCTCGTAGCGTCTCCCAACATCAGCAGCATCAACCTTCAGTAACATCTCCAAGCTATGAGCGGCATCGACAATCTTGTAGAATATCAGCAAGTGAACATACGCCTGAGATGATTTAGAATCGACTAGCGAATACTCGTGAAATATTGCAAGTGGAATACACATGGATTAAGGTACATGTAATACACATGAAATACGGTACGTGGAGTACACATGGAATGCACATGAAATGATCGGTATGTGGTCGATCTTTTATTACGATTTAAGTAAAGTATATCGGTTAAACGGTTAGGAAAACCATCATGATAACCTGGCAGTATTAGCATAGACATCATTTTGGTTATATCGAGAAACGCTAAAGTGTGGTTACACAAAATTCAACGATGATTTGCCTGACAGCATGATCAATGAAAACCAACCATGACAATCATGAAAGCAGAATTCAATGAAATCCAACAATGTCTTGCAGGACAACGTAAATAACAAAAGAGGCGTAAAACATAATCAACATGAAGACGAAATTATCATGAAGAAACATGAAACCATCTATCACAAGGAAGTGTATAACATAATCAGCATGAAACTGAAGTTAACAATGACAGTATGAAAACATACTTGACATAAAAACATAATAACTTATGAGGGGACATGAAAAATATTTATGCCAATTTAAATCATGAGAAAAATTTTATGCAAGAAAAACAGTGCATGAATGCGTAATGTAGTTTATAAAACCTTTATATGTGCGAGGGAACGCCTATGGGTCGGTTCCAAAACAAAAGACATGGCGAGGGGACGCCTATGGGTCGGTCCCAAAGTTAAAAGTTTTGATAAAAGCACATGCGACTAAATAGGGCCAGTCCTGTACCAACCATTACTTAGTCATAATCCCTGCAACAATGATACATGAAACATAAATAAATGAGACTCATCTGTCAAAACTTATCAGAAAAAAAAAAGTTTTATGTGACTAATTATGAACTACTGTGGTTCAGTCCACATAGCCACAGTTCACGAGGAACATTATGCATGAAACAGTGACACATAACTAAATATGAATGACGGCTGTCCATCTATATTTGTAAAACAATACCGATGAAAACATCAAGGTTACAACCTCAAGGTGCTGAAAACATCATGGTTAAAACAACAATGCGCTGAAAACATCAATACGTGGAATAACAAACGTTGGCTTAGGAAGCTCCTGGTGACTACCCACTAGTCACAGGTCGAGTTTTAGAGCCTACAGGTCAAAACCTGTCTCTGATACCATAATTGTAACACCCCATTTTGATAAATGGCATGTCACGCGTAATTATGGCGTGTCATCAAAGCATGCAAGGTAATATGTAGCAAAACATACATGACCATAGGGAAAATCGGAATCAAACATCGGTTCCCAAACATAAGCCCAAAACATAAACAAAGTAAATGAACTGAATGAAAGACTAAACAAGCATAAATATATGAACGAAACAGGAGAAGAAGTCTATGGCAGCTTCCATCCTATGCATGTCCTCCAAATGCTCGAGTCTTGGGTACCTGCCGTTTTGGGACATGGAAAGGAAAGTAACGGCTGAGCAAAACGCTCAGTGCACGGATATACAATATAGCATGAAATAGGATAAGCATGTAACATATAACAGCGGAAGACTAAGTTCTGAGTAGACTGGTTAAGTATTGAGAAAACTGGTTTTATAGTTTGAAAAGCCTTATGTTTATCTTATGAAAAATGTTTTAACATACATATACCATAGCCCATATAGGTCATGAAAAGGTCACGTGCATGAATACTTGGAGGGGTAACCTCATCATGCAGATTAGAGGGGATGCCTCTAATTAATATACTGGTCTGGGTAGGAGGGATCAACTCCTTGTGAAGGATGCAAGGCACACACCACATTCACCATGAAATACTGAATAAAACATGTAACTAGGATGCACCCATACGCCCCACATGATATAATAATATGGCCAAACTGAAAGGGACGCCACGAGCAATCACTCCGCCGTGGGGAAGTCATAACATTGGTGCCTCCAATGTTATGATTATGGTACCTCCATAACTAGGTGAAACTGGTCATGCTTGTATATGGCTATAGATTATGCTAATTAAACATAAGCAGTTCAAAACAATAAAACAAATACTGGGGAAAACAGTTGGCTGCATACGGGGAAATCCTAATAAGGAAAGAATGTCCATACTGAAAGGACGGGAATCCGTACCTCAAGTCTAGTGAATGAACGGAAGAAAGACTCCTACTTCTGGATCACTAACGCTACATGAATACACACGTGTATAAGTATCGAATCACTGATTACGTACTGGGTTTTATGTCTCATCTTAGCTTACTTTGTATGTTTTAGGTCATGGTTTACTGTTTAAAGCCCTATCTGTGTTTACCTTGTACCCTGATTAATCTGATAAAGTATTACTGGTAATTCATGTATTATTATACTTACTGTGTAATAATAAGTAACTTTCCAAAAATAGCAGGTTTCCAAAAATAGAAAGTTTCCAAAAATAGAAAGTTTCCAAAAATAGAAAGTTTCCAAAAATAGAAAGTTTCCAAAAATAGAAAGTTACCTAAAATAAAAAGTTTCCAAAAATAGAAAGTTTCCAAAAATAGAAAGTTTCCAAAAATAGAAAGTTTCCAAAAATAGAAAGTTTCCTAAAATAGATTTTACTACTTAAAATAGATTAGTTTCTAAAAATAGAAAGTTTCCAAAAATAGATCAGCTGCCTTAATTAAATAAGTTTCCATATATAGAAGGCTTCCATGATTAGATTAGCTGCCTGAAATAGATAGATTTCCATATATAGAAGGTTTCCATCAATAAATTAGTTGCCTTTTTTAATTAAGTTTCTATAAATAGAAGTTTCCATAATTAGAATTAAGTTGGTTACATAAGCAAACATATAAGTCTAAGTGTTTATAAGCTTATTTCTTAAGTCATATGATATAGTGTATAGTTTAATTATTATTTCATGTATTTTAATTAAACTATAGGTTAAGCATTTTAATTAAAGTATAACATATTTTAATTAAAATGGAATAAAATACTTAGGTTAAAATGTGTATTATTATGTATTAATAACATAACCTAAGTCATGTCTAAATTAATTAATTATAAGCATGTTTTAAATAATTAATTAATTATAACTTATAACATAAAAATACTTAGGTTAAATTAATATCATGCTAAATTAATAATTAAAAATAACCTAAGTCATGGTTTAATTAATATCTCATGTTATTAATTAATTTATATCCTAAGTTCATAATTCATAAAACTAACATGTAGCATAAATCATGTTTTAACCAACGAACCATGAATCAGGCATGAACTCGACACCGTACCCCGAGCCAACTCGGGGTACTTGTGTCCCCTTTGCTGCCGTGGGTCCCACATGCACCAACCAAGACCAAAATGGTCTTGGTGGTGGTGGCTAAAAGCAAACCGAACCCCCCTCGGGTTGGTTATACTAGGCGGCCAAAACAAACACCCTCATATAACAACCTTTGATTTTAATTAACCCCAAAACATGTTAGATCTATGTTTAATTATCATGTTTTAATAAGAATAACAATAACATGTTCATGAAAATAATCAAAGATTTAAAAAGAATTAAAAAGAAAGGTTTAGAATGATATACCAATACGTAGCTTGGAAGAGGATGAACAAACACGGTTTATAGCACTTATTTTTATGATCAAAATCAACCAACAACCACCTATGGTGGTCTTGAGGGTGGCGGCACAAAGAGAGACCAAGAGGAGGAGAGGAAAACTTTTTAGGTTAAATGCTTATTTCCTTGAAATGTGAAAATGAAATGAATTTTACCATAACCCCCCCTTTCATGTTAAAAGTCCATGGGCTTAGCCCACCTTGATTGGTGTGTCGTGGGTATGGGGCCCCACATGGGGTACCCGTACCTTTTCTCGTGTCCCGATGTTTCGTGTTCGTTCGTGGTTAAACGTGTTCGTGTTTAAAGTGTTTCTGTTTATTTTATCATGTAGTTTATCGTTTTATTTACACTCGTAATTAAGTACTTACGTAATTATTTTAGTTCGTGTTTTAAAATGGTGATCATGATTTAATTACGTTTACGTGAAATATCTATTAACTATTTATCATGAGTTGTAAGTAATCGATACTTATCATGTCATACACGTATGCACTTGCTTGATTATTAGCACATGAATGTGATCAATACTAAATAGGGTAAGTTTTAATCTAGGACGTACGATCGTAAGGGCACTATTCATGGTAAAAGCATGCGGGTTTTACATTGGTACTAGATGGGTTTTCAGGAACAAGAAGGATGAAAGAGGAGTTGTTGTGAGGAACACGACAAGACTTGTTGCTCAAGGCTATAGACAGGAAGTAGGGATAGACTATGATAAGGTTTTTGCACCAGTGGAAAGGATAGAAGCCATTAGGTTATTTTTGGCCTTTGCATCATAAATGGGTTTTATAGTCTATCAAATGGATGTGAATAGTGCCTTTCTTTATGGTATGATTTAAGAGGAGGTATTGTTGGACCCTAGTAATTCGATATTACTTATTGTCTTAAGTAATAACTTTTACTTTGACTCAAGTGTGTTATTTTAACATAACATAAGAACTGTGAAAGTTTAAAACAACAATACCAATATACTTTTCAACGTATAGACTTTTATTAGAATCAAATAAAGAATCTATAACCCACTTTGTTTGTGGAATAACAAAGTGGTTGAATGAAAATGGGGTTTGATCTCCTCTACTTAAACGTTTAACAAAAGTTAAACTCTAAGCTCGAATCTAAACGTTCATATGCAACTTTGGCTAAATGGTTTAGTTGGTATCGAGAGAGAAAGGTTTTCCAGAGTTAAACTCTTGTATTGGTTACCTTTCTCTCCTAATGTACACTCCTTTATATGGGCAGTGTAAATTAAGGTTTGCACTTTGCATGTACCAATGCATCAGTTTATCCAGTGGGTGGTTGATGCCCATGCTGGATAAACAGTACAAAGTACTTAATAAACTATTCTAGGAAATATAAAGGTTGTACTTATATCTAAGTATACAAGCAACCTACTTTGACTTAAAGTTATCTTTTCCCGCCTAATGCAAACCATCATAATACTGAAGAGTCTTCGGTATCCTAGAGGAGATCGACATCATCAGTTTGGTATTGTCAAGCCAAACTGAACTGAAAGCCCTTCTTCAGTCCTTGTTCTTTAGCAACTAGACTGCCTAGTATTTGAAGCGAAGACTCCTTTGTCTTCTATGTTTACTGGAAGGGGAGTGCTGAACTTTCTTAAGCTTTAAAGTCTTTAGTAGGAACTTTGTTCCTCTGGTCATCCATCAGCAGACTGGCCTTACTGCTGAGCATGAAACACTTAGAGGGATTTTGTATTCAAATCCTAGAGTTGCTTCAGGGTCAGTAAATACTGACCCAACAATCTCGCCCTATTTGGATATACAAATAGTCTAAGTCTAATGTCAGTAGTAAGTGAGAATAACAACTTCTTCTTACTTGCACTGAACAATTAATAACTTATAAACATCAGATAATAATTTAATCAACAACATTACAAATTACAACAAACATTATTACAAATGATTATTCACTTTTCCTTAGGCCTAAGTTCTTCAATGATGGAAGTCTGAGTTAATGGATCTGAGTTTCTGTAGTCCAATATAACAAGCAAGCACATACTGAAGGTTTTAGCAGCATCAATAAGTCCTGGACCACCATGAAGAGAGTAAAAGATCCTTTGAACATTCAAGAGAAGTTCATTGTTCATTTCATCAATATCACTTATGCCCACAAAGTCTTGACGTTCTTGATGATTGAACATAATCATTCCTAGTTCTGGTTCGTCCAGTACATGACCAGGGAGATGATTTTGAAACTAAACAAGGCCTTTATATTTCTTTGTAGTGACAAAGATGTCACTAACTTCAGGTTGTATCAGATTTTCCCTTATGTTCAACTCCAGTATTGGATATTGATCTTCCAGAGAAGCATGAGTGTTGATGTTCAGAGTTTCACCTAGTCTTTCATGATTTCTCATATAGTGCTCGATTCTGGTGCGAACTTCATCCCATCTCTTGGATTTCCTTTTCTCAATTATCACACTCATTTCCATCCCTTCAGTATAAGAAAGTTCTTTTCCTTGAAAGTTTTCAAGTATCTCATCAGTTCCATCACCTCTATAGAACTTGAGATGGATGTCACCTTTGTTGGTCAACATATCAACATTGGTGATTGGTGAGATGTTTCTTCTATTGAGTCTTGTTATAAAACTTTTCATATACCACTTTCTTCTTGAAGACACTTTCTATATCAACTCTTCCAATTTTCTCATACAAGCTTAGCTTCAGATCCCTTAGCTTTTCTTCTTGCTGAAGCCTGTATAACTTGTCAAGTTCTTCCTGAGTGGCCACTCCAGCGCTGATCAACTTATCATTTAGAGTAAGATCTTTGTTTTTGGGTATTAAGGGAGGTGAATCTTGCATATCATCATCTTTGGCTGATGACTCCTAATGTTAAGATTTTGCTAGGTTCAATTGTTCGTTTCTCGGTATCTTAACGAATTGATTTCCGGTTCAAAATGCGACTCAATTGTTTTTGGTGAGACAAATATTTTATGGTTGTTTTTAAAATTAAATCGCAAGACGTTAAAGTAAAGCTAAAACTAACTAAAACATAAATGGTGTAAAATTAAAGACGTTAAAAGTAAATTAATTAAATGACGAGAAATTAAAATTTGACAAAAAGTAAATTCGAAAATTAAATAAGACAAAACAAGTAAAAATAAATTGACGTAAAAATAAGACGAAACAATTAAAATAAAGTTAATTAAAAATGGCGGGAAAATAAGTTTAAAAATAAAAGTTGACTAAAAACTAATTAAATTCGCAATTGTAAAAACTGAATTAAATTCGCAATTAAAAGAACTAAATTGGCAATTGTAAAAAAAAACAAAAGATTTCGCAATTGCTAGAAAAAGTTCCTAAATCGAATCAGGAAGAAGATTTCGCAATAGCAGAAAAAGGAAAGATTTCGCAATAGCAGAAAAAGTTCCTAAATCGAATCAGGAACAAGATTTCGCAATAGCAGAAAAAGTTCCTAAATCGAATCAGGAACAAGATTTCGCAATAGCCGAAAAAGTTCCTAAATCGAACCAGGAAGAAGATTTCGCAATAGCAGAAAAAGTTCCTAAATCGAATCAGGAAGAAGATTTCGCAATAGCAGAAAAAGTTCCTAAATCGAATCAGGAACAAGATTTCGCAATAGCAGAAAAAGTTCCTAAATCGAATCAGGAACAAGATTTCGCAATGGGGAGAAAGTACAAGATTTCGCAATTAATGAAAAAGCTCCTAAATCGAATCAGATTTCCTAAAAACTAGGAAAACACAAAAAGTACGAAAATAAGCTCAAAAATCTTAACTTTTGGAAGACAATAAGCAAAGTAAAACACCAATAAGCTAAATAAAAACACTAGATCAAAGATAAAACGTATGAAATCAACAAAAACAAGACACGAAAATTAAAAAGACTTAAACTTTATATAAAAATAAGATGAAAAAGGTTTAGATTGAAAACTTGAAATCAAAACAAACATACATTAAAAAAAAGATTGACAATAAGCAAGAAGAGAAGACGGACAAGATGATTAAAAACATAAAGATAAAACATTAAAGAACACAAAATTAAAACTTACTTGAAAATTAAAGGTGCAAGACAAGGTAATTAAAGGTGTAATAAAGTAAATGACATGAATTTAAATGTGCAAAAATTAAAGTGGAAGAGCATAGTTTGTCAAACTAGCTAACAAAACTAATGAAATGAAAATGAGGGGTATTTATAGGAGATTAGGGAGGTGTTTAGAGGAAGCTTCCTCTCCTCCTTCCTTTCTTCTTAATTGCAAGATCAAGTCCTTAAGCTTCTTTAATCTTCTTAAATCTTCTTAATATTTGGACTTTGTCTTGGGATTTCTTCGAACTCGTCTTTTATATCTTCAATAAATATGACTCGAGTTCTTCGGCTTTTAGTAAACTTCCGTCTTTTGACTTTTTCTTCGATAAATCTTCAGAATTGGTCTTGGACTTCCGTTCTTTTTGCACTCTTGACTTCTTGACTTCGTCTTTCATCTTTTTCTTCAATAAAAGCCCGTAAATGCCTGTGTTTTCTCCACTTTTCACCTTATCGTCCTAAATCACAACAAAAACGCAAACCACGCATAATTCCGACATTTATGACATAAAATACACGTTTTGGTCCGGTTATTATTGTAATTAAGTGGTAAAAAGGATGGGTGTTTACACACATATCAGGTCCCCTACACTTGACCATTGCAATGTCCTCATGCAATGAATTAGTTACAAAGCACTTTTACATTTTTCATCATAATCAATCCACGTTGGCCTTTATTAAAGAGATAGAAAATTATAAATATTCAAAATAAAGAAATCAAAAACATACCTTGGGTTTTGGAAATTTTGTGAATGATCATCATCCTCAATTTTTCACTTTCTCCAAACCAAGCTTAAAAACGAGATCATTGTTATTATAAGTTAGCAAACTAACACGAACTCATGTGGGCCAATTATTCACTTAGACTCCCTTATTCCTAGGGGTATCTCTTATATTTTATTATTGTCTTGAATGATCACGAGGATGCATTGTTGACTTATTTCGATAGTTATTTAGTCCGAAAATAAAGTGAACGATTTAATCAATAGTTAGCTAAAGGACAAAATCTTTTAAAACTGCTTCTCGGGACCTCATAAATTTCATATCTTGGCATAACTCGCTTCGCGATTTGAGACCTTTCTCGGACCGATATTTGGCAGCGACTTCATACTTCAAACCTAGAGAGACGTTCATGAAATTATGGTCTTCTCTTCATAATGGAATTTCTTCTCTTAAAATTTTGAGAGATTCATACTTGGACCACGTCTTCTTCATTTTTCTCCAATCATTATTTTGGACTTTGATATACAACGATCCGCCTCCTTTTATGACTTGGATCTATTTATCCTCATACCTTGCAAGGGTCTTTTCGGATATACTTCTCCATGACTTTTGGGGAGTTTTTGCTTTTCGTCGTGTGTCTCGATCCTTCATATTGATCTTTGATAAATGATTCTTCAGATCACTTAGGATCTTTAGCAACAAAATATAGCCCTCATGTCTTGTTAGGACCTTTTTGGACTCGCCAATCTTCGCATCCCGCTTCAATAAGTTATGCCTTGGCTATGAACTCTAATCCATACCGAGCAACTTTAAAACGATCTTGGGCTATAAGCTAAGTAACTTTTCAAATCGTACAACCTTATTTATTGCAGATAAATTTATTAGCAAGCGATGGGAGAATAGGCTTACAATTAACTCACATAAATTCACGAAAGAATACCGAACTTATAATTGGCTCTATCATCTCTCGTTATCCACAGTTTAAAATCTCAAGTAATGAGACTCGTGGATGCTTAGCCTATTAAATCATAGTTTTGGGCTTTTGAGTCGTCTATAGGATCTTGCAACCTCTTAGACTTTTTCAAGTTTAGAAATCACATTTTAAAGTTCCCTTGATAAACGACTCTCTAGGATCAATTATAGGAACTTGCGAAAAGTTCTTGTTCTTAACCCGTGAGAGTTAAGACTTTCGCGTTTTATAGCTCCCTATATAAAAGCCTAGCAAAACTTGACTTAAACACGTTAAGGATACTAGCTAGAGTAAACTTAGACAAGTAAACTCGGGTTGAGTCAAAAGATTCACAACGTTTGAAAATTAAAACCACTTTATTAAAATTTATTCTAGATAAGGAAAGAAAATAACTATACAAAGGGAAAAACTAATAGGCCAAAATAGATCAAAAATTTTGAAAAATGTCGAAAAATTGATTTTTCGGTTAAAATGGGGACAAATACAAGGAAAAGACCACTTAACTTCGATAGAAGTCCCCCCTACACTTAACATAAACGTTGTCCTCAATGTTTAAGCATGTGGGAGTAAACTCCCCTACACTTAGGACATTGTGCACTTTGTTTAAATCTCGCTAAGGGAAAGACAACTAACGAGATTCGTATTTTAATATTGGAAAATATAAAATAGTGAATCGAAAAGAGTTTAGGATAGAACTGGGAAGAAGTGAACACGGAATCACGGGTCGTCAAGAATCATCAAGAGTGGATCATTGAGCGCTCGAATCCCTGATTAAGAAAGGAGAGGAGATAGCAAACCAACGGGTCTCCCCCTACACTTAAGGTTAAAACAAAGAAAAAGATAGATAGATAATTGGGTTGCCTCCCAAAAAGCGCTTGTTTTTGTTATCCGAGTCACGAGCCTGACTCGTCCCCGAATTAAATGGTCCATGGGGAGGCCTCAAATGTAATACCGGGATCAAAGACCTTATCCTCATTCCCGGAGGAATATAACAAAGGAGAGGCAGGAGGATAAGTCTTAAACGGTAGAAAGGTCCTTTCAACATACGAGAAGTTTGTGAAATCATGATCCTCGGGAGGTGGGGTGGGTATATGAATCACATTGTCATCCTCCAAAGACAATAGATGCGGACCAATTGGCAAAGCCGTAATGTTATCAATCATAGAATGGTCATTTTCACCTCCCGGATCAAAGAACTCATCCTCATTTCCCGGAGAGGGAAATTGATACATCACCTGATTGGGCGTGCATTCAGTAGGATGAGGGGGCAATATAGTAGGAGAAGTAAGAGAAGAATTACCTTCCACCTGCGATACCTTTCCAGTAGAGTCAGAACTCTCCACCTCTGCGATAGAAGGGGGCATGGCTAAATATGTAATCGTCAAAGAATGTCCTTCGTCAATCCCTTCGTCAAAGAGAGGATTCACCTCACCAGATATGTAATCGTCATCAAAATCAAATAAAGGGTTCGAATAAATCTTGAAAGTTTCCTTCGGAACGTCTTCATCAGATAGTGACTCGTCATCACAAGAAGTAAAATCATCATCTTGATCAAAAAGAGGATTGGAGAAAGCCAAAGAATCCTCTTACAAAGTGTTGGTGGAAGGAACATCATCAGAAGAAAGTGCATCATACTCATCGTCATTGTCGGATGTCAACTCTAATTCACATGGAATAGGGACAAGGTTATCAGCACTAGACGTATTGAATTCGTTGGATTCCTTTGCAGGAATTGTACTAATATCCTCATCCCTTAGGATGGTTGAATCCTTAGGCTCCGGCAAGTCGGGAGAAAGAATAGCATTCTCATCGGTCCAAGAAATAGGACTCTCATCGTCATCACTGTCATAATAATATGGAGGCACAAGAGGAGGAGTATAAGCATTAAGGTTAGATACCTGCTCTCGTTGCTGATCCGCTTGACATTTTGCGTTGTATTTATGGAAAGCTTCTTCGAGGTTTTGAAATTGAGTAACAAGAGTAGCCCATTGTTCTTGGGTACTCAATTGTTCGAAAGAAGGTTGATGATTGACGGTGTGACGTGGGGGCTCAAAGTTAAATGCACTAGGATGATAGCACGGTGGTTTCTCAAAGATCTTCGACGGATCACAAGAAGAAACATCGTGAGGGCCCCCACAAATATAGCAACACGGGTATGGAGAAAAACCCGGTGCATGTTGAGGATAGGGATTGTCATAGACGGGAGAGGGTGGGAAAGTATTGTAAGAGTTGAAGTATGAATTTGTTGAATTGCAAAATGGACGAAATCCAAATTGTGTATCATCGATATCAAAACCACACCGCTCACAAGTACACCATTGACATGTTTGAAAACCATGCCAAGGTCTCCCACACCGCACGCACGACGAATCCATGAAGAATTATAAATAAGAGGAGTAAAGATAAGAATTAAACATAATAGAGGATAAAGAGGAATATTTTTGGTGCAAACTTTGAAAAAGAAATGCTTTTTAGTATTTTTCAAATGTTTTTGGGATTTTTTTTTTTTTTGAAAATTTTTGACACGAAAAATAACGTTCACAAGTGAACGGATCCCAAAAAGCAACGCGTCTCTCACAGAAAACCGTTAATCTTTACGAAAAGAGCCGGCAGCGGCGCCATTTTAATGTTAAGATTTTGCTAGGTTCAATTCTTCGTTTCTCGGTATCTTAACGAATTGATTTCCGGTTCAAAATGCGACTCAATTGTTTTTGGTGAGACAGATATTTTTTGGTTGTTTTTAAAATTAAATCGCAAGACGTTAAAATAAATGACGTTAAAGTAAAGCTAAAACTAACTAAAACATAAATGGTGTAAAACTAAAGACGTTAAAAGTAAATTAATTAAATGACGAGAAATTAAAATTTGACGAAAAGTAAATTCGAAAAATAAATAAGACAAAACAAGTAAAAATAAATTGACGTAAAAATAAGACGAAACAATTAAAATAAAGTTAATTAAAAATGGCGGGAAAATAAGTTTTAAAATAAAATTTGACTAAAAACTAATTAAATTCGCAATTGTAAAAACTGAATTAAATTCGCAATTAAAAGAACTAAATTCGCAATTGTAAAAAAAACCAAAAGATTTCGCAATTGAAATGAACAATTCCGCAATTGTGAAATCAAAGATTTCGCAATTGCTAGAAAAAGTTCCTAAATCGAATCAGGCAGAAGATTTCACAATAGCAGAAAAAGGCAAGATTTCGCAATAGCAGAAAAAGTTCCTAAATCGAATCAGGAACAAGATTTCGCAATAGCAGAAAAAGTTCCTAAATCGAATCAGGAAGAAGATTTCGCAATAGCAGAAAAAGTTCCTAAATCGAATCAGGAACAAGATTTCGCAATAGCCGAAAAAGTTCCTAAATCGAACCAGGAAGAAGATTTCGCAATAGCAGAAAAAGTTCCTAAATCGAATCAGGAAGAAGATTTCGCAATAGCAGAAAAAGTTCCTAAATCGAATCAGGAACAAGATTTCGCAATAGTAGAAAAAGTTCCTAAATCGAATCAGGAACAAGATTTCGCAATGGGGAGAAAGTACAAGATTTCGCAATTAATGAAAAAGCTCCTAAATCGAATCAGATTTCCTAAAAACTAGGAAAACACAAAAAGTACGAAAATAAGCTCAAAAATCTTAACTTTTGGAAGACAATAAGCAAAGTAAAACACCAATAAGCTAAATAAAAACACTAGATCAAAGATAAAACGTATGAAATCAACAAAAACAAGACACGAAAATTAAAAAGACTTAAACTTTATATAAAAATAAGATGAAAAAGGTTTAGATTGAAAACTTGAAATCAAAACAAACATACATTAAAAAAAAGATTGACAATAAGCAAGAAGAGAAGACGGACAAGATGATTAAAAACATAAAGATAAAACATTAAAGAACACAAAATTAAAACTTACTTGAAAATTAAAGGTGCAAGACAAGGTAATTAAAGGTGTAATAAAGTAAATGACATGAATTTAAATGTGCAAAAATTAAAGTGGAAGAGCATAGTTTGTCAAACTAGCTAACAAAACTAATGAAATGAAAATGAGGGGTATTTATAGGAGATTAGGGAGGTGTTTAGAGGAAGCTTCCTCCCCTCCTTCCTTTCTTCTTAATTGCAAGATCAAGTCCTTAAGCTTCTTTAATCTTCTTAAATCTTCTTAATATCTGGACTTTGTCTTGGGATTTCTTCGAACTCGTCTTTTATATCTTCAATAAATATGACTCGAGTTCTTCGGCTTTTAGTAAACTTCCGTCTTTTGACTTTTTCTTCGATAAATCTTCAGAATTGGTCTTGGACTTCCGTTCTTTTTGCACTCTTGACTTCTTGACTTCGTCTTTCATCTTTTTCTTCAATAAAAGCCCGTAAATGCCTGTGTTTTCTCCACTTTTCACCTTATCGTCCTAAATCACAACAAAAACACAAACCACGCATAATTCCGACATTTATGACATAAAATACACGTTTTGGTCCGGTTATTATTGTAATTAAGTGGTAAAAAGGATGGGTTTTTACACACATATCAAATCCCCTACACTTGACCATTGCAATGTCCTCATGCAATGAATTAGTTACAAAGCACTTTTACATTTTTCATCATAATCAATCCACGTTGGCCTTTATTAAAGAGATAGAAAATTATAAATATTCAAAATAAAGAAATCAAAAACATACCTTGGGTTTTGGAAATTTTGTGAATGATCATCATCCTCAATTTTTCACTTTCTCCAAACCAAGCTTAAAAACGAGATCATTGTTATTATAAGTTAGCAAACTAACATAAACTCATGTGGGCCAATTATTCACTTAGACTCCCTTATTCCTAGGGGTATCTCTTATATTTTATTATTGTCTTGAATGATCACGAGGATGCATTGTTGACTTATTTCGATAGTTATTTAGTCCGAAAATAAAGTGAACGATTTAATCAATAGTTAGCTAACGGACAAAATCTTTTAAAACTGCTTCTCGGGACCTCATAAAGTTCATATCTTGGCATAACTCGCTTCGCGATTTGAGACCTTTCTCGGACCGATATTTGGCAGCGACTTCATACTTCAAACCTAGAGAGACGTTCATGAAATTATGGTCTTCTCTTCATAATGGAATTTCTTCTCTTAAAATTTTGAGAGATTCATACTTGGACCACGACTTCTTCATTTTTCTCCAATCATTATTTTGGACTTTGATATAACACGATCCGCCTCCTTTTATGACTTGGATCTATTTATCCTCATACCTTGCTAGGGTCTTTTCGGATATACTTCTCCATGACTTTTGGGGAGTTTTTGCTTTTCGTCGTGTGTCTCGATCCTTCATATTGATCTTTGATAAATGATTCTTCAGATCACTTAGGATCTTTAGCAACAAAATATAGCCCTCATGATTTGTTAGGACCTTTTTGGACTCGCAAATCTTCGCATCCCGCTTCAATAAGTTATGCCTTGGCTATGAACTCTAATCCATACCGAGCAACTTTAAAACGATCTTGGGCTAGAAGCTAAGTAACTTTTCAAATCGTACAACCTTATTTATTGCAGATAAATTTATTAGCAAGCGATGGGAGAATAGGCTTATAATTAACTCACATAAATTCACGAAAGAATACCGAACTTATAATTGGCTCTATCATCTCTCGTTCTCCACAGTTTAAAATCTCAAGTAATGAGACTCGTGGATGCTTAGCCTATTAAATCAAAGTTTTGGGCTTTTGAGTCGTCTATAGGATCTTGCAACCTCTTAGACTTTTTCAAGTTTAGAAATCACATTTTAAAGTTCCCTTGATAAACGACTCTCTAGGATCAATTATAGGAACTTGCGAAAAGTTCTTGTTCTTAACCCGTGAGAGTTAAGACTTTCGCGTTTTATAGCTCCCTATATAAAAGCCTAGCAAAACTTGACTTAAACACGTTAAGGATACTAGCTAGAGTCAACTTAGACAAGTAAACTCGGGTTGAGTCAAAAGATTCACAACGTTTGAAAATTAAAACCACTTTATTAAAATTTATTCTAGATAAGGAAAGAAAATAACTATACAAAGGGAAAAACTAATAGGCCAAAATAGATCAAAAATTTTGAAAAATGTCGAAAAATTGATTTTCCGGTTAAAATGGGGACAAATACAAGGAAAAGACCACTTAACTTCGATAGAAGTCCCCCCTACACTTAACATAAACGTTGTCCTCAATGTTTAAGCATGTGGGAGTAAACTCCCCTACACTTAGGACATTGTGCACTTTGTTTAAATCTCGCTAAGGGAAAGACAACTAACGAGATTCCTATTTTAATATTGGAAAATATAAAATAGTGAATCGAAAAGAGTTTAGGATAGAACCGAGAAGAAGTGAACACGGAATCACGGGTCGTCAAGAATCATCAAGAGTGGATCATTGAGCGCTCGAATCCCTGATTAAGAAAGGAGAGGAGATAGCAAACCAACGGGTCTCCCCCTACACTTAAGGTAAAAACAAAGAAAAAGATAGATAGATAATTGGGTTGCCTCCCAAAAAGCGCTTGTTTTTGTTATCCGAGTCACGAGCCTGACTCGTCCCCGAATTAAATGGTCCATGGGGAGTCCTTAAATGTAATACCGGGATCAAAGACCTTATCCTCATTCCCGGAGGAATATAACAAAGGAGAGGCAGGAGGATAAGTCTTAAACGGTAGAAAGGTCCTTTCAACATACGAGAAGTATGTGAAATCATGATCCTCGGGAGGTGGGGTGGGTATAGGAATCACATTGTCATCCTCCAAAGACAATAGATGCGGACCAATTGGCAAAGCCGTAATGTTATCAATCATAGAATGGTCATTTTCACCTCCCGGATCAAAGCACTCATCCTCATTTCCCGGAGAGGGAAATTGATACATCACCTGATTGGGCGTGCATTCAGTAGGATGAGGGGGCAATATAGTAGGAGAAGTAAGAGAAGAATTACCTTCCACCTGCGATACCTTTCCAGTAGAGTCAGAACTCTCCACCTCTGCGATAGAAGGGGGCATGGCTAAATATGTAATCGTCAAAGAATGTCCTTCGTCAATCCCTTCGTCAAAGAGAGGATTCACCTCACCAGATATGTAATCGTCATCAAAATCAAATAAAGGGTTCGAATAAATCTTGAAAGTTTCCTTCGGAACGTCTTCATCAGATAGTGACTCGTCATCACTAGAAGTAAAATCATCATCTTGATCAAAAAGAGGATTGGAGAAAGCCAAAGAATCCTCTTACAAAGTGTTGGTGGAAGGAACATCATCAGAAGAAAGTGCATCATACTCATCGTCATTGTCGGATGTCAACTCTAATTCACATGGAATAGGGACAAGGTTATCAGCACTAGACGTATTGAATTCGTTGGATTCCTTTGCAGGAATTGTACTAATATCCTCATCCCTTAGGATGGTTGAATCCTTAGGCTCCGGCAAGTCGGGAGAAAGAATAGCATTCTCATCGGTCCAAGAAATAGGACTCTCATCGTCATCACTGTCATAATAATATGGAGGCACAAGAGGAGGAGTATAAGCATTAAGGTTAGATACCTGCTCTCGTTGCTGATCCGCTTGACATTTTGCGTTGTATTTATGGAAAGCTTCTTCGAGGTTTTGAAATTGAGTAACAAGAGTAGCCCATTGTTCTTGGGTACTCAATTGTTCGAAAGAAGGTTGATGATTGACGGTGTGACGTGGGGGCTCAAAGTTAAATGCACTAGGATGATAGCACGGTGGTTTCTCAAATATCTTCGACGGATCACAAGAAGAAACATCGTGAGGGCCCCCACAAATATAGCAACACGGGTATGGAGAAAAACCCGGTGCATTTTGAGGATAGGGATTGTCATAGACGGGAGAGGGTGGGAAAGTATTGTAAGAGTTGAAGTATGAATTTGTTGAATTACAAAATGGACGAAATCCAAATTATGTATCGTCGATATCAAAACCACACCGCTCACAAGTACACCATTGACATGTTTGAAAACCATGCCAAGGTCTCCCACACCGCACACACGACGAATCCATGAAGAATTATAAATAAGAGGAGTAAAGATAAGAATTAAACATAATAGAGGATAAAGAGGAATATTTTTGGTGCAAACTTTGAAAAAGAAATGCTTTTTAGTATTTTTCAAATGTTTTTGGGAAATTTTTTTTTTTTTTGAAAATTTTTGACACGAAAAATAACGTTCACAAGTGAACGGATCCCAAAAAGCAACGCGTCTCTCACAGAAAACCGTTAATCTTTACGAAAAGAGCCGGCAGCGGCGCCATTTTAATGTTAAGATTTTGCTAGGTTCAATTCTTTGTTTCTCGGTATCTTAACGAATTGATTTCCGGTTCAAAATGTGACTCAATTGTTTTTGGTGAGACAGATATTTTTTGGTTGTTTTTAAAATTAAATCGCAAGACGTTAAAATAAATGACGTTAAAGTAAAGCTAAAACTAACTAAAACATAAATGGTGTAAAACTAAAGACGTTAAAAGTAAATTAATTAAATGACGAGAAATTAAAATTTGACGAAAAGTAAATTCGAAAAATAAATAAGACAAAACAAGTAAAAATAAATTGACGTAAAAATAAGACGAAACAATTAAAATAAAGTTAATTAAAAATGGCGGGAAAATAAGTTTAAAAATAAAATTTGACTAAAAACTAATTAAATTCGCAATTGTAAAAACTGAATTAAATTCGCAATTAAAAGAACTAAATTCACAATTGTAAAAAAAAACAAAAGATTTCGCAATTGAAATGAACAATTCCGCAATTGTGAAATCAAAGATTTCGCAATTGCTAGAAAAAGTTCCTAAATCGAATCAGGCAGAAGATTTCACAATAGCAGAAAAAGGCAAGATTTCGCAATAGAAGAAAAAGTTCCTAAATCGAATCAGGAACAAGATTTCGCAATAGCAGAAAAAGTTCCTAAATCGAATCAGGAAGAAGATTTCGCAATAGCAGAAAAAGTTCCTAAATCGAATCAGGAACAAGATTTCGCAATAGCCGAAAAAGTTCCTAAATCGAACCAGGAAAAAGATTTCGCAATAGCAGAAAAAGTTCCTAAATCGAATCAGGAAGAAGATTTCGCAATAGCAGAAAAAGTTCCTAAATCGAATCAGGAACAAGATTTCGCAATAGCAGAAAAAGTTACTAAATCGAATCAGGAACAAGATTTCGCAATGGGGAGAAAGTACAAGATTTCGCAATTAATGAAAAAGCTCCTAAATCGAATCAGATTTCCTAAAAACTAGGAAAACACAAAAAGTACGAAAATAAGCTCAAAAATCTTAACTTTTGGAAGACAATAAGCAAAGTAAAACACCAATAAGCTAAATAAAAACACTAGATCAAAGATAAAACGTATGAAATCAACAAAAACAAGACACGAAAATTAAAAAGACTTAAACTTTATATAAAAATAAGATGAAAAAGGTTTAGATTGAAAACTTGAAATCAAAACAAACATACATTAAAAAAAAGATTGACAATAAGCAAGAAGAGAAGACGGACAAGATGATTAAAAACATAAACATAAAACATTAAAGAACACAAAATTAAAACTTACTTGAAAATTAAATGTGCAAGACAAGGTAATTAAAGGTGTAATAAAGTATATGACATGAATTTAAATGTGCAAAAATTAAAGTGGAAGAGCATAGTTTGTCAAACTAGCCAACAAAACTAATGAAATGAAAATGAGGGGTATTTATAGGAGATTAGGGAGGTGTTTAGAGGAAGCTTCCTCCCCTACTTCCTTTCTTCTTAATTGCAAGATCAAGTCCTTAAGCTTCTTTAATCTTCTTAAATCTTCTTAATATTTGGACTTTGTCTTGGGATTTCTTCGAACTCGTCTTTTAATTCTTCAATAAATATGACTCGAGTTCTTCGGCTTTTAGTAAACTTCCGTCTTTTGACTTTTTCTTCGATAAATCTTCAGAATTGGTCTTGGACTTCCGTTCTTTTCGCACTCTTGACTTCTTGACTTCGTCTTTCATCTCTTTCTTCAATAAAAGCCCGTAAATGCCTGTGTTTTCTCCACTTTTCACCTTATCGTCCTAAATCACAACAAAAACACAAACCACGCATAATTCTGACATAAATGACATAAAATACACGTTTTGGTCCGGTTATTATTGTAATTAAGTGGTAAAAAGGATGGGTGTTTACACACATATCAACTCCCCCTTACCCTTTGCTAGGCTCTTTTCAGTGATAGGTGACTCAATGGATTGTTTCTGAGCCTTCTTTTGGGCATGTTTCTGAAAGAGCTACTAGATTGTGTTTTTCTCCCTCTCAGCAGAAGACTTCCCAGCAGCTTCTGATGATTTTTCAACAAGGAAGAAGCCACAAAGATGATCAAGAGTGGTAGTTACCTTGGCCAACATGGCTGGAACAGTTTCAAGGACATTTAGCTTCTGCTGAACCTCTTCAAAAATGGTCATCTTTTGTTTCTCCAGCAACGCCACTCTATCTTTGATATTGGACACAGAATCACACAAGGTATTAACTTGGCCTAGAAATGGTGTGAATTCTGGTGGAAACTCCATGGAAGCAACGTTGATGGATTCCATTAGAGAGGACATCTCTTGCTTTAGGGAAGTGGTGGTGGCCACATCTTGGACTAAGGGCTTCAAAGCAGCAATGAGGACATCCTTAATTTGTTCAACAGAAGGAGGATGTGGTCTTGCTTTGATAGTTGAAATTTCGTTGTTGGCAAGCACCTTTTCTTCCTTCAGTCTGGCAACCTGTGATTGAAGAATCAACACTTGATTTGTTAATTCTTTTACATGCTCAGCTTTGGGTGAAAGTGGCAATAGTGTTGCATCAGCAGGTTCTTCATCTGTAACACCCCATTTTGATAATGGAATGTCACGCGAAATTATGGCGTGTCATAAAAGCATACAAGGATAAATGTCTAAAACATTACATGACCATAAAAGAAAAATACTGGAATCAAACATCGGTAGTCCAAAAGTAAAGCTCATCACACACAAACATAAGTACTTTAAATGAAAGGACTAAACAATGTCCATGGAAAGAGTATCGACGTAAAGATAATGCATAAAGTAAAGAAAGGCTAGAAAGCTTCCAGTCCATATGCACGTACGCTTAAAGTCTACGAGCGTCCCTGAGTACCTGCCGTTTTGGGAACATAGAAAAGGAAAACGGCTGAGCAATACGCTCAGTGCACGGATGTACAATAAAGCATGAACAATATGAGCATATAAGAATATAACAGCGGAAGAACCTAAGTCTTGAATAACCTGGTTAAGTCTTGGTAAAACTGGTTTTATAATTTGAAAAGCCTTATGTTTATCTTATAAAAACTGTTTAACATATTCTACCATTAGCCAATATAGGTCATGAAAATCCACCGTGCATGAATACTTGGAGGGGTGACCTCATCATGCAAATTAGAGGGGCTGCCTCTAATTTAATATACTGGTTTGGGTAGGAGGGATCAGCTCCTTGTGAAGGATGCAAGGCACACACCACATTCACACTGATTAATCTGCTAGAAAAACATGTAACTAGGATGCACCTATACGCCCCACATGATAAATATAATAATATGGCCAAAAGTTGAAGGGACGCCACGAGCAATCACTCTGCTGTGGGGAAGTCATAACACCAGTGCCTCTAGTGTTATGGTTATGGTACCTTCATAACTAGGTGAAACTGGTCATGCATGTATATGGCTATAGGTATTCTAAATTAAACATAAGCAAATCAAACATATAAACTTATACTACGGGAAAACAGTTGGTTGCATACGGGGAAATCATAATAAAGAAAGAATGTCCATACTGTATCCAGTGAACGAAGAAGACGAACGGAAGAGAGTCCTACTTCGGTATCACTAATGCTACATAATACATACGTGTATAAGTATCTGCTTACTAAATACGTAACTAGTTTTATGTCTTGTCTTAGCTTATTTTATACGTTCATGTCATGTTTTATTGTTTTAAGCTTTAAACTGTGTTTATCTTATATTTTGTCTATTCTGATTAAGTATTACTTGTATTTCATGTATTATTATGCTTACTGTGTAATAATAAGTAACTTTCTAAAAATAGCAGGTTTCCTAAAATAGTAACTTTCCAAAAATAGCAGGTTTCCTAAAATAGAAAGTTTCCAAAAATAGAAAGTTTCCAAAAATAGAAAGTTTCCAAAAATAGAAAGTTTACAAAAATAGAAAGTTTCCAAAAATACAAAGTTTCCAAAAATAAAAGTTTCCAAAAATAGAAAGTTTCCAAAAATAGAATTACTGCTTAAAATAGATATGTTTCCATAAATAGATTAGATACCTTAATTAAATAAGTTTCTAAAAATAGAATATTTCCATAAATTGATATAAGCTGGTTAAATAAGCTAATTATATAAGCTTAAGTGTTTTCTAATTATTTTCTAAGTCATATTGATATAAGGTATAGTTTATTAATTATTACATGTAAATTAATTAAACTATAGGTTAAAAGTATTTAATTAAATATATCATGTTTTTAATTAAATAAAGTTAAATACTTAGGTTAAAATATGTATTATTAATTATTAATAATATAACCTAAGTCATATTGATTAATTAATTATAGCCATGTTTTTAATAATTAGTTAATTATAAAGTCTAATTAATATAAATACTTAGGTTAAAAATTCATGATCTAATAATTAAATTTATAACCTAAGTCATGTTAATTAAATTAATAATGTCAAGTTTTATTAATTTAATTTTTAACATGATAACTATAAAAATCATAAACCTTAACATAAACAATGAACCGGACCGTGACTAGAAACCATGAACCGGGCCCGTAATCAACACCATACCCCGAACCACTTCGGGGTTTCCCCCTGTTTGCTGCTGCCGTGGGACCCACACCACCAAACCGAGACCATAAGGTCTCGGTGGTGGTTCATAAGCCAAACCGAGACCCCTTGGGGGTTCGGTTTAGGCGTCGGCCACATCAAACACCCCTAAATCCCTTGTTTTGATTTACCCCATAACCATTTACATGTTTAATTAATATTTTTAATTTGCTTTTTAAAAACATCATGTTCTTATGTAATATATTAAATCAAAACATAAAAGAAAAGGATTAAAAAGGTATACCGAATGCGTGGATCAAACGAGGATGAACACACACAAACGCTTGCACAAAATTCAAGATCAAAAATCGACCGAACACCTCCCTTGTGTGTTGTATATCCGGTGGCCAAAATGAGCAAGAAGAAAGGAGAAGAAACTTTTTAGGGTTTTTGTTATTTTACTGTAACGTGAAAAATGACTAAAAGATTTTTAACATAACCCCTTGTTAGTAAAAGTTTGATGGGCTTGGCCCATCCCCTTGGTGTAGCCACGTGTAGGGGGGCCCACTTGGGGTAACCCGTACCTTTTCCGAGTCTAATTATTTTAGTGCTCGTTCGTGTTTTATCGTGTTCGTGTTTTATGTGTTCTAGTTAATTATTAACCGTGACTTAATATATTTATTCATGTTCGTAATAAATATATATACGTAATTAATATTAGCTCGTGATTAATTTACGTTCATGATTTCATGATCGCATGTCCGTGATTAATTATTGTTTGAATAATTATTGTGTGTTCATACGTAATAAATACTTATCGTGTTCTAACACGTACGTAATACCTAAAATTCTTATACGTGAACGTAATCATACTATAAAAGGAAACTTCTAATCTAGTACATACGATCTTAAGAGTACTATTCATGGTAAAAGCATGCGGGTTTTACAACTCTTCCCCCCTAAAAAGAATAATTTGTCCCCGAATTATGGATAAAGTAAACTGGAAAAGAAGAACATACCCGAATTCAAAAAATGAAATGAGGGTAAGAAGCCCGTATAGACTCCTCTGTTTCCCAAGTGGCTTCCCGCTCGGTATGATCCCTCCAAAGGATTTTGACGAATAGAATCGTCTTCCTTCTCATGACTCGTTCTTGTCTGTCAAGAACTCATTTGGGTTCTTCTATGAAAGTGAGATCTTCACGTATTTGTTCCAATAGATACTGAACCATGTGAAGAGGATGATACTGGTACCCTCTGAGTAAGGCCACATGAAACACATTGTGTACATGCGAAAGCTGCGGATGTAACGCTAACCGGTAAGATATTTCACCGACTCGTTCAATGATATCAAACGGTCCGATGAAACGAGGACTGAGCTTCCCTTTAATCCTGAAGCGTCTAACACCACGTGCCGGCGAAACCTTAAGGAAGACGTGATCTCCTACGTTAAAATGTATGTCCCTACGATGCTTATCAGCGTAACTCTTCTGACGTGACCGTGCTTCCTGAAGTTTCTGCTTAGCTACTGCGATCCTTTCATTGGTCATCTCTATGATTTTTGGTCCTTCAAGTGTTCGCTCGCCAACCTGATCCCAGAAGATTGGGGCGCGACACTTTCTTCCATACAACATCTCGAAAGGAGCACACTTGATACTTGCGAGCCAACTGTTGTTGTATGCAAACTCCACCAAACAGATATAATCGTCCCAATCACTCGTCCATTCCAACGCACATGACCTCAACATGTCTTCCAATGTCTGAATCGTTCGCTCCGACTGCCCGTCCATTTGAGGATGAAAAGCCGTGCTAAGCTTAAGTTGTGTACCCCAAGCTTTCTGCAGACTCTTCCAAAATCGCGAATTGAATCGAGGATCTCTGTCTGAGACGATGCTGGATGGAGCACCGTGGAGTATCATGATCTTCTTCAATACGTATCGGCGAGTTTACTTACCGGATCTTCCTTGCGGATCGGTAAGAAATGAGCTGATTTGGTAAAACGATCTACGATAACCTAAATTGCATCGTGCTTCCTCCTGGTAGGCGGAAGACTAGTAACAAAATCCATGGTGATTTTGTCCCACTTCCACTCTGGGATATCTAACGGTTGAAGGAGACCGCCAGATCGCTGATGCTCGATCTTAACCTGCTGGTAGGTAAGACATTTGGAGACGTAAGTGGCCACATCCTGTTTCATACCACTCCACCAAAAGTACTGTTTGTTGTCATGGTACATCTTAGTCGAACCAGGATGTATAGAGAATGGGGAGCTATGAGCTTCAGCTAACAAGGCTTCCCGGAGTTCTTGGTCATCAGGAACACAAAGTCTCGTGCCCTGCCATACGATACCATCTGCATCTACTCTGAATTCCGTCTGTTTCTCCAAATTCTGAACTATCTCCCAGATTTCTCCATCGTCTTTCTGAGCTTCCTTGATCTTAGAGAGTAACTCGGGTTCTACTCTAAGATTAGCCCAGTAACCGTGTTGTCCACGTACCATGATCTTGATGTCTAGTCGCTCCAAGTCTCTTATGATTTCCTCCTCAATTTTAATGTCGTTCATCATTCCGGACTTCCTGCTAAGAGCATCTGCTACTACATTTGCCTTTCCGGGATGATACTGTAGATTAATGTCATAATCCTTCAACAGCTCTAACCATCTCCTCTGTCTCATGTTCAATTCACATTGAGTGAAGATATACTTCAAGCTCTTGTGGTCCGTGAAAATGTCACATGATTCTTCATATAAGTAGTGCCTCCCTATCTTCAATGCAAACACGGCTGCAGCAACTTCCATGTCATGCGTAGGGTAATTTTCTTCATAAGGCTTAAGCTGCCGTGAAGCATACGCGATCACTTTCCCATGTTGCATGAGAACACAACCAAGTTCCTTCCCCGATGCATCACCGTAGATTTGAAATCCACCCGTACCAGATGGGAGAGTAAGAATAGGTGCAGATACTAGCTTCTGCTTCAGGTCTTCAAAGCTCTTCTCTCGTTCTTTAGTCCAAACGAATTTCTCCCCTTTCCGCATTAGTTTGGTCAATGGTAGTGCTAAGCGGGAAAAGTTCTCCACGAACCTACGGTAATAGCCAGCTAAGCCTAAGAAACTGCGGACTTCCGTCGCTGATGTCGGCCTTGGCCACTTAGTAATGGCCTCAACCTTCGCTGGATCTATAGTGTTTCCTTCTGCTGATACAATGTGACCTAAGAATGCCACCTTGTCTAACCAGAACTCACATTTGGATAATTTAGCATACAGCTGCTTCTGGCGAAGAATCTGTAGTACTGTACGAAGATGGTCTTCGTTTTCCTCCTTGGACTTTGAGAAAATCAGGATGTCATCGATGAAGACAATCACGAACTTATCCAGAAATTCATGGAAGATGCTGTTCATCAAGTCCATGAACACTACAAATTCGTAGTGGCCATAGCGGGTACGAAAAGCAGTCTTGGCGATGTCCTGCTCCTTAACCCGTAGCTGATGATAGCCTGACCTAAGATCAATCTTGGAGAAGTGTTTGGCCCCTTGGAGTTAGTTAAACACATCGTCTATACGCGGCAGTGGATACCTATTCCGGATAGTAATCTTGTTGAGCTCACGATAGTCTATGCAAAGACGCATACTGCCGTCCTTCTTCTGAACAAATAAGACCGGTGTGCCCCATGGAGATGCGCTCGGTCGAATGAAACCTCGTTCTAGAAGTTCTTGCAGTTGATCCTTCAGCTCCTTTAACTCTATGGGAGCCATGTGATAAGGAGCTTTGGATATCGGTTCAGCTCCTGGAATAAGCTCGATATTGAATTCCACTTCTCGTGCAGGTGGTATGCCCGTAAGTTCTTCTGGAAATACATCTTGGAATTCCGACACTATTGGTTGATCCTGAATTGGTGGAGATTCAGTATCCATGTCGTGAACCGTAGCTAGATAACCCTCGCAGCCATGTGATAGTAGTGCACGCGCTTGTAGGGTAGATATGATTTTTACAGACCATCCGGGTACGAACCCGTTATGAATGTACTCTGGTGCATTAACATCAACGAAGATAACTTGATATGAATTGCAGTCTATGGTAGCATGATGCTTGGATATCCAATCCATGCCCAAAATCATGTCAAAGTCATTCATGTCCAGCGGAAGCGCGTCAACAGGACGAACCTTATCGTCAAATTCTAGGGGAAGACTCTTGTATACATGGGTTATGCGTACAGAGTCCCTCAAAGGCGTGGAAATACTCCGTATATTATCTAGTGGCATGGGGAGCATCCTAATGTTCTTAGCATAGGCAGTAGAAATTACCGAGTGAGTAGCACCCGTATCAAAAAGAACACACGAAGCTTGACCATACATATACAAGATTCCAGTGATGGTACCTGTAGACTTGTTGGCCTGGTCTCGAGATGTCGTGTAGACACGTCCAGTGGTAGGAGGCGGCTTGGTATCAGCATGGCCCGATGTGCCCTCCATCTCACCCTTACGGCAATCCTTCATGATATGGCCATGAAGACCATACTTGAAGCATGCGTTAGTGTTACGACGACATGGCTCTGGGTGCCTACGGTGGCAAGTAGAGCAAAGGGGATGAGTATATCCTCCAACAGGTGCTCTGGCTGGCTGAGGACCTGAATAAACATTTTACATGAGACATGATAATAGGGTACAAAGGACAATGCGAATAATCGTAAGGTTGAATACCAGTGATAGCTGGACGGCTAGGCTGTGAACCTCTCTGGTTCTGGTCCCTACCTGTTGTCCCTAATATTATGATTGTATAATCACGAATTTATGAAAGAAAGTAAGAAATGAGATGAATTTTAGAGAGAGAAACTAGAGAGAGAAAAGAGAGAGAAGTGTGTGAACTTGGTGAGATTAGATTAGAGAGAAGTGAGAAATACAAATGACCATCCACCCTCCTAACATGCTAGGAGGGTAGTATATATAGTCCACCCACATGCGGGCAATAATGGACTATATATTGGGCCGAGCTTGTATTTTGGACTTTAATTAGTTTAAATCCAAGCCCGTGAATCACGACTAAATAACTACTTATTACAACGTTCTAATAAATAATACAATAGAAACCTATGACCGAACATTCTTGTTTGACTCAATATTTTGAGGCTAACAATCTCCCCCAATGTGAGGTCATTCCTCTTTGATATTTGGATTCCAATGGAGATTTATGAATTTCGTCATAAATGAGTCTTGAACGTGTAACAGTAGTTTTGTTCCTTCATGCTGTGATCTTTGAGCCTTTGTCGTTGTCTTTCGACTTTGTCTTTAAGTCTTGAGATCTTCAAATCATTCTTGACTTGTCTTTGCCATCTTGTAATCTTGTGTCTTTATCCACATGCTCACACTATCAATTGTTGGATAAGTCTTTGGGGCATGAATATGTGGTTGTGTATATCTGACTTTGCTGAGTACACCGTGACGCCACCTTCTCGAGACAAAACATAGACACGGACTGAATGGCTTTGACATTCGTCCTAAATCGGTAGCGTTTTACCTCCGGTCGGTGAAGACCGTTATACGATATTAAATATCGTACCTGTGATCAGGTAGATTCAATTAAGAATCTCCTTGACAGGGTTTCGCGGCAGTACTAGCCGTTCTCTTTACTCGACCGTCTCAAAGCAAGACTGCGAACATAAAGAGTGAATCAATTGGATAAATATCCGCTTGATTAAAGTCGTCAATTCAAGTTCCTGGAAAAAGTTTGATTCATAAAGAATCTTACCATTGTTGCTTTCCAGTTGACACAAGTTTGATTCATAAGAATCTCACAAGTTACCTACCGTAGTGCTGTTTGATGTTGACGCTAGAAGGATTTCCATTCGTCACTGTGAATATTAATAAATATCACTCTGAATGTTCTAGCAAGACCATAAAGATATTGCGTAGAAACCTGAAACGAGTTTGAATCAATTCAGGATCAAACCACTGTTGCTTTTCAGTTTTACATATGTTCAATTCATAAAGAATCTTGCATATGACCTACCGCAGTGCTGTTTGATGTTAACACTGGAAGGATTTCCACTCATCATTGTGAATACTAAGTAGTATCACTCTGAGTGTTCTAGCAACATCACAAGGATATAGCGTAGGACTCTCTTGATCTTCATCCGTGTGTCCTAACGAGATTTGATTGATCTCTTGGCTCTAGACTCGATTTGTGCACTTTTAGTGGTCGGAGGCTGGAGCAGATGCCACCTATTCAATATCAACAATCTCGGAGTGAGAAAGTCAATAGAAGTCGTGTTGATCTCCGTGACAATAAAACAAACTTCTTTTGAGAGAAGCCTGAGTAGCTAGGAAAGGGTTGTGCTTCACATCACTGGGTCCATGATGAGTTTGTCTTCATGATGAGTTGACCCGGTTTCTGCCTAAGTTGTATGGAGGGCTTCTTTCTTTAGACCCTTTATCCTTACATTTCTTTTTCATTCTTCAACCCCTTCAATGCTTACCAAGACATCATTACTAGCACCTTGTTGTGATTGTTCCAGTGCTAGCATCAGTACTTAGTCGGCATTCAGCTACGTTCACAT
The DNA here is from genome assembly GCA_025667525.1 of Glebionis coronaria. Lineage (NCBI taxonomy): Eukaryota > Viridiplantae > Streptophyta > Magnoliopsida > Asterales > Asteraceae > Glebionis > Glebionis coronaria. The sequence goes on from CM046875.1 coordinate 231,515,555, forward strand.
TCTACTCCATCTTTCCTAAGGACTTCTAATAATCTATTGGATTGTCCCTGGGAAGATCCCTCCGGTTCTGGTTGGATCATAGGACTTAAACCTAACCACCCTTTTGACACCAATAACGTCGTGAATTAAAGATGTTGTGGGTATTTGATCGTAACCATGAAAACCACTTTAAATTCTAACAAAGTGTTTGAAAAACCATTTAACACTTTGCTAGTTTTGTCGTTTTAGAAATGCTCCCCCTTCACATGTGCATCGATAATCGAAAGTGTTTTGCACATGTAGGTAAGAGTTAAAGTGCATGAGTCTTATATTAGATCACATTTTAATCACATTTTCTCCCCCTATCTCTAATATATAAAATCTTTTGATATTAGAGATACCAAATTTGATTAAAATATATTTTGAAAAATAGTCTTGAAATCTCCGGGAGAAAGATGTGTTAAGCTTTTGCATGAAGTTGAAATGCTCCCCCTCAAAAATTGATTCAATTGAATTGTCATTATGAGAATATGATCCACATTTCGCTTTTTGAGGATGGGAGTTTGTTGAACACACAATTTTTGAAAGATTTTGAATAATCATTGATAAATTCTTGAAAAAATTGTGTTCAACGCTTTTTGAAAAATCCTATTTCTTTTTGTCGAAGAGGTTTTTCTAAAGCATAAACTTGAGTTCACAGACTTTGAATGTCTTGACGAATCCACTCAAGTGTAAGAAGATTTAACTTCTTTTGCTAAGGGTAAGAGCATGAAATCGTACACTCCCCCGTGAATATTGATCCGGGTTGCAATCTGAAAGTGATTCCAAGCCATTGCGTTGAGCTCAAAACGTTGAATGTTTTGTGACAAGCTCAACCCGTGATAGATTGCTCTACCCGTTGTTTGGAAATATTTGTCCAAAATAGACAATTTCCTTTATTAAAAGAAGAAATGACATGTTTTGAAAAATATTTACAACTTTCATTCGAGCTTTATGTACACACCCGTGTCGTTATTGAGCGACATTTCTAGGCACGTCCATATTATCGATACTGAAAGACATGTCGAGAAGAATATTTTTGGATTTTGAAAGATTTTTTAATTTTGTGTTTTGCTTTTATGTGTTTTATATTTTTGTATTTTGCTTTTTCAAAGATATTTACAAGTTGATGTTTGATAGATAAATCAAGCAGGAACCTTTGCCAGAATCTCCAAGTCTGCTGGAGTCAAACATCTCATACCAATTTGCCTAACGAGGTACTCAAACCTATCTTTCGACAGAGCTTTCGTAAACAAGTCGGCTAATTGGTAATCCGTTCCAACAAAGTATAATTCAACGATACCTCTTTCAACTTGTTCCTTTATGAAGTGGTATCTGACATCGATGTGCTTCGTGCGGGAATGCTGTACCGGGTTGCAGGAGATGGCTATGGCAGACTTTGAGTCACATTACATAGGTACTTTATCAAAGTGGAAGCCATAATCCGTGAGTTGTGTTCTCATCCAAAGAACTTGAGCACAACACGCAGATAGAGACACATACTCCGCTTCGGCTGATGAAAGTGACGTGCAATCCTGCTTCTTGGAAGACCATCCCACAAGCTTATCTTGACCTAGAAATTGTGCACCACCAGAAGTACTTTTTCGTGTATCAAGACACCCTGCATGATCAGAATCTGAATAGGCCGTTAGAAAGAAACCGGTTTCCCTCGGATACCAGAGTCCCAAATGAATGGTATTCTTGAGGTACCGAAAGATCCGTTTAACCTCCTTGAGGTACTTTTCAGTGGGTCGTGCTTGATATCGTGCACAATAACATGTAGCATGATGAATATCAGGTCTGCTTGCTGTCAAGTACATGAGGGAACCAATCATGGAACGATATCTCGTTTGATCGATGGCATTTCCCTCCAAGTCAGCATCTAGCGATGTGGTTGATAAAGGTGTCCCAACGGGGTCACATGAGGTCATACCATGCTTTTTGATTATCTCTTGACAATACTTAGCTTGGTTTATAAAGATACCACTTGGGGATTGGTGAACTTGAATTCCTAGAAAGAATTTTAGTTCGCCCATCATAGACATTTCAAATCTGCTGGGCATTACTTTTTCAAACCATTTTGAAAGTTTTGGGTTTGTAGACCCGAAAATAATGTCATCAACATAAATTTGCACAAGCAGAATGTCATCCCCATATTTATAATTGAACAAAGTTAGATCAATGGAACCTTTTGAGAAACCTTTGGATACCAGAAATTTCGAGAGCTCGTCGTACCACGCCCTTGGAGCTTGCTTGAGTCCATAAAGTGCTTTGTGGAGACGATACACCTTGTCAGGATAATGAGGATTGACAAATCCTTCTGGCTGCGTGACATAGACTTCTTCCTTCAAAGGACCGTTAAGAAACGCCGTCTTTACGTCCATCTGATAGACAATGAATCCCTTATGTGCCGCATAAGCAAGAAAAATCCTGACCGCTTCCATACGAGCTACTGGGGCAAATGATTCTTCGAAATCAATACCCTCTTTCTGTCCATACCCCTTAGCCACTAGCCTAGCTTTGTTCTTAATGATCGTGTTCTCTTCATCCATCTTGTTTTTCCAGATCCATCGAAGATTTAATGGTGTTACATCGGATGGTCTGTCAACAAGTTCCCAGACTTTAAGTCTTTCAAATTGTTGAAGTTCATCCGTCATCGATTCAATCCAAGCATGATCAGCTAATGCTTCTTTGATGTATTTCGGTTCCGCTGAACTCACGGCGAGTGCGAACATACAAACATCAGCATCGGTGTTAAGCTGTCGTCTTGTGCGAACGGGCTGTGAAGGGTTTCCAATTACGTGAACCAGAGGATGATCTCGGGTCCAATGATGTGTTGAAGGATGTCGTTGATAGAAAGTATGCATATTTGACGGATCAACATGGCGAGTAGAAGACTCTCCAGTTTCGTGTACCGGTGTACCGAATGGGTTGATAAATTCGTCTTCGTCAGATAATGCATTGTCTGCTTGATTTATGTTCTCTGGAGCAATGACAGTAGTTGTGGATGTTGTAGGATCGATTGTTGAAGTAATATTCTGAGGAGGTAAATCTGCTGCAACCCGTGTTGAAGTAGATGAAGTTGTATTCGGTTGTTGACGATGATCGGAATCATCATTCATATCATGAGTGACAGCGGAAGACTTCGATACAACTTGTTTCTCCCCCGTGAAATATTCATCATACATTGGTCCATATAACATTTCCAACTCTTCAATTGTCGTATCGACTGTCATATCAGCTCTAGGAACATTTTCTGGAACCAGCGTTGAACTTGACGGTTCATTGCTGTGGTCTTGAGTTCCGAGTTCCGTGCGGTTTTGAACGGAAGTCGTTTGTCGTTGTGGATCGGGACTTGAACTGCTTTGTTCAAGTGCCATTTCTTGATATTCATCAAATCGGATGTGAATTGTCTCGACAATCAATTTTGTTCTTTTGTTGAACACTCTATATCCCTTAGACTGAGTTGCATATCCCACAAGAATACATGCATCACCTTTTTCTTTCATCTTATCCAAATTTTCACCATCTCGTATAATGTAACAAATACATCCAAAAACATGAAGGTGTTTGAGTGAAGGTTTACGATCATGAATTATGTGATATGGTGTCTTTTCGTGTCTTGGGATAATTAAGGAGCGGTTTTGTGTGTAGCATGCGGTTGACACGGCTTCGGCCCAAAAGTATAGTGGAAGTTTTGAAGCGGATAATAATGTTCGAGCAGCTTCAACCAAAGTACGGTTTCGTCTTTCAACAACGCCGTTTTGTTCGGGTGTTCGAGCAATAGATGTTTCATGTTCAATCCCTTCGGCTTCAAAATACTTTCTCAGATTAGAATTCAAAAATTATGTACCTCTGTCAGTACGAACCACTTTAACTTGAGCTTGAAGACCACGTTGTATCAATTTAAGGAAGCTGATGAGAACGTCGGGAGTTTCATCTTTGGATCTCAAGAAATGAGTCCATGTGTACCTTGAGTAATCATCGACTATTACTAGAATATATTTCTTGCCATTGATACTCTGAACACGCATGGGACCACACAGATCCATGTGAAGAAGATCTAACCGTCCTTTAGAGCTTGGTGTGGTCTTTGTTTTGAAGCTACTTCGTTTAGCTTTACAAAGTTCACAAGAAGAACAAAGATGATCTTTGATGAATTTCAAGCTTGGAAGGCCTCTCACAATATCTTTCTTGGAAAGCAAGTTAATGGTATCAAAGTTGAGATGAGAAAGACGTTGATGCCATAACCATGCCTGAGTCGTTGAAGCTTTAGCCATGAAGCAAATTGGAGTTGATGAAGTTGTGTCTTGAAGTGAAATTGTGTAAAGGTCAGTACCCCGTGTACCGGTAAGTAAGTCATTCCCATCATAATCACGAACAAAACATGTCTTCTTTCTAAAAGCAACTTCCAAATCCGCATCACAGAATTGACCAACCGAGAAAAGATTGTGATTGAGCCCTTCGACGTAGTATACCCTTTTAATCGTAATATTTCCCTGAACCAAATCTCCATATCCTAGGATCGGTGCAAATTGATCATTTCCGAATCGGACCGTACCCAGGAACTTCTCTACGAAGTTAATTAGAAGCTTGAGATTCCCCGTCATGTGCTTCGTGCATCCGGAGTCCATTATGAAGAGAATTATTTGTATCACCTGCAGAAGAGTTAGAACACGATGGAGCATTTGCTAAATTGGAGACCACAGTAGTTGTGATAGTAGAATCATTAGTGTCCTTATCAACATTTAAAGGCAAACTAACACTCGTTTTCACATTTTTTGTCCTAACTTTAGGCATCCATTTATATCCGGGAGGACATTGATTAGCAAACCACCATTTCCAAGACTTGCTAGCAGACTCATATAATTCCTTAATTTTGCTTCTAGGATTCTTAGTGGTGGAGTCTGATGCATTACTTTTCTTAGTGGGGGTTGCACCAGAATGGTTCACTTTGTGTTTGGGTTTACTAGCTCTAATCGGCATTGCAACTTGCTTCTTAGTTCTAGTATCTACGCCTTTGACTTTATTTATAGCACACATAGAATGATTAGCATTAGCACACTTGCCACATTTGACACAAACAAATTTCACATGCATAGCATTCAAATCATTCACAGCATTCAGATCGTCATTACATGCGATAACAGACTTTTTATTCTTAAAAACATTCAAATTCCTAGGGTGTTCTTCTACTTGCTTCATCTTCCCTTGATTCTTATGTTTCCAGACCTTATCATTCTCTTGAGTGCTCTTAAGCTGAGGCCGGCTAACACTAGTAGTGGAGACTATTCCTGTAGTAGAAGACACACGAATATTAGTGTTTCTAGAAGTCTGAGGCGAGTGAGTATCTTTGTTTGTGGGCTTAGTGGGCATTCTATACATCCCTAGTTTAATCACATTATTGTGCTTAACGCTTGGTGCTACAGGATTCCTTATGGGTTGAGTTTGTGGTAACCTTTCCTTTCCATCCATCTTGGGGGCAAACACAGGTTTTGTAAACGAGGAATTAGATAAAGCAGATGGTTTTCCCAAGATAGAGGATCTATTCTCTTTAGAGGCATTGGGTTGTCTAACAACATTTTTCTTAATGCTAGGTTCAACAATTTTCCCACCCATTTTAGCAATGAGTTTCTGCAACTCAGCTATCTCTCTGTCCCTGTCTTGCAATTGAGCTTTCAACCCTTTAATTTCCAAATTCTGTTCATTCATTTCTCGAAATGTTTGGGAAAGTTTTTCTTGCAATTTATTATCATGTGGAAAACGACCAACATCTTTTTGCAAAGCAAGTTCAAGTGAATGACAATGTTTTTGAAGGAAATCAGTTTTGTGTTGAAGTAACTCAAAAGCCTTTTTGTCAACATTTTCTTTTCGTTTCGAAAGCTCAATTTCAAGACGTGCACATTCTTTGATCTTATCAAGATATTGGCATGCAACTTCAGAATATTCATCAATATCAGCACAAGATGTAAAATAAGCACACATAACATCTTTAGAAACGCATTCTTGCAAGAGCAAATCATATTCATCTGAGAAATCAGACTTTTCCATTTGAAGATCATCAATGTGTTTCTCAATAGATTCAACATATTTTAAATCATCAAACATTTCAGTCCGAATGAACTCCTCAAGTTGAAGAACAGTTTCTTTAATCAATGCCGTGTTTGGAATTAAGAGTTCTTTCACAAGCAAGGTAATATCTTGAGGAATCGGACGTGTCCATTCAACATTTTTACGTTTTGCCCAGTCTCTTTCAACAATAGATTTAACATTATCTATGTGGTGTTTAAGAATACCTAATGTTTTCCTACTCTTGCTTTTAGATTCATCTAGAGGGAGGTAGTTGATGTATTTGTAAACATTAGATTTCTTAGGGGAAAATGCTTTCTTCCATTGAATTCTCTTTTGTTTGCATTCTAAGAACACTTCCTCACGAGTTTTCTGAGTTTGTTTGTTGAACAGGCCATAGAGACTATTCTCATAAGCATAGTTATAAGGTTTCACAAACTCCTTATTAACAAGTGGTTGACTATCGGCATCCCAAAGGGCAGTCTCTTCACTATTGGCACTAACAGGCATGCAATCAAGATCTGTCCTTTCAGTCTCATCAAGATAAAGACATGGGTTCGCAGCTTGAGCTTTGGCAAGGAACTCGGGACTTGCAAAGCTAGCTTGACCCTTAAACATCGATGGAGGTGCTAGCATTCTTACGGATTGAATAGAATCATGCGTTTTATAAACAACGTTCTTCAAAAAGTCGACTTGTGCTTCTAGTTTCGTAACTTTTTCGGTTTCTATATCATATCTACTTTTGAAGTCTTGTTTTAACGCATCTACCTCTTGTTTCTTATCCTCTAGAATTTTAGCAGAATCAGTAATGGTCATAGAGAGCTTTTGTTCAAGTTCATTAACTTTGGTAGTGGCAAGGTACGTTTTTTGACGTTCATCCATTAAGAAAACATTATATTGACGCTTCTCTTTAGCTAATAACTCAAGAGTTGTATTATATTTGTTTTCAAAATCGTCCTTTTGACTTTTTAACGCACTTCCCTTGTACCCCTCAAGCTCTTTGGTTTTCTGAAGGAGCTCATCTCTATAGCTTTCAGTCATCTCAGTAGATTTGATAAAAGCAGCTTTGCATTCTTCAAAGCTTTGAGTGAGCGTAGCGTTTGCCTTCTTTAATTACTTTTGACTCTTTTTAATTTCAGTGACATCTTTTTGTAAAGTAGCAATTAAATTAGCAAGCGCAATACGTTCCTCTTCATCATATTCATTTGCATGTTGATCATCCTCAGACTCATTATTGCACATGTCTGATGAATCGGGTGTGGTATTGCTATCAACCGTTTCCATCATACACGTGTCATTAATGGCATTGGGTAGATCACTATGCTCAGGAATATCACCAAACACATTATATTCATCAGTAGTGTGTACCTTATCGATTGGCTCAGTGTCAAAGATAGGACCATTGTCATCTTCAGTGACTTTGAGAACTTCTTCAACCTTTGCCATGTACGAGTAATGTGCATCAAGCTCTTGATCAGAATCTTCATCATCAGTATCATCAAGCATGGCTCCTTCCTCAGCTGACAATTTAACCCCTGCTTCCATTTTCTTGCATAGCAGCATCTTTTCCTTGTGATAGCTGGAGTCTCTAACCCTTTTCGGCTTCCTGCATTCCTTTGCCATATGCCCATAACCTTGGAAATTAAAACATTGAATCCCACTCTGCTGAACCACTTGACTTCCAACCGTTTCCCTATTCCCAGTAGCAGCAGCAATCCTCTGAGCATCATACTTAGCAGTTTGTCGATCATATCTTGCAGAACCCTCAACATGTGTTGGATTATGTCGATCATACCTAGAAGGACTTTCACCACGTCGACGTGTGTCATACCTTGGAGGACTCTCAACATATCGGTTCTTTGTGTTAGATGATGTGCGAAGATTGTTGTTGGTGGGTTTGTAGATTTTCTTGTAAGTCTTCATTATGTAAGCAATTTGTTGTTTCATCTCTCGGTTCTTTTGAGCTTGGTCTTCATCACTATCTTCTTCAGATGAGGACTCAGATGGTGGTGATGGTGCTCTTGGCGCTTTACCTCGAGATTTTGTGGAAGATGAAGACTTAGATGATGTGGAATATCGTGGTGAAGATGATGTATTGGAGTATGGCTTAGGAGCACGAGAGTGAGGATCTTGAACATGTTGAGTGGTAGTCACTAAAGCAAGTGGATTAGCCGTCTTGGCAACACGTTCAGCTCGAATTTCATTTGCTTCATTCTGAAATTGCTTCAAGATGTCAAAGAGTCGATGATATGAGACCTCGTCTAACTTTTCTTGTTGTTTCACCAAAGTGACAAACCGTGTCCACTCAGGTTGAAGTTGTTGAAGAAATTGGACATTGACTTGCATGGTGGATACTTGCAGGTTATTTCTTGTCATGTCATTCATCATTTTATAAAACCTGGAGTAGTATGAATCAATTGATTCTCCATCCCTTGAAGTAAACTTGCCAAAATTCCAAAACAAGTTTGTTTTGACATCTTGTTTGTTGAGTGATTCTCCTTGTTGCAAGCGTTCAATAGCAGTCCACATTTCATGTGCTGTCGGGCATGCATCAACCGTGGAGTAAATATCATCTCCAATCCCACTTAAAACCATATAGATGGCTTCCTTCTCCGCATCATGCCAAGCACAATTTTCAGGTGTGAGATCAGCTCTTGTCTCATCACGTTCACTTGCAGGTATTGGATCAGTAGTATCTGTGGCTGCTCTTGGAGGAACTGAGATCTTCTTAAATATATATGGTCCATGAGTAATACATTTCCTCAAGGCATCACCATTAGGTCTTGTATCAAGATATCATATGAAACGTGATTGTCATTGAGCATACCGACCAGATACAAGCATTGGTGGTCTCTCTTTGTTACCTGCCACCATTATGTTGTTGTTCGTCACACGATATTCGGCAGTAGAATCCATCTCAATATTCTCTGAAATGATGAAGTGAATATGGATCTTAAGTAGATGTGTTGTGATTGTTGTTGTGGTTCAAATTCCGAAATTGCGATTTTTCTTCAGTCCGACAATAAATTCCCCAGTCCGACACAACGGTAGACCGAATTTTTTTTTTTTTTTTTTTTTTTTTGATCTTCGTGTAAACTATGGTCCGAGACTAGTCTAGATAGTGGCTAAGTCACAAAATTGCTCAAACAAATTTTAGCATCACAATGTCACTCATCGCAATATAGCCCATCGCAATGTCACCCATCGCAATATCACCCATCGCAATATCCTGTCGCAATGCTATCGCAATGTTCTGTCGCAATGCTATCGCAATGTTCTGTCGCAATGCTATCGCAATGTTGTATCGCAATATCTATCGCAATATGGCTATCGCAATATCTATCGCAATATGGCTATCGCAATATCTATCGCAATATGGGGTATCGCAATGTGATCGCAAAGTAAAACCCTAGGGTTATTGCGATCGAAACCGTACTTACCTTTCCTAAATTCAAGCTGTCGCAATAATGGTGCTTTTTCTTCCAACTTTTTAGGCAACGGTTTTTGGCAACTTTTAGGCAACAAATTAGCAACTTTTAGGCAACAAATTAGAAACTTTTAGGCAACAAATTCGTGATTTTTACCAAACCAAAACAACCAAATCTCTACAACAAGTATATAGATGATTTGTAGCAAGATAAAGAACACGAAAACCACAAAAAAATTTGAATTTGAGTTGATTTATGGAAGAAATCACACGAATCAAATATAAGAAGAACAACCAATAACAAATCTACCCCGTGGCGATTGATACCAATTGTTGTCCCTAATATTATGATTGTATAATCACGAATTTATGAAAGAAAGTAAGAAATGAGATGAATTTTAGAGAGAGAAACTAGAGAGAGAAAAGAGAGAGAAGTGTGTGAACTTGGTGAGATTAGATTAGAGAGAAGTGAGAAATACAAATGACCATCCACCCTCCTAACATGCTAGGAGGGTAGTATATATAGTCCACCCACATGCGGGCTTTAATGGACTATATATTGGGTCGGGCTTGTATTTTGGACTTTAATTAGTTTAAATCCAAGCCCGTGAATCACGACTAAATAACTACTTATTACAACGTTCTAATAAATAATACAATAGAAACCTATGACCGAACATTCTTGTTTGACTCAATATTTTGAGGCTAACACTACCGTTTCCATGGTTCATGGTAGAAGATTTGCTAGAGTGTTAGAATATGAGTTATTACATGAAATCATAAGAAAATGCGTAAGTATTAGGACCTGCTGCCGTTAGAGTGTCCAGCGTTGTCACAGTAATTATCATTACCGCCACGCCTATCCATAGAAGAACGGTCGTTAGTCTGACCGTTTCCCTTGGGCTGATGCGGCTGCTATTGAGTAGCCGGCTGAGATCGGTCCCCAGTTTTCTGCCTGGAAGATATAATTTAAGAGATGAATAATTGACATATAAAGAAGAATACGGATTGGTCACCGCTTAATACGAATGTTTACCTCTTGTCGGGTTTCTCAGCTTCCCCGAACTCATCTCTGTCATGCAGCATCTCCAGCTTACGTGCCGTATCGGCCACTTGTGCTACAGTGTTGAACGTAGCACACACCAGATTGTTTGCGACTGATGTGCGGAGAGCCCACCTAAAGTGGTGTGCCTGCTCTTCAGGAGTACCTGCTGCTGCACCAAGGAAACCAGCTAAGAGGAGAAAGCGCTGCATAAACTCATTGCTATTCTTCCTAGCTCTCTGTCAGATCCCATGGTACTCCCTCTTGAGATTGTCTTGCTCAGCCTTAGGAAAGAACTGCTCGATCACCCTATCTTTGAACTGAGCCCATGTCAAACCAGCCACCCAATCGTCACCTCCCTCAGAATGCTTCAATGCTAACCACCAATTTAACACATCGCCTTCGAACCGGTAGCATGCCAACCTCGCCTTGAACACGGGGTCACAACCCATAGCATCGAAAATCTTCTCAATGTGAGCCAACCAGCTTTTAGCGTCACTGGGGCTATCTGTTTTCTCGAAAGCTCGAGGGAGGAGCTTGTTGAATCTCTCCAGCCATATTTCCAATGTCACTGGAGGAGGAGGAGGAGGTGCTTGGTTATGCTGCTGATTGTTGGCAGCTTGAACCTCAGCCCTGATGTCATTCCTTAGTTGAGGAAGCAAAGCTTGCATTGCAGCTTGGATTGCTGCATTGAGTTGTTCCTTCTCGCGTGTGAGAACCATTTGACAGTATAACATAAAACATATGATTAAACAGATTAAAACATAAAATATATATACATGAAAAAAAACTTATACCAGTAAATCAAGAGAAAAATTTTATGCAAGAAAATTTGTATATGAATGCATGATGCAGTTTTATGAAAACTTTTATATGATCGAGAGTGAACGCCTATGGTCAGTTCACTTAAAATAAAAGACATGGCGAGGGGACGCCTATGGGTCGGTCCCAAATTTAAAAGTTTCGATAAAACACATGTGACTAAATAGGGCCAGTCCTGTACCAACCATTACTTAATCATAAACCTGCGACAATGACATATATATGTATGCATAAAAATGATGAATGCATGAAAACGATTGTCAGTTCTAGGAAGACCATAGTGACTACCCACTAATCACAGGTCATGTTTTGAGAGCCGACAGGTCGAAGCCTTGGCTCTGATACCATAATTGTAACACCCCATTTTGATAATGGAATGTCACGCGTAATTATGGCGTGTCATCAAAGCATACAAGGATAAATGTCTAAAACATTACATGACCATAAAAGGAAAATACCGGAATCAAACATCGGTAGTCCAAAAGTAACGCTCATCATACACAAACATAAGTACTGTAAATGAAAGGACTAAACAATGTCCATGGAAAGAGTATCAACGTAAAGATAATGCATAATGTAAAGAAAGGCAAGAAAGCTTCCAGTCCATATGCACCTACGCTTAAAGTCTACGAGCGTCCCTGAGTACCTGCCGTTTTGGGAACATAGAAAAGGAAAACGGCTGAGCAATACGCTCAGTGCGCGGATGTACAATAAAGCATGAACAATATGAGCATATAAGCATATAACAGCGGAAGAACCTAAGTCTCGAATAACCCGGTTAAGCCTTGGTAAAACTGGTTTTATAGTTTAAAAAGCCTTATGTTTATCTTATAAAAACTGTTTAACATATTCTACCATTAGCCAATATAGGTCATGAAAATCCACCGTGCATGAATACTTGGAGGGGTGACCTCATCATGCAAATTAAAGGGGCTACCTCTAATTTAATATACTGGTTTGGGTAGGATGGATCAGCTCCTTGTGAAGGATGCAAGGCACACACCACATTCACACTGAGTAATCTGCTTGAAAAACATGTAACTAGGATGCACCCATACGCCCCACATGATAAATATAATAATATGGCCAAAAGCTGAAGGGACGCCACGAGCAATCACTCCACCGTGGGGAAGTCATAACACCAGTGCCTCTAGTGTTATAGTTATGGTACCTCCATAACTAGGTGAAACTATTCATGCATGTATATGGCTATAGGTATTCTAAATTAAACTTAAGCAAATCAAACATATAAACTTATACTATGGGAAAACAGTTGGCTGCATATGGGGAAATCCTAATAAGGAAAGAATGTTCATACTGAAAGGACGGGAATCCGTACCTTATGTAGTGAACGAAGAAGACGAACGGAAGAGAGTTCTACTTCGGTATCACTAATGCTACATAATACATACGTGTATAAGTATCTGCTTACTAAATACGTAACTGGTTTTATGTCTTGTCTTAGCTTATTTTATACGTTCATGTCATGTTTTACTGTTTTAAGCTTTAAACTGTGTTTATCTTATATTCTGTCTATTCTGATTAAGTATTACTTGTATTTCATGTATTATTATGCTTATTGTGTAATAATAAGTAACTTTCTAAAAATAGCAGGTTTCCTAAAATAGTAACTTTTCAAAAATAGCAGGTTTCCTAAAATAGAAAGTTTCCAAAAATAGAAAGTTTCCAAAAATAGAAAGTTTCCAAAAATAGAAAGTTTCCAAAAATAAAAAGTTTCCAAAAATAGAAAGTTTCCAAAAATAGAATTACTACTTAAAATAGATAAGTTTCTAAAAATAGAAAGTTTCCATAAATAGATTAGCTGTCTTAAATAAATAAGTTTCTAAAAATAGAAAGTTTCCATAATAAGATATAAGCTGGTTAAATAAGCTAATTACATAAGCTTAAGTGTTTCCTGGTTATTTTCTAAGTCATATTGATATAAGGTATAGTTTATTAATTATTACATGTAAATTAATTAAACTATAGGTTAAAAGTATTTAATTAAATATATCATGTTTTTAATTAAATAAAGTTAAATACTTAGGTTAAAACATGTATTATTAATTATTAATAATATAACTTAAGTCATATTGATTAATTAATTATAGCCATGGTTTTAATAATTAATTAATTATAAAGTCTAATTAATATAAATACTTAGATTAAAAATTCATGATCTAATAATTAAATTTATAACCTAAGTCATGTTAATTAAATTAATCATGTCATGTTTTATTAATTTAATTTTTAACATGATAACTATAAAAATCATAAACCTTAACATAAACAATAAACTGGACCGTGACTAGAAACCATGAACCGGACCCGTAATCAACACCATACCCCGAACCACTTTGGAGTTTCCCCCTGTTTGCTGCTGCCGTAGGACCCACGCCACCAAACTGAGACCATGAGGTCTCGGTGGTGGTTCAAAAGCCAAACCGAGACCCCTTGGGGGTTCGGTTTAGGCGTCAGCCATATCAAACACCCCTAAATCCCTTGTTTTGATTTACCCCATAACAATTTACATGTTTAATTAATGTTTTTAATTAGCTTTTTAAAAACATCATGTTCTTATGTAATTTATTAAATCAAAACATAAAAGAAAAGGATTAAAAAGGTATACCGAATGCGTTGATCAAACGAGGATGAACACACACAAATGCTTGCACAAAATTCAAGATCAAAAATCAACCGAACACCTCCCTTGTGTTTTGTATATCCGGCTGCCAAAAGGAGAAAGAAGAAAGGAGAAGAAACTTTTTAGGGTTTTTGTTATTTTACTGTAATGTGAAAAACGACTAAAAGATTTTTACCATAACCCCTTGTTAGTAAAACTTTGATGGGCTTGGCCCATCCCCTTGGTGTAGCCGCGGGTAGGGGGCCCCACTTGGGGTAACCCGTACCTTTTCCGAGTCTAATTATTTTAGTGCTCGTTCGTGTTTTATCGTGTTCGTGTTTTATGTGTTCTAGTTAATTATTAACCGTGACTTAATATATTTATTCACGTTCGTATTAAATATATATATGTAATTAATATTAGCTCGTGATTAATTTACGTTCATGATTTCATGATCGCATGTTCGTGATTAATTATTGTTTTAATATATATTGTGTGTTCATACGTAATAAATACTTATCGTGTTCTAACACGTACGTAATACCTAAAATTCTTATACCTGAACGTAATCATACTATAAAAGGAAAGTTTTAATCTTGTACGTACGATCTTAAGGGTACTATTCATGGTAAAATTGTCCCACCTTGGCTCCAGTGGTGAGATGCACTTCCTTGGGAATCTTTGGAGCATCAGCATGAGTGTGTGGATCAGTTTCAAGCCCTTCACCACCAGGGTTGGTTTGACCTGATGGATCCTGAGAAAGAGTCCCGGATAAATTTAGATCAATGATAATGTTTTTGGTTCCTTTAGTAGAACCCTGTAGTGGGGGAGCTACATCATTAGAAACAGATAAGCCAGGGTCAGCATCAGTTGTTGGATTTACTGACACAACATTCTGTGGTGTAGAATCAGAGTGACAAGTGATAGGAATTGATAATGAAGTATGACTTGTATTCAGAATGAAAGTACTTACCAATGCTGACTCCACACTACTGAGCTGAGGGTGATCTCCATATTCACCATTCTCTCTTTAAGAAGTTAAGAGATGGGTTGCTTGCTGGGCCTCTTTATGCATATCTCCTCTAGAAGAGACTAAAGGTGATGGCTGGCTGGGGTTCTTGTCCTTGGCCAGGGACTTGGTCTTCTTCAAACGATGGCCTTGGGAATCATCATCAATCTTCTTTGAGGAAGATTGTGTGAGGGTTTTCCTCTTTCTGGACCCACGTCTAAACTTCTTGGTATTAACTGACGTTTGCTTCTGACGAGGTTCAGATGAAGCTCAAGGCTTTTTTTCCTTGTAGATCCCCTTCTCTAGTTGGAGAAGTGTCTTTGGGAGCTTTGTACACTACTGGACCATCTGCTGAGCAGGTGTCCAGCATCGGTTGTGTAAGAGGAGGATCAATGGTGCTGACTGGAATGTTCCAGCGAGTAAGATCAAAGGTCTTAAAGATTAGTTACTCTCTAGTTATTTTTGAAAAATCATTTCCAAGATGGTCAGCAAAAAGGAGAGATAGAAATCTGGTGTACACAACGTTTTTCTCTCTGGTCTTTTTCTCCAGTTTCCCATGGAGATCTTCAAAAATAAGTTTCCCAAAATCAGCTTTGACACCTTGGCCAGACAGTATAAAATGATAGCATCTTTTTGGTTGATCTGGTCAAGACCTCCAGTTCCCCCCCTAAACATTCGATGAGTATGGTCATCAATAATGTTGATGCAAAAGTTGGTTGATCCTTGCTAGACCCGAATTAGGCTTAATTCGGGTTGGCTGGGCTCCGGCTCCTGCACCAAGTGAATCGTTTGGTTGGGATCCTGCACACTAAACAGCACGCGTTAGGCTTACCGTGGGAATGTTTCCCACGATTAGACTCCGGCGTGAGAGTAAGTAATCGGTTTAAGGTTTATGTGAGTTTAGAGTACAAGTCGTAATACCTTTGTGGAACCCTTGGGGGTTCCTTTTATAGGCAGTGAAACCCTAGTGGGCTTTCACTGGTGCTTCGGCCCCAAGGAAGAGATAAGCACCAGAATTAGAATGATTGTTATCTTCTAATTCTGGTAGTGAATATCTCCTCTTATTGGGATAAAGATATTCCTAGACAGAATATCATTCTTTCTAACCCTATGTCGGCCGTGTCGACCGTACCGGGCCGTGGGCCGCACACATGCGTGCGGTTACTGTTCACCCAAGCCCGTAAGCCTGACTGACATTATTCCACCCATCTGTGATGGGCCGGATACGGGTAGTACCCATGGGCCGTGTCTATGACCCGGCTGGGGACTATACGTCATCATGTCCCCCCCAGTCTAGTTGTTACAACCGTAGGTGGAACCTCTAGACTACAAAGATGCTCCCCGGACGTACCAAGGAGACCATAGCAAAGGACAAAGTGTCCAAGAATTTATGTTGGCCGCACGTGGCTACCTGGTTTAAGAAGTTATCTTCTCAATATCTCAGCCGCATATAGCAACCGAGACAAATTAAATAGATCATTAAATGTCAAGTCTTACGTAAGAGCCGCATAACCCGACATGAACAACTGTTCATCTGACTTGTTTGACTGACAAAAGTGCAAACCGTCAGAACCTCGAGCAGTGCAAACGTGTGAGTCAGAAGTAACCCTTGGGTCCCACCTGACGTTTCACTTGCCACTTGCCCCCTAGCCACACGATTAAGAATAGTGGCAGACACGTGTCACACATCCAACAGGTTGTGACCCATGAGGCAACCCTATAAATAAGCCACCCCCACGGCTGTGTGAAACACACAGTTTACAACCTCCATTTCTGCCATTAAAGCTTTCCTCTTAGCTTGAACCAAATACGCACGGATCCCTTCACACGCAGGTTAGAACACCACGTCCTTACACTCTTTTTCAGTAATGGCCCATAGAAACAGACCTACCATTGGATCCGTGCTAAATGTCATGACCCAAGACCAATTAAACCATTTTTGTACAAATTATTTCATCCCTACCAACCTACACCCCTCACTTCCTGGCGCCGGAGACCTTATAACTGAGGCTCCAGCGGGTAAGATAGGCCTTTATACTCGCCTGTTTGATGCAGCTAATTACCGCATCCCTTTCACCCACTTTCTAGTAGATCTGCTAGGATATTATGATGTACACATTAGTCAGCTCCACTTCATAGGTGCCTGTAAGATTAGCCAATTCGAGATTCTTTGCCATGCTAGGAGAATCCCCCCAACCGTAGAGTTATTTAGGTTGTTTTATACCCCCAACTTAGTGAACGGTTGGGTATCTTTCAAGAAACGAGCCTCCAACAGTCCCCAATCACACAACAAACCAATGGATTCACTGAAAAATTGGAATGATCACTACTTTTTCATTGACGCAGTGGTATGGCCAGGTGATTATGTCATTAGAACTAGGATTCCGCACGACCCCAAGTCGCACACAAGTACATACAATCCTCATCACTCCCAAGATTTAGATCTAAATAGGACTGGATTCCACAGAAACCTACCCGAATCATTCCTATGCTTGCTAGGAATTAGCCGCAATTACTTTGGTCCTTCCAATAGGTATCCCGTTTTTTGGAGAAGGCAGGGCGAAGGTAGGCTAATCATCCGCACTCCAAAAGAATGTATACATGTACTTGACTAATAACTAACATATGTTGTTTTGTGCTGGACAGAAATGAACTTTTTTGGACTGTTGCGCCAGGGCGATCCAAGGCCTGTGCCGGAAGGTCTCCGTCCTCTCCGTGAAATTGAACAACCCCTTCTCGAGCACACCCGACCCGTGACGGTTGCCTTGGAAGCCGTGCCCGATCCCCGTTCTGACGAGGAGCATGGAGACAACGGCTATGGTGACAATCAAATGAATGAAGGAGGAGCCGGGCCCTCCTCACCACATAGGGAACAACAGGGGGACAATATTGAACGAACCACCTCCAGCGTTCGCCGACTGATGGGCGATGATGACGATGAAGTACAACAATATGTCAACCTGGAAGAAGAGGAGGAAGAAGTCGAGGAGGAAATCGACGAAGCAATAACGCAGCCCCTCGTCAGGCGTACCCGAAAAAGAAGCAACCGTGCGAGAGGGACTGCCTCAGTCGAGATTGGCGAACACAATGCTCCTGCCAAGAGACTTCGAGAAGACCACCCCTTGTATCAATCTGTCGGGAGTGCTACCCAGGGTTCCGAGGCTAAACGGGCCGCTCATGTCGATCCCGTGACTCAAATTGCCCCAACCGCCTCCGAAGTAGCAAGAAGCAATATGTAAGACCCCGTCTTAATATGTAAGAATGACAAGTTTTCTTGTAAGTAATACTTAAGATATTTCGTAATATTCGTTTCACAGGGACAACCAGGCTGGCGCCGCGCCTCCTTTTGACACCCAAGTTAATAAGGGAAAAGGAAAAGCAATGGAAGAAAATCCCACGGCCCCCACAAGGTCCGGTCCCGTATTTGAAGATGGTTCACCCATAGCCTCCCAAGACTTCCCCACGTCTGGCGCCCCTCAACCATTTAACCCAGTATGGACTATTACCACGGCGTCACGATTGAAGAGCGCTGATGAGTGTCGGGAATACCTCAACAACTGCATAACACCAAGCTTGGTGCAAGAGGTAAACTCACTCAGTCATGCGGATTTGGCGGATGAGTATAATGGCACTCTGGTATACCAAATGGCTATGGGAACCTCAATGAGGGTTAGGTTTGAAGCCGCGCTTGGGCATGTTGACTCTCTCAAGAGGAAGGTTGGACGGAGGGAGAAAATGATTGAAGATAATGAAGCTCAGATCGCTGACCTCCAATCCCAACTAGTCAATGCCGAGGCGACCATCAAAAAACAGTCAGCCCGCGCGAGTGAATACGACCAGCAAGTATCCAACCTTGAGTCTCAACTAGATGCTGCAACCACCAAGGTACATATCCGTGCCGCGCCACCCATATTTACAAAATGAATGTGCTAACACGTTTTTTCCTTATAGGTAGCCACGGCGGAAGCTTCTGCCCACTCTTACTCCAGCCAAGTAGAAGTGCTTAACAAAAACTAGAGGACGCGCACCTTGCCGTCCAAAACATGGAAAAACTACAAAAGGACCTTGCTGATGAGAGGGCAGTCATCCACGAACTGAAAGAGGCGTTTGCCCAAAAAGTGTTGATGATTGATGCCCTTACTGCCGAGCGTGACCATGTATTATGCCCCCAACTGCTAACAGCCATTGCCGGCCGTAGGTGGATGGTTGGGCACGGAGCACGCCTGGCCGTCACGAAGGTATTAGAGGCCCCGGAGTTTGTGCAACAATTCGCGAACCTTGTGTCTGATGGCATTGACCATGGACGGCATGAGGGAAAGGTTGAGGCCGCTGAGTTGATCACGAAGGGAGAGGTTGTCGCCAATCATGCCTTCTTTAAGCCCGAAGCTGCTAGCAAGATGACTGCCTCTATGGCCGCAATGCGAGATCTGCACTACCCCTTCCTGGACGAACTGGAGGCCACCAAAGATGCGTCAAATATGGAAATCATGGCACGGCTCATTCCTAATCCGTCCACTCATGATGCCTTCACTCCATCCCCCAGCCACCTGACCCTTCCCATATACGAGGACGTAACCAGGGTCGTGCTTGACGAAGAACCCTTAGGTATGGTGCTGGAAAGAACTGCGGCTCAAGCCCAGAAGCGGGGAGAAAGTGATGAATGGTTGTCGTGTCTGATCGAAGAGCAAGCAGAATTGGGTAAGTTTCTCCCCTCTATTTAGGATGCTCCTTCTTCATGATCCCTTTCAGACACTTTGGTTTTGTAATCCATGAATATGTATTGTTTCTATTCGTCCGTGCATGTACACGGCTAACAATATTTGTGTTTTGTATATAAGTCCGTGAGTAACCACGACAATTTTGATATTTTTGGAAACCTGTGTATTTTTACTTGTGTTGAAATATTGTAGCCCAATACTGCATGATATATCACGTCTTACACACAAAGAAAGAAAATACATACAAGTCTATAATTTACTAGACATGCGACGTGCGTCTTTGCTATGCGGAGCACCGTGTGGCTATAGCATATGAAACTTACCCCAACGTCTTGTGAGTAAGGTGTCTAGTAAGGATACATGATCCGTGCGGCTGGGGTTGCATCCCTCTTACGCGGCAAGTTGAATTAGTAGGTTCACTTAATCCTCTTACCCCGCCTGGAGGCGTATAGTACATGTACGGTAATTTGAAAGAATGCATACGAATGAAACATGGCATATTATAATACAAGTAAAATTCATACGACTAACAAAGAATCTAACAAAGAAAGGAAAATGATTTGCACAAAACAGGCCGTGGAGCTAGCTAGGCACCACGGCATTTTATTAGAACGTTTACACTTTTGTTTGAATAATGACAATAAGTCCTAAAAAACAAGAAAGGAAACTAAACAAACATAAGGAAAACAAACAAAACAAATAACCCGCATGGTTCTTTATTAAGACCGCCTATAGCGAAGTACCCATGCGGGAGTCGTAGCTTTCAAAGATAGCACCTTTTGAGATTGGAGATGTTCCATGTGCGCTCTAGGTCGCGGCCATCCATGTCACGTAACTTGTACGCGCCTCGTCCCAAGGTTTCAGTGACTTCATACGGTCCTTCCCATTTAGGGCCCAATTTTCCTGTATTCTCCACTCGACTCGCTTCGTTAGCACGATAGACGTAGTCTCCCGGTCGAAAAGAAACACCCTTGACCTTGGCGTCATAATAAGCCTTCATCTTAGCCTTAGACTTAGCCTCATTGATGGCTGCTATTTCCCTTTTTTCTTCCAACAGATCTAGGTTGATTCGCAGTTGTTCATCGTTTGTGACGACGTTAACCTCCGCCGTGCGGATGGTAGGCATCCCTATTTCTACTGGTATAACGGCTTCAGTGCCGTAAGCCAATGCAAATGGAGTATCTCCGTTGGCTGTTTTGATCATGGTTCTATGTGCCCATAGCACGTGTGATAACTCATCGACCCATTTGCCATGTCGTTCATCCAGCCGCGCCTTGATTCCATTCCCCAAGCTCCTATTTGCTCGTTCGACAAGGCCGTTCGTTTGTGGATGCTTAACGGACGCGAAGCGCCGTTTGATGTTTAATGATGCACACCAATCTTTGAATGGGTTGTCCGTGAACTGCTTGCCGTTGTCCGAGATGATTTCTCCTGGTATACCGAAACGGCACACAATGTGTTCCCACACAAACTTCTTGACCTGCTTACCTGTGATAGACTTGACTGCCTTGGCTTCTATCCATCGTGTGAAGTAGTCCATTGCAACAATCAAGAATTTAACCCCCCCCCCCCCCCGCAGCTACAGGAAATGGTCCTGCAATGTCAATTCCCCACTTGTAAAATGGCCATGGGGACGTGATAGGTGTAAGCTCCTGCTGCGGGTATCGCGGTACTGGCCTATGCACTTGGCAATCATTGCACTTGCGAATCATGTCGCGCGCGTCTCTGTGCATGGTGGGCCAATAATAACCTGTTCGTAAGGCTCTAGCTACCATGGATCGTGGGCCTGCATGCATGCCGTACAACCCTTCATGTATGTCACTGATGACGTAAGCCGCCTGGCGTGGTCCAACACACCGCAGCCACGGCTGCAAGAAAGAGCGCTTGTAAAGGATGCCTTCTCGAAGTTCAAAATGTTGTGACTTCCTTTTAATGCGCCTTGCTGCTTTTTCCTCGTCTGGAAGGGTTTAATTAGTCAAATAGTTGATGATTGGAGTCATCCACGTAGGTCCCTCCTCCTCAACTATAGCGGCTACCTCCCCTTCCGTGATAGATTTCTACTTGAGTATTTCCACCAAAACTTGTTTAGACAAATGAGCGAAGCTCGTGGATGAGATCTTGCTAAGAGCGTCCGCTTTCTTGTTTTCGCCCCTTGGCACCTGCTTGATGGAAAACTTACTGAAGGTCGCGATTAACGACTTGACTTTTTCCAAGTATCTGACCATGTTGTCCTCCTTAGCCACATATCCACCTAGAATATGGTTCGCGACAAGCCGTGAGTCCACGTAGGCCTCAAGGTTGCGGACTCCCATTCTAGCGGCGATTTTTAAACCCGCAATTAATGCTTCATATTCCGCTTCGTTGTTGGTGGCCGTGAACTCAAAACGGAGGGCGTATGTGAATTCCATTCCTTCTGGATTCGTGAGGATGAGACCTGCCCCGGACCCGTCGGTACATGAGGATCCGTCCGTGAATAGCACCCAAGGTTCCGTTGGGATCTCGTCTCGCTTAATAATTGGTTCTTCCTCATCCGGCTTCTCGATCAGGAAATCTGCCAAGATCTGGCCTTTAACCGCCGTCCTTGGTCTGTAAGATATATTGTGCCCCCCAATAGGATGCTCCATTTCTCTAGCCTCCCTGCCACGTCTGGTCTAGAGATAACCTGCTTGATTGGCTCCGTAATCACCACAATTGGGTGCGCTTGAAAATACTGGCGCAACCGCTTTGTAGCAAATACTAGTGCTAACACCAATTTTTCCATGGAGGAATAATTCAGCTCCGCCCCTTGTAGTGTTCTACTTATAAAGTAGACCGGAGTTTGTATTGTATCTCTATCCGTCATAAGTACCGCGCTTATTGCGCCATGAGTAGCTGAGAGATACATAACGAGTTCCTCCTTTGGTCGGGGAGCTACTAGCATAGGGAGAGATGCGAGATGCTGCTTGAGTTGGTCAAAAGCTTCCTCAGCTTCCTTCGTCCAACGGAAGTCTCCCTTTCTAATACACTTCTTGAGTGTCTTAAATAGGGGTAATGACTTCTCTGCGGATTTAGATAGGAATCTATTCAGCCCGGCTAACTTCCCATTCAGGGACTGCACCTCCTTCCGTGTCTGCGGGGACGGTAGTCGTATCACTGCGTCCGTCTTCTCTGGACAAGGTTTGATGCCGTTTGGGTCAATCAAATATCCTAGGAACATTCCCTCTGTTGCTCCAAACGTACATTTCTTTGGATTTAACTTCATGTTAATCCTTCTCAGCGTGTCGAATGTCTCCTTGACATCCCGGAGAAGTGCCTCCTCCGTGTGGCTTTTTATCACCAAGTCATCAACATATACTTCCAAGTTGCGTCCTATTTGTGATTCGAAAGCTTTATCCACCAACCGCTGATATGTAGCGCCGACGTTCTTCAATCCAAACGGCATTTTCGTATAGCAATATACGCCCTGGCTCGTGTGGAACGCCGTTTTTCTGCATCCTCCTCCGCCATCTGGATTTGGTGATACCCTTTATATGCATCCAAGAAGCATTTGAAAGGATATCCACACAAGGACTCCACCTTCCAGTCGATTTCTGGTAGCGGGTAACAGTCCTGTGGGCAGGCCTTGTTTAGATCCGTGAAATCCACACACATGCGCCAACTTCCGTCATGTTTCTTGACCATGACCGGATTAGATAACCACTCGTGGTAGTATACCTCGCGCATGATGCCTGCGTCCACTAGCTTCCGTACTTCCTCCAGTATCACTTGGCTGCGCTCGGGCGCCTGGCCGCGCTTCTTTTGCTTGATGGGTTGGTACCCTTGGCGGATCTAGAGCTTATGCTCTGCTATCGCACGTGGCACACCCGTCATATGTTTTGGCTCCCATGCGAATATGTCCAGGTTTGCACTTAAAAGAGAGCACATGGCCCTTTTGCCGCTATCCGAGAGCGCCCCTCCTATGGATACCTCCTGTTCCGGATAGTCAGGGTGAATGGCCACCTTCCAATTGGGTGGTGGTGCCCCATCCTTGGGTGAGACAGGTGGAGCCGGTGTTGTCACGGTGTGACACTCGGATGTTGGTACGACTGTGTTGTAAATAGTAACGATTCCCCCCTCAACGGGGAATTTGATCATTCCGTGTGTCGTAGAGGGTACTGCCCGGATAGCCAAAATGCCTGGTCTGCCTATGATTCCATTATACGGAGAGTGTGAACGTATCACCATGAAGTTCATCCACGTCGTAGTGGAATGTTCCTAATTCCCAATGGTGACAAGCAAACGCAATTTCCCTATCGGCCAGATAGTGTCTCCACTAAAGCCAGTAAGCGGCGACGTGGCCGGTACTAATTGGCTTCTTGTTTCTGGGCATAACTGCACAAAGCAGTGTTCATACAGTACCTCTGCTGACGATCCTCCATCCACATACATGCGACGAACATTGTGTGTTACAATGCTTATCTCAATAGTGAGAGGCGCATCAATCACATCGCTTGCTGTGATGGGAGGGAATGAGATTTCCCTGCCGCGTGAAAATTTTTGGCCAATTTTCTGTCTCGTACGGCGCTGTCTGGATTGGATCATGTATATGGTAGAAAGATTGTCCTTTTGGGGATCCTTCTTATCATACTTCTTGTTGTTGTCTTTTCCGTCCTTCCAATCCTTGACTAGGTGCTTGAGTTTGCCTGATTTGATTAGCGACTCAATATGCTTCTTGAGCTGGATACACTCCTCCGTGCCGTGTCCTTTGTCATTATGGAACTCGCAGAAGCGACTTCCTTGCCGACGTTCCGGGGGAGTGGTCATTGGGGGAGGCCTTGGAAAGTTCGCCCCTTCAGTCAACAAGATCTCCCGGTAGGACATCTTTAGGGGGGTGAACTTGTCGTCCGACCGTCCGCCTTTGCTTTGGCTCTTATAGTCCGAGCCCTTGTTATTGTTCTGGTTACCTTGACCGCCCGACTGTCTCCGGGACTGGTCATTTGACCGGTACCCATTTCCTCGGGATGGGTAGGCCGCGGCAACAGCTGTTTCTCCCTCTATGAAATTTCTGACCCTTTCCATGAGGTCATCATATCTCTCTGGACGCTTGTCGTTGAGACGCCTGATCAGTTCTCTGTCTGTTATGGCGTGCATGTAGTCAGAGATTTTCAGGAGCTCTGGCATGGTTCTTGTGCGTGTGCACTCATCATTGAAGCGCTCAGTGAAGGCTTCTGTGGACTCCCCTGGTCGTTGCTTGACGGTTGCCAATGAGACCGGATCCCTATTATACTTCTTCCTTTGAGTATAATTGTTCTCAAACGCAGTGCGTAGTTCCGTGAAACTATCAATGCTCCGTGGGGGGAGTGCCTCGAACCAGTCACGGGCGTTTGCAATCAAGGTCGAATTGAACATTTGGCACCATATGGGCATGGGCCATCGCTCAATTTTAGCCTGCATATCAAATATTTTGAGGTGATCCACAGGATCACCAGACCCATCATAAGTCTTGATACACGCCGGCATGCGACGTTTGGTGTCCTCAGAATAGTTCCGTATGCGGAGGGTGAACGGGTCTTCCCTGGGATCTGCCCATGGCCGGGTGAGCCTAGGGTCATCCCATGGTTCACACCATGGACGCGAGAGATCCTCTGCCTCCGTATCTCGATAGTAAGGGCCACCATAATACTCCTCATTGTTTGGTGGTGGAGGTGTGCGCCTAGGACGGCGGCGCTTAGGCGGATGGTCATCTGAGTCTTCCCCAGACGGATCTGGGGACGGTGGTGGTGCCCCATCTTTTGAATAGGGACCACCTTTTTTAGACGAACCAGGAGCTTTTCTCCCAGTGTTCATTCTGTCCCACACACTCGGGCGGCGTGCGGTTCTAGCCAGCTCTCGATCTGGCCGTTCGGGTGAACCATCCGACCTTTCTCCTTCTTGTGATTGCACTAGTTCCTGTACAAGGCGATCCCCTATGCGTTCAAACACATTCCGGGGTTGAGGAATTTCCTCAAAGGTGCCCTGTTCCTGAGGTAGAGCTCTCCTTTTTCTCTGAATTTGGGAGGAGGTGATTGGTCCGGAGTCGCCAAAGTTGAGTCTGGATTGGAGGTTCCTTCCCAGATTCAACCTTGATGCGATTCCCGGGACGATCCTCTCGAAGTTCTGCGTGAGAACTCGAGTAAGGTCCTCCTCGCTGAGTGGTAGAGCCTCTACCTCTTCCTCTACCGATGGTCTGTGCGGCTCCTTGTTAGGAGGGTTGGGCGCACTCCCTGGGTCCGGATTGTCCAGGGTTGAAGTAGGTGGGGGCGTTGTGGAGATCGTGCTCGTTACCCCCAAAGGTTGGAAGCCGCTACGGTTGCCTGATCCGCCTGCAAGGCGGCTAGGTGATTGGGTGGGGATGAGTATCCCTTCCCCCTGGGACTTCCGATTTCCAGGATTCACATTCCTGGGATTGGCTTGCTGATTCCCTTTCGTCATTGGAATTTGAGATGAGATTTTGCTCTAGCTTAGTGTTATGGGTCCCACGGATGGCGCCAACTTGTTGATGCAAAAGTTGGTTGATCCTTGCTAGACCCGAATTAGGCTTAATTCAGGTTGGCTGGGCTCCGTCTCCTGCACCAAGTGAATCGTTTGGTTGGGATCCTGCACACTAAACAGCACGCGTTAGGCTTACCGTGGGAATGTTTCCCACAATTAGACTCCAGCGTGAGAGTAAGTAATCGGTTTAAGGTTTATGTGAGTTTAGAGTACAAGTCGTAATACCTTTGTGGAACCCTTGGGGGTTCCTTTTATAGGCAGTGAAACCCTAGTGGGATTTCACTGGTGCTTCGGCCCCAAGGAAGAGATAAGCACCAGAATTAGAATGATTGTTATCTTCTAATTCTGGTAGTGAATATCTCCTCTTATTGGGATAAAGATATTCCTAGACAGAATATCATTCTGTCTAACCCTATGTCGGCCGTGTCGGTCGTACCGGGCCGTGGGCCGCACACATGCGTGCGGTTACTGTTCACCCAAGCCGTAAGCCTGACTGACATTATTCCACCCATCTGTGATGGGCCGGATACGGGTAGTACCATGGGCCGTGTCCATGACCCGGCTGGGGACTATACGTCATCAAATAATTTCCATCTTGGTGCCAAAGCACTCCTTTTTAACCCACCTTTTTCAGAAATTTCTTCAGTATACCCAATTTCTTTAAAGAATTTTTTAACAACCATAAAATCATTAGGTATTGCTTCTTACTCATTAGCGTTTTCCAAATAATCTAACCCCAAAACTTTTCTAAAAGATTTAAACCCAAATCTACCATGAATCCCCATCGTGGTAGAATCAAACTCAATGGATTTCTTGTTGTTAGAAGGCTCTGCTGTAAACCAAAATTCTTTTAGCACATTTTGAAACATCATACTAGGATCTTCAAATAAAGCATACCTTAAAACACTTTTGGTTAGATAAGTCAAAACTTGTTCCCCAGGAACAGACTTTATGGATTCAGGTATAAGCAAAGTGATGTTGTTTGGTTTGAAGAAGATGTCATCAATGGGATAGTTAACATGAGTGGATGGTTTAAGAGTGATTTTGGTGATCTTAGGGGGTGGAAGATGATTCAGCCATTTATGTTTCTGTGTCTGTTTTGAAAGATAGAAAGGTTGTGTGTGTTTATGGATGAAAAGATTTGTAAGCGTGGAATGAAATCCAATTGTTAGGGATTATATAAAAACTTTAACTGATTTGTAAAATGTTTTTAAAACCATTTGAAAAAGTTATATATCTTTTAGGGTTTCTTTTGAACATTTGGCACAAACTTTCTCATTAATGTTCTACAAAAAGGTATGATTTTATGTTGCTTTAAACAGTGAAACGCCCCATGTGTCAGGGAGTTGTTGACTGTGGATGGAGACGTTTGAAATTTCCTTAATTAACAAATGACACCTTTTTGAAAGAATGATTGTTTTATTCATAAGAAATTTAATGCCATTAACTCTTTTGAATCACATGATTGATGGGTTTTAAATGTTGATGCTCAGATATCCTGAAGCTGATGGCAATACTTGTGAGCTTCAGTGCGTCAGACGAGGCGACAAAACCCCATATACATGTCACATAAGTGAACAAGACATATGACATTGCACGCTCCTCTACTCAGGCCTAGCTACTTATTTGTATTAAAATTTTGTTCAGCATCGCTGAAGGAATCTTTTGACGACTGGTGATTAATTTGTTCAGCTTCAGTGAATCAGATAAGGCGACAAAACATCATATACCCAATCACATAAAGTGAAATAGACACATGACATTACACACTCCTTTACTCAGACAGTGCTACTTAACATTGATCAAAATCTTTTAAGAAATGTTGAACCTTCAAGCTTCTTCAGTGAATGCTGAAGGTTCAATTTTTGTATCATCAATGTTCAGCATACCAAGCTCCATTATCAATCTTTTGAAAGTTGGTTCATCCAATGCTTTGGTGAAGATATCAGCCAATTGGTATTGAGTGGGGATGAAATGTAATTCAATGTCCGCTTTCACAATGCGATCTCTGATAAAGTGATATCTGATATCAATGTGTTTTGTTCTTGAGTGGAGGACTGGATTATTAGATATTGCAATAGCACTAGTGTTATCACAAAAGATTGGTACCTTTTCATATTCTATGTCATAATCAGCCAGTTTTCTTTTCATCCAAAGAACATTGGCACAACATCCAGCAGCTGCCACATATTCAGCTTCTGCTGAAGACATGGCAACTGTTTGTTGCTTTTTAGCACTCTAACACACAAGTTTTCCACCTAGCAATCGGCAGGTACCAGAAGTGCTTTTTCTGTCCAAATTGCAACCAGCATAGTCAGAATCTGATTACCCGATTAGATCAAAACCTGAGGATTTGGGGTACCAAAGACCTAGACTTGGTGTACCTATTAGGTATCTGAATTTTCTCTTAACAGCAGTAAGGTGTGATTCCTTTGGATCGGTTTGGTATCTTTCATAAAGGCATGTAGAGAATTAAATGTCAGGTCTGCTTGCAGTTAAGTACATGAGTGACCCAATCATACCTCTATACTGAGTCTCATTGACTGATTGTCTAGTGAGATCAGGTCTTAAGTTGTTAGGGGGTACCATTGGAGTCTTCACTGAAGCACAATTGATATCATACTTAGTAGATCCTTGACATATTTTTCTTGATTAATGAAGATTCCTTGGTCAGATTGTTTAATTTGAAGACCAAGGAAGTATGTGAGTTCTCCCATCATACTCATCTCAAACTTGCTGGTAATAAGCTTGGCAAATTGTTTGCAAAGTTTCAAGCTTGTAGAACCAATGATTATGTCATCCACATAAATTTCTACCAGAATGGTGTCAGTTTTAGATTTATAGATAAACAAGGTGTTATCTATTTTTCCTCTGACAAATTTATGTTCAATGAGAAAAGTTGAGAGAGTTTTATACCATGCTCTTAAAGCTTGCTTCAGTCCATACAAATATTTGTAAAGCTTGTAGACATGATTTGGGTATTTACTACTCTCAAAGCCATGAGGCTGGGTAACATATACTTCTTCTTTTAGGTCACCATTTAAGAATGCACTTTTTACATCCATTTGGTAGATTATGAAGTTCATGTAAGTGGCATATGCAAGGAAGATTCGTATGGCTTCAATACGTGCAACTGGAGCA
This sequence comes from Glebionis coronaria, assembly GCA_025667525.1. Lineage (NCBI taxonomy): Eukaryota > Viridiplantae > Streptophyta > Magnoliopsida > Asterales > Asteraceae > Glebionis > Glebionis coronaria. The sequence goes on from CM046875.1 coordinate 231,544,913, forward strand.
AAGGTTTGATCAAAATCAACACCGGGCTCTTGATTGAATCCTTGGGCCACCAGCCTAGCTATATTTTTGGTCACTGCATTGGTTTCATCTCTTTTGAGCTTGTAAACCCATTTAGTGCCAGTGGTTGATTTACCATATGGAAGAGGAACCAATTTCCAGACTTTGTTTCTTTCAAATTGATTGAGTTCCTCTTGCATGGCATCCACCCATCCAGGCTGTGTGAGTGCTTCAGAAACCTTTGTAGGTTCAATTTCTGAGAGAAAATTTGCATAAAGGCATTCTCCAGATGAAGCAGCACTCAGTTTCTTTGACATAGATCTAGTGACTCTACCTTCACCGGGATTACCTATTATGTTCACCAACTGTATCTGACTATTTTGAGTCCAAGATTTTTGTGGAGCTGGAGAATAGATACTGGTATCATGATTAGAGCTAGAACTTGGAAGTCCATGACATGGACTTGGACTTGGAATGTCTCTAGTGTCTACTGAAGGATATTCAGTGGACAAGGGTTCAATCATTGGAGGACTTCCTTCTTGTTCAAAAGAAGCATATCTAAGACCTAATTCCCTAGAGATGATAGGAGAGGTTTGAGCAAGGGGCTCAGATTGTTCTTTAGCAGCTGCATATGATTGATCATTTTTATCATGTGTGTCAGCATGCTGATTGTTTTGAGACTGACCATTTTGATCATTTGTGTTTCCTTGCTGATCATTTTGATCATTTTGAGATTGACCATTATATGATTGACAGCCATGAGTATGTGATACTAAAGGATTTCCTTTTGTAGGACTTGTCATATCTTCAAATGGATCAATATGAGGGACTGAATTGCTTGTTTGATATTTTTCAGAAGACTCGTAATGATTAAATTCATCAGATAGATAATTTTGAGATTCATATATGTGAAGTTCATCATCTGATGGATTTGTAAAGGTGAGAGCTTTAGAACTTTCATTGAATGTGATGTGATTGGTTTCTTCAATACATTGTCTTCTTGTGTTGAAGACTCTGTATGCTTTAGATACTAGGGAGTATCCAAGAAAATAACCATCATCAGATTTTTCATCAAACTTTCCAAGGTGATCCTTGTGATTGTGAATGAATACTGGACACCCAAACACATGTAAGAATGAGATGTTTGTAATTCTCCCCCTAAAGACTTCATAGGGAGTGTTCATGTGTCTTTTCAAAATGATGGATCTATTTTGAGTTTAGCAAGCAGTAGCTACAGCATCAGTCCAAAAGTGCTTAGAGAGAGCAGATCCAGCAAGCATTGTTCTTGCTGCTTCAATCAAAGTTCTGTTTCTTCTTTCAGCCACACCATTTTGTTCAGGTGTGTAAGGAGATGATAAATTTTGTGAAATTTCTTTGTCATCACAGAATTTGATCAGTTAGTGATTTCTGAATTCAGTGCCATTGTCAGTTCTGAGTTGTTTGACATGAGTGTCATTTTGATTTTAAAATCTTTTGATGAATGACAGAATAGCATCTAGTGCATGGCTTTTCATTGTTAGAAAATATACCCAGGTGTACCTTGAGTACTCATCAACAATGACAAGTGTATATTTTTCATGACAAATGGCCCTAGGTGATACTGGGCCAAATAAGTCCATGTGACGCAAATGAATACTTTCTTTGATTGAGAAAGTTTGCTTTGTTTTGAAACTGGCCCTATGGTGATTCCCTTTTTCACATGTTGAGCACGGTTTGTCCTTGGAGTAAACAAGCGAGGGAAGACCAATAACAAGATTTTGTTTTGCCAGTAGAGTTATTGTTTTGAAATTGAGATGTGAGAGCCTCTTATGCCAAAGCCAATTGGTAATATTGGAGGCTTTAGCAAAGAAGCATGTAGCCTGAGTTGAGTTCATGTTCATGACATAAACATCTTTGGCTCATGGAGAAATCATCACAATTTCATGATTGGAGTTGAAGATTGTACCTTTTTTGTCATCAAACAGCACAAGATACTTTGCATCACAAAGTTGACTTATGCTAATGAGGTTGTGCTTCAATCCATTTACATATGCTACCCTTGAGAAAACTATACCATTTCATTTCACTGAACCAAATCCTTTAGTAGTAGCTGATGAGTTATCACCAAAAACAACTTTAGGACATTGTTCCTCCTTATACTTGTGCAAATAACTTTTGGTGCCAGTCATATGCCTTGAGCAGCCACTATCTAGGTACCAAATAGGCTTCCTGAGATCACACTGCACAAGTTAAGGAAATGGTCAGTTTTGTTTTGAATCCCACCTTTGTTTGGTGGGGGTTTTAGATCTAGAAGGTGTTCTAGATCTGAAGGGTCCTCTTGTAGAGGGTATGTGTGATTGCTTAGAAGAAGAAGAGGTTTGAACAACTTTAGCTTTCTTAGCCTGGAGGGCTTCACCTCTTCTAAACCACTCTATATGTTTGTGATCAGATGTAGTGTGGACATCGCTTCCACAAGTCTCACAACATTTGGTAATAGAGTTTGGGTTTCTTGGTTTAATACCTCTTCTGAGTGAGATGATTCGATTATGTCCATGAGTGTCATGGTCATAACTTCCACAAATATTACAAACAGGGTAAAAGTGGCAGTCATCTGGGTGATGATTGCCCATACCACAATGAATGCATGGTGGGAAAGGCATATTTCGCCTGGAATGAGATGCTTCAGATTTGTGAGCATCAACACTTGTTTTGGCCTGCATATACTGAGTGTGTTCACAAGTGCGATGTTTAGTCCTTTCACATTTAGTACAATAAATCACTCTTAAGCAAGTTTGAGTGAGATGGTTGTTTTGACCACATAACTCACAAGCTCTTTTGAATTGCGTCTTGTACTTTAGATAAGGAGAATCTGAAGGTTCATCTCTGATTCGTGTTGGTGTTTGCTGATGTCTGAGTTGTATTTTAAGATCATTGATCTCTTGCTTGACAAGAGACATTCTCTTATCTTCCTCAGATTTAGCATTTTTCAGTTTATTTGATGAAGCTGAAGAGGTAGTTCCCATATGTGAACCTTCAGCAGGAGCTGAAGAGTTCTTTGAAGTGTCAATTTTGACATGTTTGGAAGAACTACCTTTGTGTGTGGTATGTGACTTGATAATAGATTGGATAGTTTTGGATCCAGTAGAGGGTTCAGCACCAGCCAGTTTCTCCAAAGGAGGAAGTGGGGTAATTACTTCATTCTCTATATCATCATTTTAGTCATCCTCAGTAACTGAGGATTCAACAGGTGCTAAAGTTTCAACACATGCTTGTAACTCAGGAAGAAGGATTCGTCTAGTGTCATGATTGGGTAAATTCTCTTCACCTGACCTTTCAATGTCAGGGATCGAGCTACCATCCTCATTGGAGGCTTTGCCAAAGACAATAGATTTGGTGCTGGAGGATCCTTCAGCACCAAGCATTTTCTTCTTTTGAGCAGGTATTTGTTCACTTATGCATTGATTTACCCTATCAGAGTTTCTAAGCCAAGATTTAACAATGTCATTTGCTTCTTTTATTTCCACTCTAAGAGAGTTATTTTCTTCCAAAATTTCTTTGTTCAATTGTTGAAAAGTAAGAATATCAAGTTTAGCTTCTTTTAGCTCTATTTGCTTACTTTCAAAATCTTCAAGTTGTAAAACAAGTTTGTGAAAAAATTCAAGCAAATTGTTTCTTTGCTCTTCAACAAATTTTAGACCAATGCACAAGTAATCAAAGACAAATTTAATGTCATCTTTATCTTCTAATTCAAGAAGAGTTTGTACCTTTTTGATTGTGACATTGACCCATTCACCATTTCTGGCACTTTCTCTGGTGACAACATTTGAGTTGTCCCCTTCATCATCAGCAAGTGCCATCAGTACTTTTACATTAACCATTTCATCATCATCTGAAGAAACATATTCTTCATCCTATTCATAGGCTTCAACAACAAGTCCTTTGTTCTTTTCTTGCTTGGTGTTCTTGGATGAGGAGTTTTCAGTACTCATTAAGGCCAATCTTGCCTTGATTTTCCTGTATTTGGCCTCAGAGTCTTTTGTAGGCCTGAGTTCAACCCTGCTTTGCTGAAATGGAGTAGAAGAAATTTGATTTGATTGAAATGATGATTGACCAGTTGGTATTGATTGAGTTGGTGAGGAATATGAAGGGAGATATGTTTATGAATAACAATCCCTAGCATAGTGACCAGTCTTCCCACATTTGTAGCATTCAATGTCAACTGAAGCTTTTGTGGAGCTGGAAAACTTGCCTCCTTTCTTAAAGAACCTTCTAGACTTGGCTAGAAGTGCTCTTGCATGAAATTCCTCTTTAAGGTCATTCAGATATTCCTCACTAGATCTAGTATCTTCCTCATCATCAGGACTATCTTGGTAGTCTTGAATGACAGCTTCAATGAAGAAGGCTGTGGACAAGGGTGTAGCAATGGTTAATGATTTACTCTTGCTTGAGCCTTCATAAATCCTATCAACTAGGTTTTCTTCATATTTTAGTTTCCCAAAAAGAGAGGCTAGATCACAATCTTTATGTGATTAGCATTTCTCAAGCTTTGGAAGAAACTGAGCCACTTCTTTGGCAATGCATTAACAAAAACTGTGTTGATTTTAAGTTTTGAAAGCTCAACACCATCATTCACAAGTTCATTCATCAGTGCTTTGTATCTGGTGAATGTATGTGTGAGGGTTTCCCCTTCTTTGTGCTTGAAGGTGTTGTATTGAAGCTTTAAATCCATGATTCTGGTTTCTTTTACATCAGAGATGTTAGGACCATTGGAATAGTTCTTTGTAATAGGTAGACTAGGAGGTATGTAGTTCCTCTTGATCATAGTAGTAGTAGGAGCAAGTCGTGCTCCTGGTCTTATAGAGAGTCAAACTTTATTATTTAGTTATTATTCTGTTAGGATATGCATGAGATATGTTAGGAAAGGATATGCATATCAGTTTTACACGTTTTGGTTAATGATGTATTAGGGTTTCCTTGTAGTTGATAGTTGTAAAATTAGGTAACTTGCTTTAGGAAAAACAAGCACCTAAAATATAGGGTAAGCACGACGATTTAGGAAAACCGTGTGTAAATGACCCTAAAATGAAGTGAGTTCGTTCTCGAGGAGGCTAGTGCGTTGTGTAATGAATTGATTTTGATTTGTGATTATATTGAGAAAAAGAAAAATACAAATGTGGTGAGAAGAGAATGACGGTTACGAAGACGGATCGAGCTAAGACGAAAAAGCGTTCACGTAAAACCGTAAAAAGCTACAAATTAAAAAATTTAAACCTAAAAATTAATTAAAATTTAAAACTAAGTCTAAAATAATATAAATAAGAATAAAAATCCAATAATAATATTTTAAAACCTTTTATTAATTAAATATTCAATTTTAAATGCTAATTAAAGCCCTAAAATTAAATATAATTAATCAAAATGTCCAAAATATTATTTTATTGAACAAATAACTTACTTATATTATCTAGACTAAAAAGTATTTTTCCTAAATTTTATAAACTATTTTTCTATTTTTAAATCACTTAAAACTATTTTTAAACCAAAATAATTATAAAAAATAATAAAATAATGCCAAAAATAATTTGTCAATTTTAAAAATCCTAAATTACTCTAATGAACAGAAGAAAAATGAAAAAGTTTGAAAAATATAAAATTTTGCACTAGAAGACAAAAACAGTTTAAATAAAAACCCTAATTAAACTAAATTAATTCTAAAAAATAATTTAAAAGTGAACATTAAAAACTTTTTATACTAAAACTCTTAAAATGTTTTTCTAAGTCTAATAAAAATCTTAAAACTGAAAAATAATGATTTTTGGCACTAAATGCCAAAAACAGAAACTTAAAAAGTATTTAAAAATGCAATTTAATCTAAAAAATATAAAATGAACAGTAAATTAAAAACTAATTAAACAGAAAAATAAAAAATAAAATTAGAAAAGTAATGAAACCAATTTTAAGTCCTAAATCCTATTTTCATGCACTAAAGACAAAAAAACAAATAACTGATAGTGACACTTGACAGGTTTTGTCCTTTTGTATAGCAGTACTAAAAATAACACTAGCAGGGGTAACTTTTTTCCCACTGCTAGTGTAATTTCAAGGTCTGGTGGATTTTGAGCTTAGGAAAGCTCTTGCTGATGATTTTCTTTGGACAACAAGGCACCCCACACCAATTGGGTTGTGGGGAGTCTAAGTAAACACAAAAAACACAAGCTTACTTCACAAATTCTCACACAAATGACCAAAGAAAGTGACTGATATAGCAAGATGTTTCTGATGAACGGTAATTCTTGTTTACATGCACAAAAGTGAATTTCAAACCTCAAAAACTTGCACCCAAATCATCAAAATGGCCTAAAACTGATTTCAATCCCTTCTATGCACTTAACCCTAACAGATTTCAAGATTTGCTGAACAAATTCCACAAAAATCAGTCAACAAAGGGCACTTACTGATTTTTTGCTACATTATCAATATTTTATCATGCAAATGAGTTCTAAACTCTACCAAACAGAAAACCTAGTGACATACAACCTAGTACTAACTTGTTGAGTGTGTTTAACAGCTTTTTAACCAGTATTATATCACCTAACAGCCTTTAATCCACTAAACCAAACACTCCTTAATTTCTGAAAATCAAGAGTTAACACAACAAATGCTTATGAAACTTATCAAAACAACCCTAAATCACTTCTAACATACATAATATCATCAAATGAACATAATCAAACAGCTTAACAACACATAAACAATTTCTCACAAATTTCATGAAAAATCACATAAAACTGAAATTTTGAAAACTAAACAAGGATTGAGATGGTTACCTTGTGGGACCCACATCCAGGTCCCACAGTGACTGAAAAGTCACCTCCAAACAAGCCCGGGCTTGTGTAGACTTTTTGGCAATTTGGATGTAAAATGAAAATGAAAATGATGGTGTTTGTTCTAGCTTTTAACCTGCACAATCACCACCAAACAAGGAAACAAATCCAAGCTTCAATAAGCTAAGCCCACAAGCTGGTGTCAAGAGCTTGTGGGGGTAGCTTATGAAACAGTAAGCTTCAAAAATTAATGAAAAATTTCTGAAAATCCCCCTTTTGAAATACAACCTTGGAAACAACTTGCAATCTTTTTGAAACCAATAAGCCTTGAAATCAATAGCTTGGATCCACTTCCACTTCACCAAGTTATCAATCACAAGCTTATGAAACAATTTCCAAAAACCCTTTTACTGATTTTCTGAAAATTGTTCTTAAAATACTTTTGACAACTCAAAAGACCTTAACAAATAATTTTGGAACACAGCTTAGCTTTCAAACACACACCAAACTTTTATAAACTATAAAAAGGAATTACTTTGCACACAAATACTAAACTTTTATATTAATATAAAGGAATTACAAATGAAGAAAGCTAAAACTGGAACAAGTGAAAATGGGACACAAGCCGTCCCATTTATACAAGTGAATGGAATACTCTAGAATACTAAACCCTAGCTAAGTGGAATTCCAGAAAAGCCCTTGGGTCCTCTTGTTTGAACTTGGTCAAAACAACATCATGTGATGGTCCTTGGTGTATACAGCTGTTGCTAGTGATGTTTGAAGCAATCTTGGACGTTTATTTGGTATTGGGGAACAAGGAATTCATATGGGACGTTTATCTTGTCCCTTTGTTGGGTTTGGGAAGAAAGGGACGTGAATGGGGAATCTCATTGGGGGTCCAGGGGTTCACATGGGATTGTTTGGTGAGTTGGGTTTTGGTGACAAAGTCACAATTTAGCAATCTGGAAGTTTTTAGGCAAAAACCCCTTGTTTTAAGGTTAATTAGACCTGGTAATTTTTAGGGTTTATGGGGTGTTTAAGAGGGGTTTTAATATAGTTTGGGGGTAATTAGTTTTATAAATGTGTTTTGGTGGGAAATTAGGGAGGGTTGACTGGGTTGTTTGACCAGTTTAATAATAAACTGGGTGGTGGGTTTGGGTTATGGGTTTGGACGGGCAAATGGGTTGGGTAAATGGGTAGGGTCGGGTATTGGTGAGGTGTCAGCTTATGGTTGGATGGATGAAGTTGTTTGTCTGGGCAGTTTTGGCCCTCCATGTTCTTTGTTTTGTTCACTTTGTTTTAAACAGCCACATACTCCTTTTCCTTTGTAAAAACTTTGCTCCACTTGTCACTTTTGGCACAACAATTTTGTAAGCTTGTATCAAGGATATCTTTTGTAATTTCTTCATTCTCCAAGGACTAAACTTGTACAATCTTGATATTTAGGGACCCAAATGCAATAAATGAGATTTGCAAGGGTATAAATTGACAAGTCTTCATTAGTTGAGGGACCATTCTTGCCAATCTTTAATTCTTCAAGGTCATTTTTGGAAATTCCATTCTTGGGCCCGGTTCATTGTGCGGCTTCGTTTCCCGTGTTCGTTTTTGATTGATTCTTGTGATCTTTTTGTCTTTTCCTCAATATCCGTACCTAAAATACACAAGCAACAAACACGAGCATATATTTGGCAGTTTTAATGATATTTAATGCATTTTAAGCCCAATTTGGACGATGAGACTATGTATAAAAGTAGTCTCATCACTCCCCCATACTAAACCATTGCCGTGCCCTCACGCAATGCTAGAATAAAGTATCGTAGCACCTCCAAAATTCATTTTTATTCACTTTATTAAATGATAAACTAGCTACACTACTACTACTACTACTACTTGCGTCTTAGACATAATGTATGATTTTCATCGCAAAATGGGACGTTTAGGTTCATAGAATAAGAACATGTGAATGCTTCGTTAGAAATAATTTCATCGTCCTCGATTTTCACCCCAATTCCATGCCAAGCGTGTAACGAGATCATTGTCATTATAAGTTAGTAATGCTAACACTACTCATATGCCCTAATCACGTACTTATCCTCCCATTATTCCTAAGTTGTATCTCTTATATTTTATTTTGTCTTGAATGTTTCACGAGGATACATTGTTTGACTTATGCGATAATAGAGATTTAGGTCTAAAAATAGAGTCCTAACGGTGTAACCAAGATCATCAAATCAATAACCCCTCCTAATAGACAACGATGTCAAAAAATTAAGTTGACAAGAAGAATCGATAAACACGGTTTTATAACGGTTTTGAACATGAGACTTATTACCAAGACTTTTATACGCCCCCTAACGGAAGGGCCTTATTATCTTTGGTTTACCTCCATCTTTTATTCAACTTCGCCATGAAGCTTTTATTATGACTTCGGTATTGCCTTGCCTTTTATTATCCGCCTCATCGGTGGTTTTATTAGCCAAAGACGTATATCCTCACGCTAAAGCGAATTTTGGATCTATAAAGCTTCGAAGATTAAGGCTTGATTCACTTTCAATTTTGCATAGATTTTAGGCCTTGTGGGGCTTCAAATTGTTTGCTAGATTTAGGTGAGCACTTGAAATCTTATTATTGGGTGAAGCTTTTGATTATTCGGGTGCCAATACTTCAAAACCGTGACGCTATCGATACGTTAATGTCTTCCCAATTTAATTACACGGAAGATACTAGAAAAGACTAGAAACCCAACAATCCTAACTAAACCGCTAAGTCAATATTTATTAAGCAAAAAATATTTACATGCGAAGGGAGAATAAGCAAACAACGAGAACACATGAGTTTTTGAAAGAATACGAGTACTCTACGTTTAGCATAGTAACTTATAATTAACCCTATCATTTCTCATCCTCATTTAAGAGACTTAGCCTAATGTGTAGTTAAGGAATCAAAGCTAAGTGCTCAACACGCACGGTCGAGTCAAAAATTACTCTTATTCTCGCCATCGGAAAATCTACATTCGTGTCTTAAACACTTATAAAACATGAGAAAAATTTTAAAATTTTGCCATTTTTTGCCTTATTTTGCAACAAAACGATAAACAAAAAGATAAACTTTGGAAAGCGTAAAGGTTTGGCAAGGCAAGTATCTATTCACCCCCCCATACTAAAGTTAAACATTGTCCTCAATGTTTCGAGTCTAAGGGTGTAAACACCCCCATACTAGAGACGCAGTCGAATGCCTAATCTAGCATGGAAAGGGTGTAACCAATAAATTAATAGCCGTTTATGAAGTGTGCTAAAAACCTAAGGTTAGAACATCAAAGGATATATCATGGATATTGAGAAATGTCTTCAAAGCAAACGATCGAGTGCTCCCATAAAACGAACACGAGAGGCTCCAATCGTGAAGATCATGATCTAAAAACCACAATGCACAAACAACCACGAAACAATGGTTGGAAGGGCACAAATCCCCTCACATTAAACTAATTAGAAAGCAATAATATGTACATAAGATAAGCATGGGACTCCCCCACGAGGCACCTCGTTTTTGATTACCGAGTCATGAGCTCGACTCGATCCCCTCAATACTAATTATCATTGGGAAAAGTGACTTGGTCGAGGTAGTTCAAGGATGGAACTTCCCCACCAAAGTAGTGCTTCAACCTATGTCCATTCACCTTGAAGTTAGGACCATCATATTGAGCTAGCTGGATGGTCCCATACGGAAACACTTGAGTCACGGTGTATGGACCGGACCAACGGGATTTCAACTTACCGGAAACGATTTTGAATCTTGAATTAAAAAGCAAAATTTGATCCCCAATATTAAAAACCCGGTTTTTAATTTTAGAATCATGCAACTTTTTAGTTTTTTCTTTATAAATCAATGAATTTTCATAAGCAATATCCCTCAATTCATCCAATTCATTTAATTGCATTTTCCGGTGTTTTCCCGCGGTCTCCATATCATCATTACAATGCTTTAGGGCCCAATAAGCCTTGTGTCCTAACTCGATAGGCAAATGACAATTCTTTCCATACACAAGCTTATAGGGAGTGCACCCAATGGGTGTCTTATGAGCGGTCCTAAAGGCCGATAAAGCATCGTCCAACTTATCCGACCATGATTGTCGGTTTTCCCCAACGGATCTCTCCAAGATCCTCTTCAACGCTCGGTTTGAAACCTCGACTTGCCCACTCGTTTGTGGGTGATAAGCCGTAGAAAGCCGATGTGTAACCCCAAATTTCCTTAGGACCCTTTCGAATTGGTCATTACAAAAATGGGTTCCACGATCGCTTATGATCGCACGAGGGGTTCCAAACCGAGAAAACAAGCTTTTCAGGAACTTAACTACCACACGAGCATCATTAGTGGGCAAGGCTTTGGCCTCCACCCACTTAGATAGGTAGTCAACCGCAACGAGAATGTACTTATTACCACGAGATGATGGGAACGGCCCCATAAAGTCTATACCCCAAACGTCAAAGATCTCACACACTTGGATGATATTTTGTGGCATTTCATCTTTTTGTGAGGCTTTTCCTTGTCGTTGGCATGAATCACATGACTTCACAAGATCTTGTGCATCTCAGTAAATAGTAGGCCAAAAGAAGCCGGCATCAAACACCTTTTTAGCAGTGAGATTAGCACAGTGGTGACCACCCGTGGGTCCCTCGTGACAAGATCTAAGGATGTTAGAAGCTTCGTTGCCAAATACACAACGTCGGATAATTTGATCCGCACAAGTTCGAAACAAGTAAGGGTCGTTCCAAAAGTAGAACTTGACGTCACGAAAGAATTTTCGTTTTTCTTGAGTCGTCATACCCTTAATGATGAAGTTACCCGCATGGTAATTTGCAAAATCCGCAAACCATGGGGTGGAAGAATCAAGTTTAGAATTCACTACACCAAGTGTCTCGAGCGGAAATGTTTCGGTGATTTCCTTGGGCTTGTAAACACTTTGGTGAGGATCTTCCAAACGAGAAAGATGACCGGCCGCTAGATTCTCGACTCCTTTTTGTCAACGATTTTGTGATCAAATTCTTGAAGGAGGAGAATCCAACGAAGTAATCTAGGCTTAGCATCTTGCTTTGCCATGAGATACTTTATAGCCGAATGGTCCGTATACACTATGAATTTAGCTAAGACGAGGTAAGGTCGGAACTTCTCAAATGCATACACCACGGCAAGGAATTCCTTCTCCGTTGTAGTGTATTTTAGTTGAGCCTCGGTCATCGTCTTTCTAGCATAGTGAATAGGCAAGAAGTGCTTATCATGACGTTACCCCAAAACGGCCCCAATAGCGTAATCACTAGCATCACACATGAGCTTAAAGGGGAGGTTCCAATTGGGAGCAACAAGAATGGGAGCTTCGGTAAGTTTCCTCTTAAGGATTTCAAAGGCTCGTACCGCAATCTTCGTCAAAGACAAAACGTGCCTCTTTTTCAAGAAGATGTGTAATGGGTCGAGAAATCTTCGAAAAATCCTTGATGAATCGACGATAAAAGCCCGCGTGGCCTAGGAAACTCCTAACTCCCTTAACGGTTTTGGGATGAGGTAATTTGGCGATGACGTCTACCTTAGCTTGATCTACCTCAATCCCCGCTTTCGAGACCTTGTGCCCTAAGACGATTCCACTCTTAACCATAAAATGACACTTTTCCCAATTGACCACAAGGTTAGTTTCCTCACAAAGTTTTAACATTCTCTCAAGGTTCGACAAACACGAAGTGAACGAATTACCAAACACGGAAAATTCATCCATGAAGACTTCCATTGTTTTCTCGATCATGTCATGAAAAATAGCCATCATGCACCTTTGGAAGGTTCCCGGTGCATTGCAAAGTCCGAATGGCATTCTACGATAGGCAAACGTTCCATATGGACACGTAAACGTAGTTTTTTCTTGATCACGAGGATCGATGGGAATTTGGAAGTAACCGGAAAAACCATCTAAAAAGCAATAGAAATCATTTCCCGCAAGACGCTCCAACATTTGGTCCATGAAGGGCAAGGGAAAATGGTCTTTTCGAGTGGCTTCATTCAACTTTCGATAGTCAATGCACACTCTCCATCCGGTCACGAGTCTAGTGGGAATCAACTCGTTGGCATCGTTTGGCACAACGGTCATCCCTCCCTTTTTAGGGACACAATGAATAGGATTCACCCAAGGGCTATCGGAAATAGGGTAAATCATTCCCGCGTCAAGGAGTTTAAGGACCTCCTTTTTGATGACGTCATGAATTTTGGGGTTCACCCTCCTTTGACTTTGGATTGCGGGCTTGTAATCCTCCTCCATTAATATTTTGTGAGTACAAAACTTGGGATCGATTCCCTTAATGTCGGATAATTTCCACGCAATTGCCCCTTTGTGATCCTTTAGAACATTGACAAGTGCGTTTTTTTCATCATTTGAAAGTTCCTTCGCAATAACAACCGGCAACTTGTCACCCTCCTCCAAATAGACATATTTGAGATGAGGAGGTAAATCTTTCAACTCGAGGATAGGTGGTTCCTCAAGTGAAGATTTGGGCTAGATACTCATAACCTCCTCGGGTGGAGGAAATGGGGAATCGTTAAGAAAATCCTTGATAATCGAGAAGTACTCATCGTTGTCGAGGTCTTCGTCACAAGTACGTGGAACATTGAATTCTTCCAACGTTAAACCACCGCCTTCAAATGGAGTGAAGGTTGGTGTCGAATTATCAAGAATTGGATCTAACATAGTGGGATTGCCACTAGTTTCTTCATCACCAAATCCTAGAACTTCTTGTGAAAATTCCTCGCAAACCACGTCGATCATATAAACGAGGTTTATGGTAGCAACGGAATAAACATGATAAAGTTGAGAATTTTGAGTTGCGTTTATAACAAGTTCCTCGTCGTCTAAACGTAAGGTGATCTTTCTAGCATGAACATCGATCAAAGCCATAGACGTGTCTAAAAACGAACGACCTAAAATGAGAGGAACTTGAGGATCCGTGGGGATATCGACAACGATAAAGTCTACGGGATAGTAGAACTTCCCTACTTTCACAAAAACGTCTTCCGCCAATCCACATGTACGAATCGTGGAATGGTCGGCCAACTCGATAGACATTAGTGAAGGAGTAAGATTAGGAAGATTGAGCGACTCGAAGATTGCAAGTGGCATCAAGTTAATGCTAGCACCAAGATCGGCCAAGGCATAGCATTCTTCCATATCTTGGATTGCACAAGGGATCAAAAATTTACCGGGATCACCGACTTTTTGAGGTATGCGATTAAGATAAACCGATGAAACTAGACAATTGGTGTAATTTCTCCTTGTTGTTCAACATACTCTTAAAGTTAGCGGCAAATCGAGGCATCATGACCAAAGCGTCGGCGAAACTCACATTAAGGTGCAAATCACGAAACATTTTCATAAAAAGCTCAAATTGATAATTGTCGCGCTCTTGACGTTTCTCCTTCCTAATTCTCGATGGATAGGGCAAAGGTGGTGTGGGTTGGGGCATAGGCATAGCCTTTGGAATCTCGGGTTCCAATGTTGGTAATGGGTCAACCGTAGGTGTGGCATGAGCGGTACTTTGTGGGCTTGAGATATGCTCCTTTTCGACCACCACCTCGGGTTCTTCCTCAATTTCCTCCACCATAGGAGCAATTGGTTGAGGAGTCGGTTCCTTAAGTGTCTTACCACTACGTGTGGTAATCACTTTCATCTCTCCTTTTGGGTTTACGATGGTATCACTAGGAAGACTACTCGAAGATGAAGGTTTACACATGATAGCTTCAAACAATTTTCCCATTCGATCTTCAAACTTAGATTGCCTAGCATCCGCTTTTAACAACTCTTTCTTAATCTCATGTTGACCTTGCTCCATTTTTTGTTGATTTTGTTGGAGTCGTTGAACATTTCCTTCCATTTAATTAGCATGAATTTTAAGTTCATTAGCAAGTTCGTTTTTAAGCTCGTTTTTCAACTCGGATCTTAAGCTAACCATTTCACGTTTCATATTGTCAAACTTAGCATCGTTTGCCTTAGCATAATTCAAAAACTCTCCTTGAAGATTTTTGGTGTGATCATTTTGAAAACCTTGAGTCGTAGTTTGAAAATCACGGTTTTGGTTTTGGTTTAAAATTTGCCCATTTCCACTTTGATAATTACCCTTGTTGTAATTACGTTGATTTCCTTGATAATTACCACCTTGATTGTTGTTTCGATAGTTATTAGCATTTTGATTTGGTGGAGCTTGATTTTGGCGGGAACCTTGACCGTTTTGGTTATAAGTTCCCGTGGCTATATAAGCACTCGAAGTGTTACCATCCGCGGTAATGCACTCGGAAAGATCATGAGCTCCACCACACGACAAACAACTCTTAGCAACCGCTTTAACCGAAGCGGAATTTGAAGCTTCTTGAGCTTTCCAATGGGACATAAGAGTCGAAAACCTATCGAAAAACCGATTCTCCTCATTTGCCTCATCTTGTAAGGCATTAATGATACGAGACGATGGTGACGATGATGAACCCAATTTGGTAACACTCGGTGTGTTACGAGGGCTATAAACCTTCGATCTATTTTCAATTATCACCAAAGCTTCCTCAACCGTTTTACACAAAAAATTACCACCCGCGGCGGCATTTAAATAATCTATTTCATGATCATTAAGTCCATTGTAAAACGTGTCAATTTGATGCAAGTCGGAAAAACCGTGATGAGGACATTCATGTAACATCTCCTTAAACCTATTCCAAGCCGTTGAAAAACTTTCATTTGATTCTTGTGAAAACTTTGAAATCTCGTTTTTCAAATGCGTAGTCTTAGAGGGCGGAAAAAATTGGTTCACGAATTTTGAAACGAGATCTTTCCACGTCAATATAGAATTGGGTGGCTCTTTCTCTAACCAAATTTTAGCGGGCCCCGCTAAGGAATACGGAAAAAGCATCATCTTAATCGAGTCATTCGAGACATCCTTAAACTTGCAAGTAGCGGTAAGACGATTGAATTGGAGGATATGGTTGTGGGGATTGTCCTTCTCATCACCACGGAATTTGTTGTTTTGGATCATCGACAACAAACCCGTTTTCACCTCAAAATTCTCCGCAAGGATAGCGGGAATCACAATAGCCTCTCCATAACCCTCGGTGGGTGCTTGAAGTAACTCCATCATAGTTCGATTCAATATGGTTGGTGCTTCTCTTACAATGGGTTCGTCAATAGGAGACTCCTCACTAGAATGATTTGGAGTGGGAGTTTTGTTCTTTCGTTTACGTGCATGTCTTGCTTGATTACGAGTTAGCATAAACGTCGCGTACAACGAGGAGACGAGCAAAGAAGATTCTTTTTGGTGTTTTGTATTTTTCAAATTTTTTTGTGGTTTTTGATTGTATTAACCTTTTTGGAAATTGGTGAATGTATTAAGTAGACACAAATCTACAAATCTCCTCCTTAATCAAATCTCTTAATTAAAGAAGCCTCAAGGAATGAAAACGATCACATGAAGTGAACGCCTTCGATGACTTTAGAACGTTGGTGAAACACCAAAACGTTTAAGAGGGTTTAATCAAAAGAAACCAAGAAAATATATATGATATGTAATAATACTTTGGGCGACAAAACCCTCGATTAGCTCTCAAAATCAAATACGCACAAGCAAGCGGAGGAAACGAGGCGGCGCGAAGCACTTAAGAGCCTTTTTCCTTTAGGTCGTGAAATACAACCGCCTTATACCCACCTTATAGTTTGTATTTTTCAAAATCGAGCTTCACGAAAGTATTTATCTATTTTTGCCTTTTTTCTTTGGTTTGAGATTCGAATACAATGATTGGGTAATGACCTCCCAAGTCAAGGTTGTGATTTCTCACGTATTTGGAGTACTTGTGAATTTATTGTTCTATGTATACAATATATTAATAGTATTCACACAAAAACCAAAAACCGATAATACGTATTAGTAGAGTGCTACTAATACAAATACTAATTATGGTTAGTATATAAAAACAACAATTCCAATCATAACACAACACGCCTCCCCGGCAGCAGCGCCAAAATGATAGTTGTAAAATTAGGTAACTTGCTTTAGGAAAAACAAGCACCTAAAATATAGGGTAAGCACGACGATTTAGGAAAACCGTGTGTAAATGACCCTAAAATGAAGTGAGTTCGTTCTCGAGGAGGCTTGTGCGTTGTGTAATGAATTGATTTTGATTTGTGATTATATTGAGAAAAAGAAAACTAGAAATGGGGTGAGAAGAGAATGACGGTTACGAAAACGGATCGAGCTAAGACGAAAAAGCGTTCACGTAAAACCGTAAAAAGCTACAAATTAAAAAATTTAAACCTAAAAATTAATTAAAAGTTAAAACTAAGTCTAAAATAATATAAATAAGAATAAAAATCCAATAAAAATATTTTAAAACCTTTTATTAATTAAATATTCAAATTTAAATGCTAAATTACTCTAATGAATAGAAGAAAAATGAAAAAGTTTGAAAAATATAAAATTTTGCACTAGAAGACAAAAACAGTTTAAATAAAAACCCTAATTAAACTTCTAAAAAATAATTTAAAAGTGAATAGTAAAAACTTTTTATACTAAAACTCTTAAAATGTTTTTCTAAGTCTAATAAAAATCTTAAAACTGAAAAATAATGATTTTTAGCACTAAATGCCAAAAACAGAAACTTAAAAAGTATTTAAAAATGCAATTTAATCTAAAAAATATAAAATGAACAGTAAATTAAAAACTAATTATACAGAAAAATCAAAAATAAAATTAGAAAAATAATGAAACTAATTTGAAGTCCTAAATCCTATTTTCATGCACTAAAGACAAAAAAACAAATAGCTGATAGTGACACTTGACAGGTTTTGTCCTTTTGTATAGCAGTACTAAAAATAACACTAGCAGGGGTAACTTTTTTCCTACTGCTAGTGTAATTTCAAGTTCTGGTGGATTTTGAGCTTAGGAAAGCTCTTGCTGATGATTTTCTTTGGACAACAAGGCACCCCCACACCAATTGGGTTGTGGGGAGTCTAAGTAAACACAAAAAACACAAGCTTACTTCACAAATTCTCACACAAATGACCAAAGAAAGTGACTGATATAGCAAGATGTTTCTGATGAACAGTAATTCTTGTTTACATGCACAAAAGTTAATTTCAAACCTCAAAAACTTGCACCCAAATCTTCAAAATGGCCTAAAACTGATTTCAATCCCTTCTATGCACTTAACCCTAACATATTTCAAGATTTATTGAACAAATTCCACAAAAATCAATCAACAAAGGGCACTTACTTATTTTTTGCTACATTATCAATATTTTATCATGCAAATGAGTTCTAAACTCTACCAAACTGAAAACCTAGTGACATACAACCTAGTACTAACTTGTTGAGTGTGTTTAAGAGATTTTTAACCAGTATTATATCACCTAACAGCCTTTAATCCACTAAACCAAACACTCATTAATTTCTGAAGATCAAGAGTTAACACACCAAATGCTTATGAAACTTATCAAAACAACCCTAAATCACTTCTAACATACATAATATCATCAAATGAACATAATCAAACAGCTTAACAACACATAAACAATTTCTCACAAATTTCATGAAAAATCACATAAAACTGAAATTTTGAAAACTAAACAAGGATTGAGATGGTTACCTTGTGGGACCCACATCCAGGTCCCACAGTGACTGAAAAGTCACCTCCAAACAAGCCCGGGCTTGTGTAGAATTTTTGGCAATTTGGATGTAAAATGAAAATGAAAATGATGGTGTTTGTTCTAGCTTTTAACCTGCACAATCACCACCAAACAAGGAAACAAATCCAAGCTTCAATAAGCTAAGCCCACAAGCTGGTGTCAAGAGCTTGTGGGGGTAGCTTATGAAACAGTAAGCTTCAAAAAATAATGAAAAATTTCTGAAAATCCCACTTTTGAAATACAACCTTGGAAACAACTTGCAATCTTTTTGAAACCAATAAGCCTTGAAATCAATAGCTTGGATCCACTTCCACTTCACCAAGTTATCAATCACAAGCTTATGAAACAATTTCCAAAAACCCTTTTACTGATTTTCTGAAAATTGTTCTTAAAATACTTTTGACAACTCAAAAGACCTTAACAAATAATTTTGGAACACAGCTTAGCTTTCAAACACACACCAAACTTTTATAAACTATAAAAAGGAATTACATTGCACACAAATACCAAACTTTTATATTAATGAAAAAGGAATTACAAATGAAGAAAGCTAAAACTGGAACAAGTAAAAATGGGACACAAGCCGTCCCATTTATACAAGTGAATGGAATACTCTAGAATACTAAACCCTAGCTAAGTGGAATTCTAGAAAAGCCCTTGGGTCTTCTTGTTTGAACTTGGTCAAAACAACATCATGTGATGGTCCTTGGTGTATACAGCTGTTTCTAGTGATGTTTGAAGCAATCTTGGACGTTTATTTGGTATTGGGGAACAAGGAATTCATATGGGACGTTTATCTTGTCCCTTTGTTGGGTTTGGGAAGAAAGGGACGTGAATGGGGAATCTCATGGGGGGTCCAAGGGTTCACATGGGATTGTTTGGTGAGTTGGGTTTTGGTGACAAAGTCACCAATTAGCAATCTGGAAGTTTTTAGGCAAAACCCCCTTGTTTTAAGGTTAATTGGACCTGGTAATTTTTAGGGTTTATGGGGTGTTTAAGAGGGGTTTTAATCTGGTTTGGGGGTAATTAGTTTTAAAAATGTGTTTTGGTGGGAAATTAGGGAGGGTCGACTGGGTTGTTTGACCAGTTTAATAATAAACTGGGTGGTGGGTTTGGGTTATGGGTTTGGACGGGCAAATGGGTTGGGTAAATGGGTAGGGTCGGGTATTGGTGAGGTGTCAGCTTATGGTTGGATGGATGAAGTTGTTTGTCTGGGCAGTTTTGGCCCTCCATGTTCTTTGTTTTGTTCACTTTGTTTTAAACAGCCACATACTCCTTTTCCTTTGTAAAAACTTTGCTCCACTTGTCACTTTTGGCACTACAATTTTGTAAGCTTGTATCAAGGATATCTTTTGTAATTTCTTCATTTTCCAAGGACTAAACTTGTACAATCTTGATATTTTAGGGACCCAAATGCAATAAATGAGATTTGCAAGGGTATAAACTGACAAGTCTTAATTAGTTCAGGGACCATTCTTGCCAATCTTTAATTCTTCAAGGTCATTTTTGGAAATTCCATTCTTGGGCCCGGTTCATTGTGCGGCTTCGTTTCCCGTGTTCGTTTTTTATTGATTCTTGTGATCTTTTTGTCTTTTCCTCAATATCCGTACCTAAAATACACAAGCAACAAACACGAGCATATATTTGGCAGTTTTAATGATATTTAATGCATTTTAAGCCCGATTTGGACGATGAGACTATGTATAAAAGCTGTCTCATCAGTAGTATAAAAGGAACCTTAGGCAGAAGGGTTATACACACCTTCATCAAACATAATTCTAGTTATTATTAATATTAGAAATCCTTAGAAAAGGATCAAGTCGTTATAGTTATTTTGTTCTTCTTTATAGTATTTGTATTCCGCACATATACTGTGTATAGAGTCTCTCTGTTAAAGAACTTGTGATTACAGAAGTCGTTCACCGTTCCTGACAGGCTGCAAGATCCACATCTAGTGGACCCAACAAGTGGTATCAAAGACTGGGAGAGTCTCTGTACAAGAAGAATCAATTTTTCTCATTACTAACATCTTTGTTTAATCATGTCTGCCTCAAGTTCTACTCAAACAGGAGAAGATAGTACTCCTAGAACTCAGCAACCTCAGCAGATCATTGTTACGGTTTCCAACACAAATGGTAAGTTTCCTCTTCTGAAAAAGGACGAGTATGATAGCTGGGAAATGAAGATGGAATATTGGATCACCAACATTGATCAAGACCTTTAGAAGATCATTCTAAATGGAAACAACAGGAAGTTGACTGGAAGAGACAAGAATGGTAATATTACTCTTCTTGACCCTAAAACTCATGAAGAAATCACAGCTGTTCAGAAGGAGATCAAAGCATAAACTATTTTCCTTCAGTCTCTTCCTAAGGATCACATGGGTGACTTCTATCATCTGGATGATGCTAGAGAGATCTTGAATGGAATAGAAGCAAGGTTTGGTGGGAATGAGGAGTCAAAGAAAATGCGAAGATCCATGATGAGAGATGAATTCACAGAATTCAAGATCTCAGATGCTGAAGGTATCAATCAAGGATATGACAGGTTCCAAAAGATATTGAGCCAGTTGAATCAACTTCGGTCGAAACCTGACGATGGTGATATCAATGCAAGGTTTCTTAGAGTCTTACCCTACTCATGTAATCAGATGGTAATCTCTCTCAAAGCAAAAGGTGGGCTTGACTATCTTAATTTTGATGATTTGTTTCATAAGCTCAAAACCTTTGAGCGTCATGTGAGGGGATACTTAAGTGATTCTTTTCCTACTCCTGCTAACTCTGCCTTTGTGAGTTCTATGGGATCCAGTCCCATGACTTATGCTAGTAGCCAAGGAATACTGTGTCTTCTCAACATACTTATCAGCATACTTCTACTCCTAAACCAAAAGCCAAGTCTGGTAGCATGGTAGAAGCTGTTCTTCACTCTTTTTTTGCTGACGTTGATGCTCAACAGCAACTTGCTTTTGATGACTTCAAACAGGTTGATAAACTTGACCTGGATGAAATGGATCTAAAATGGCAGATGGCCATGCTCACTCTTAGGGTTCACAAGTTTGAGAAGAAAGCCGGTCGAAAATTTAATTATAACCCAAAAGAGCCAGCAAGGTTTGACAGAAGCAAGGTTCGATGCTATAACTTCCAGCAGCAAGGTCACTTTGCAAGGGAATGCCCTAACAAGCATGACCAGGAGAAGAGCAGATATTCAGCTTTTAAGATTCAGGAGGTGAAGGATGACAAGAAGGCATTGGTGTCTTTTGACTCTATGGTCAACTGGAATGATCATCAGACTGCTACCCTGTAAACAACTGAGCCCTCTACTGACGTATTTGCAATGATTGCTGGGAATTTGTTTGATGCCGAGGAAGCAGAAGAGTTTGCTCTTATGGGCATCTCACCTCAGGTACAACATTGTCCTCTTGGTTGTCATGATAAATATTCAGAATTGTTGTCCCAATATAATGACTTAAATGATCAGAATGTAAGTATTTTTTAGAGGTTCAAGCATATAAGGCTTCTTTAAAAACATTGGAACAACAAAAGAGGTGGCTTCAAGATACTCAACGTGAGTACGAGGATAAAATTAGGATACTGAACATTGATTTAGAAAACACAACAAATATGCTTAAATACACCGAAAAGGTAAAAGATGACAGTATCAAAGAAAAACAAGAGATGAAGGAAACATTAGATGCTACACTTCTAAGATTTGAAAAATGGCAAAAGGCACCTAAGAATCTTTCAAAATTAATTGATAGTAGCATGTCTGGTAGGACTAAAAGAGGGTTAGGATTTGATAAATATATTGATTCAGAAGATGTGTTTGATTTATCTTTTTCAAGTGTCTTTGATCCTGACAAGGAGGAAGAGGGAACACCTAGCTACAATAGGTTTAAACCAGCAGCAGAAATGCACGTTGTCCCTCCACCTCTTACAGGAACTTTCATGCCAACTCCTAGGCATAATGACTTGGATGGATCACAGATGCATGAGTCCCCAAAAAGTTCTACTAATTCTAATGAATTTGTCTCGTGTACTTACAGTGACAAAGCCAGTGACTCTGCATCATGTGGTTCAAGTTCCAAGTCAAATGACCATGCTTCTACTAGTGCTAGGAAGTGTGAAGAGAGAATTTCTTTTACTTCAACAGTGTCTAGTCCTGGTTTATTGAGTCCTAGGAAGAATGTTTCTCCTAGAATTGTGTGTAATAAAGTTAGCAGTATGAAACAATGTCATTCTAATAAAAGGTCGTTTAAAACATGTTTTGTTTGTGGGAGTGAATTTCATTTGATTAAAGATTGTGATTTTTATAACAAACATTCTTCTGTATATCAAGCATTTCCTGCTCCTGGTCCACCAAGAGTTATTCCATATTCTTCTAGAAGACTAAACCTAAGTGCTGAATCTTTTTCTTCTTCTAGAAGGACCTCTCCATTAGCTTCTGATCATTGGAGAAACACTGGATTAATATCAAATAGACCAACCAGTAACTATTTTCAGAATTTTAATCCAAATTATGCATATAATTCTGACCACATGTATTTTGGGTTGGGAAATCTGGGAACTGCTGTTAAGCCCTCAACAAGTTGTTCTTGGTCAAACAATAACACCAATATGATGAATAGGCAACCAAAGAACAACGGTGGATCTCATCAATCTTCTTGGCTATCCTCTAAAGATCCACAAGGGAGGCTCAAACCTGAAAAGTTTTGGGTCCCCTTAAGACACTAACTTTTGCATCTTTCTTGTCTTGTTGTTGTAGGTTACTCCATACCAAGATCCTACTCTAGGAATTGTTGATAGTGGATGCTCTAGGAGCATGATAGGAAATAAAAGTCTTCTATCTAACTTTGTACCATTTTAAGGCGGAAAGGTCTATTTTGGAGGAGGTGAAGGCAGGATCACTGGCTGATGAGATGGCATTTATACATGATCTCATCGTTCTTTTCGGGCTTTAAATGCATTAAAATGTCATAAAATACCATATATATGCTTGTGTTTGTTTACTTGTGTATTTTAGGTATGGATATCGTAAAAAAGACAAAAGATCACAAGATACAAGGAAAAACGAACACGAGAAACGAAGCCGTACAAAGAACCGGGCCCTAATCATGGAATTTTCATCAAATACCCTTGAAGACTTGAAGACAAAACAAGATTGATCCTCCAAGAATGAAGAAATGACACTTAAAACCCTTGTATATTAATAATTACAAGTTTGGTCCCTTAAGTTTGTCAAAATTGCAAAAAGGTCCTTCAACTTTGAAGAAATGGCAAGATTAGTCCCTCAACAAATCAAAATTGCCAAATATGGTCCCTCATGAAGAAAGACTCATTGAAGACCTTTGAAGATCAACTTTGTCCAAGAACAGCCCTTGAAAATACTCAAAATGGCAAAAATCATCCTTGATAAGTTTTTGTAAAAGCTTTGTGCCAAAAATGTAATAAGTGGAAACTTATTTACAAAGGAAGTCACGTTTTAGGGCTGGAAAACATTAAATGCCAAAAATTTCAAAAGAAAAGGACCAAATGTGTCAACTTGGAAAGATTCAAACAGAAAAGTGCGCCTAACATGTTTATTCCCCCAAAATCGGATCAAAGGGGTTTACTGTTCATCTTTTTACAGCCCAGAATTTACATCCACTTAAACCTGGGTAAAACTCAATTAACCTTGCACACGAGTAATTCACACATGCAGAAAACAAACCCACACCTAAAATCCCCAATCCCACGCGTGTGGTCCCCACCCCCAATTCCCCAATCCACCAATCACATCATTCCTTTGGCTCCAAGGCAAATGACGTGTCCCCAATCAATGGATAAGATGTTTTGCTTCATCACAACGCACAAATGAACAGCCAGGATCGAATTTGGACAGCTCATTCACTCAAAACCGTCAAGGGCATTTTGGAGAATTTCTACTGATTAGGGTTTTGTTATTTGCATTCTAGTATGTTCTATAGTCACTATAAAAGAGACCCCAACCTGTGGGTGATCCTTTGTTCCAGTTTTAAGCATAAATTCTTGTAATCCCTTTTTTGTGAAATAAAAGTTTGGTATTTGAAAATTCAATTGTAATTCCTTTTTAGTTTATAAAAAGTTGTGTGTTGGGTTTATGCTTGATTCTGAGTTCCAAGTTTATGTTGGTTAAGTGATTTTGAGGTTTCAAAATATTTCAAAGGTTTTCTGAAATTTGAAGGAATTTTGGAGAAATCTGTTCCAGGGAGTTTGATGTTAAGAAGTGTTATTTGTTAGTGATATTAGGTTATTAAAACGTGTTAAGTAGTTCTGAAAAGTTTTTGGAAGGTTTTAAAAAGAAGGAAACAAGAATCAGAAATATACATAGTTTATGCTTGTATTTTTTTTGTTCTTTTTGATTTGATTTGAGCAGGTGAGAAGGCTGTTGATCTTAGTGTTCTGCATGCACCCGGGTGCATAAGGAGGTGGTTAAGCAACCACAAGGACCCTTGGATGTAAGGGTCCTTAGGTAAATTACTTTTACTCTTGAAAAATTTCAAAAAAAGCAAGTTGTATAATCCTGCATGATTTTGGTGCTTAAGTGTGTTTTGATTGATTGATTCATGTTCTTTTGTGATTGTATGCATGATATATGATCTTTGGAATCAATTTGATTAGGTTCTATAAGGTTTTGAGTTGTTAAAAAGTGGAAATCAGAAATAAAGTGGTGTTTGGCAACAAGGATTAGCAGGGTAGATTGCTTGAATTGTGATTTAAATAGGTGTTAAAAGTTTTCAGTAAAGTTAGAATAGGGTGCTTGCTAGTTATAGTTGATTTTGGTACAAGTTTTGTACAAGTTGGTGTGTTAAAAGTGAAACCAAGTAGTCAAAGCCTGCACAATCTCTTTCTGTTTGAATTTCATGATATTTTGCTGCTTAAAATTTCAAATCTGTTGAGATATAGTGTAATTGAGAGTTTGAATCTGCTTGAGAATAATTTTGTGAGTTTGTGTGTTTAAACTTGGAGATTGAAGTTCACTTGAGTGCTAGTAGTCTGTCAAAAAGTCCTCAGACCTTGCTCATACATCACAGAAACTTTGCATAGGGCTTTATGTGCTTTGGTTATTGATTTTTGCTTGCTAAGTGTTCTTTGTTGATTTATATTGACTCCTTGTGCTTAAATAAGCACAAGGGTGCCCAATTGCTCCAAAAATATACACCAAATAAGCCATTAGCCAGGCTCCTCTTGGCTTTAGTAACTTGTGAGTTAACCAAGAACACAAAGCCATTCTGCTAAGTGTTCAAGCCCATCTGTCACGTTTTTGGTTCTTGATTTGGCATAATCTAGCTAAAAAAAGGAGTGTAATTGTGTTTCTAGCAAGATAACAGTGTCAGTTTTGAGTTGGAAAAGTAAAAAAATAAAAAAAGAAAAAAATAGCAAAAACCGTCATAGCTTGGACTCGAACCCCCGACCTGTCGAGCAGGAGTGAAAGGGCTTACCATTGATCTATGAGGCTTTTTCTGTTAGCCTCTCAACACGTTATTTACTTAACCACTTTTCTTTTGTTAGCTTATTTAAAAGCCGTGGCTTATTTCCACCATTTCTAGCTTATTTCGTTTAGCTTATTTTTCCTGAGTTAGTATTAGGGTTATTGATTTTTCTAGCTTGGTTTGGTAATTTTCACTTTATTTATTTAATTTCTAGAATTTATTTAATAGCCGTATATTAATAAATCATTAAAAAATACCAAAAAGATTTTAATTTTTTAGGAAAAATAATTTTTAGGTTTTAAAATAATAACTTGAGGTTTACATCTTATTTTGGTTTTTTAAACTTTAATTTTTAATTTTATATTATTTTAAGGTTTTTTACAAACTTTAAAGATTTTTATAAAATTATTAAAAAAGGTTTAGGAGCTTAAATTTTTGTTTTTCTCTTAGTTATATTATTTAGGATTTTTATAAAATTTTTAGAATTAATTTTAGTAACTTTTTATTTTTAGCAATATTTTATTATTATTTTAATATTAATTTTTCAAAATTTTATTTTTCTTTCTTTTTCATTTTTCTTAGATTCTTTAGCATTAATTAGGACTATTTCCATTTTTAGAAACTTTTTATAGTTTTTAGATTTATCTTTATAATTAATTTAAGTTTAATTAGTTTTTAATCATTTTTAATCATTTTTAGAGTTTTAAAAATAGTTTTAATAGGTTTTAATTTTTAGAAAAGTACTTTTTAGTCTTCTAATAATATAAGTTATGTGATTATTCAATAAAATCATATTTTAGACATTTGAATTAGTTATATTTAATTTTAGGGCTTTAATTAGCATTTAAAATTAAATATTTAATTAATAAAAGGTTTTAAAATATCTTTGTTGGATTTTTATCTTTGTTTATATTATTTGAGACTTGTTTTTAGCCTTTTTGATATTTTGTTTTTGGTTTTAATAATTTTTAATTTGGGTAGTTTTTCACGGCTTTACGTTTTCGTCGTAGTTTAATTTTAACATATCCGTCTTTTCATCTTCTCATCCCCATTCTTCTCAATATTAATCTCAAACAACTACAAATTAGAACACACACATATACCTCCTTGGGAAACGAATCTCTTCTCTCTTTTAAGTGATTGGGTCATTTGTGCACGGTTTTCCTAAACCGTCGTACTTAATACTTTCCGCTATTTACGCTCTTTTCCTTAAGAGTAGTAAAAAGACTACAATCATTTTGGCGCCGCTGCCGGGGAGGTGTGTTGTGCTTTAATTTGGAAGCTTTTGTTTTTGATATTATCCATAAATAGTATTTGTGTTAAGTGGAACTCCCTTAACACGTATTATCGGTTTTCTTGGTTTTTCTTATACAAATATTATTAATATATTGTATTAAGTATCACAATCAAAATACAATATCTCCAAAAGTGTGAAAACACAACCTTAATTGGGATTTGATCTCCTAATTATTGTATTCGAATCTCAAACAAAAAGAAAAGGCAAAAATAGATAAATACTTTCGTGAAGCTCGATTTTGAAAAATACAAACTATAAGGTGGGTATAAGGCGGGTATTATAAAATATACCCTAAGGAAAAAGGCTCTTAAGTGCTTCGCGCCGCCTCGTTTCCCCGCTTGCTTGTGAGTATTTTGAGATTGAAGGCTAATCGAGGGTTTTGCCGCCTAAAGTATTAATACGTATACTATATTTGCTTGGTTTTCTTTGTGATTAAACCCTCGTGAACAATTTGGTTTTCACCAAAGTTCTAAAGTCATTAGAAGACGTTCACTCCACGTGATCGTTTTCATTCCTTTGAGGCTTCTTTAATCAAGAGTTTGATTCGAGGAGAGATTTTGTAGATTGTTGTCTACGAAGATACACCAAAATCTAAAAAAATTAAATATCATCAAAAACACAAAAAAATTGAAAATCCACAAAACAACCAAAAAGAATCTTCTTTGCTCACCTCCCATTCTTCGTGAAGTTTATGATCACTCGTAATCAAGCTAAACGAGCTCGTAAACGTCTTCAAAAGCAAGCAAATCAAGGATCGTTGATTGTTGAAGAACCTCCAATTGTTGAACCTATTATAGAACAAGAAGTCGTAATGGCTAATCGTACTATGATGGAGTTGCTACAAGCACCCACCGAGGGTTTTGGAGAGGCCATTGTTATTCCCGCCATCCTTGCGGAGAATTTCGAGATTAAGACGGGTTTAATGTCTATGTTGCAAGCAAACAAGTTTCGAGGTCACGAGAAAGACAACCCGCATTACCATATTAGGAATTTCAACCGTCTCACCGCCACTAGCAAATTCAAAGATGTTCCGCATGACGCCATTAAGATGATGTTGTTTCCATATTCGTTGGATGGACCCGCAAAAATTTGGCTCGAGAAAGAACCGCCAAATTCGATTTTGACATGGGCCGATCTCGTTTCTAAGTTTGTGAACAAATTTTTTCCACCATCGAAAACAACACACTTAAAAAATGAGATTTCACGATTTGTGCAACGTAACAATGAAAGTTTTTCAATGGCATGGGAACGATTTAAGGAGATGTTACATGAATGTCCTCACCATGATTTTTCGGAATTGCATCAGATTGATATTTTTTATAATGGGCTTAATGATCATGAACGAGATTATTTGAATGCCGCCGCGGGTGGTAATTTTTTGTGCAAGACGACAAATGAGGCTTTACAAATCATTGAAAATCGATCTAAGGTTTATAGCCCTCGTAACACACCGAGTGTTGCCAATATGGGTTCGTCATCGTCATCACAATCGTCTCGTAGCATTAATGCCTTACATGATGAAGCTAATGAGGAAAATCGGTTTTTTGATAGATTTGCTAATCTAATGTCCCATTGGAAGGCTCAAGAAGCTTCCAATTCCGCTTCGGTTAAAGCGGTTGCTAAGAGTTGTTTATCTTGTGGGGGAGCTCATGATCTTTCCGAGTGCATTACCGCGGATGGTAACACTTCGAGTGCTTATGTAGCAACGGGAACTTACAACCAAAACGGCCAAGGTTCCCGCCAAAATCAAGCTCCACCAAATCAAAATGTTAATAATTATCGAAACAACAACCAAGGTAATTACCAAGGCAACACACGCAATTACAACAAAGGGAATTATCAAAGTGGGAATGGACAAATCTCTAATCAAAACCAAAACCGTGATTTTCAAAACAATACTCAAGGTTTTCAAAATGCTCACACGAAAAATTTGCAAGGAGAATTTTTGGATTATGCAAAAGCAAATGATGCTAAATTTGATAATATGCAACGTGAGATGATTAGCTTAAGACCCGAGTTGAAAAACGAGCTTAAAAATGAACTTGCTAATGAACTTAAAACTCATGCAAACAAAATGGAAGGAAATGTCCAACGTCTTCAACAAAACCAACAAAAGATGGAATTAGGACAACATGAGATTAAGCAAGAGTTATTGAAAGCGGATGCTAGGCAATCAAAATTTGAGGACCGAATGGGTAAGATGTTTGAAGCTATCATGTGTAAGCCCTCTTCTTCGGGTGGTCTTCCTAGTGATACCATTGCAAACCCGAAGGGAGAAATGAAGGTTATTACTACACGAAGTGGTAAAACTTTCAAGGAACCAATCTCTCGTCCAAGTACTTCTACGGAGAAGGAAATCGAGAAAGAACCCGAGGTGATGGTCGAAAAGGAGCACATTACAATCCCACGAAGTACCGCTCAAACCACACCTACGGTTGAACCTACACCAATTATGGAACCCGAGTTTCCAAGGCCGTTGCCTAATGACCAACCCACACCACCTTTACCATACCCTTCGAGACGAAACAAAGAAAAAGCACAAGAAAGGAACAATTATCAATTTGAGCTATTTATGAAAATGTTTCGTGATCTACATTTTAACATAAGTTTTGCCGACGCTCTTATCATGATGCCTCGATTCGCCGCAAACTTCAAAAGTATGCTTAACAACAAAGAGAAGTTACAACAATCGTCTAGTTGTTCATCGGTTTTTCTAAGCCGCATACCACAAAAAGTCGGTGATCCCGGTAAATTTTTGATTCCGTGTGCTATACAAGATATGGAGGAATGCTACGCCTTGGCCGATCTTGGCGCTAGTATTAATTTGATGCCTCTCGAGATTTTCAAATCGCTTTCGCTTCCGGCTCTTACTCCTTCGAACATGTCCATCGAGATGGCCGATCATTCTACGATCATGGCATGTGGAGTAGCCGAGGACGTTTTCGTTAAAGTCGGAAAGTTTTACTATCCCGTTGACTTTATCGTTGTAGACATTCCTATCGATCGGAAAGTTCCTCTCATTTTGGGTCGTTCATTTTTGGATACATCAAGAGCACTTATCGATGTTCATGCTCGAAAAATCACCCTTCGTTTCAATGAAGAAGAACTTGTCATCAATGCAATACAAAACTCCAATCTTTCTCACGTCTATTCTATTGCAACTTTAAACCATGGTGACTCGACCAATGTCATTTGCAAAGAATTTTCACCAAGAGTTTTAGGGAATGTCTCCAAAAACAATTTACCATTTCCTCCGCCGGTGGAGGTTATGAGTGTTAAGCCTACAAAGAAGAAACCATCAATACTTGAATCGAAAAATTCTTCGCCTCATCTCGAACATTCATTCTTGAAAAGTGTTGATAAGTTGCCGGTTTCTACGGAAGATCTTTCGGATGATGAATATGTTGGCCCCGATGGGGAGGTTTTCTTCGTCGATAAACGTTTTGAGAACTTGCCACCACCAAAACCAAAACGGTTTCAAAATGTGAGAATTTTTAGTGTAACTAACATCGTCTTAGAAACACCGAATATTTTCGACATAATTAAAAAGGGTTTTCATAAGGAGAGTTTAAAAGATAACAAAGGAAAAGATCTTAAATGTGATTTAATTGATTTTTCTACAAATCTAACTCCGTCATCACCGCGTGCTTTGAGTGCTACAAACTCGTCTACTCCTTTTGACGATGTTTTGTGTGGTTCTAGTATGGGGGAAACCCCTTATGTTCCCTCATCCTTGTCCACCGAGGACGAGATATTCGATCCCGGAATTTCATGTAAAGGGAAATCTCGGTCTTCCACCGATGCAATAAATGGAAACTATATCTATTTGCTTGGTGCGAGTCTACCTCGAGTAGCTCAAACGTTTGTCTTACCAATTGTCTCACCCTTCTACTTCTCATCTATTTTCTTCAAACTCTTTGAGTTTATGGCACATGTTGGAGTGGTGTTAATTTGTTTTTCCAATGGAAACGAGAACGCCATCTTCGACCCCGGTATTTTGCATCACTTAAGGACTTAGTCCTTTATACCGGTTGCTTTTTTGGGCCTTGTTTATCATGTAAGCCCCATCAAAAATTTGACCATACCATGATTTCCCTAAATAATCACATTTTGAGGGGATCGAGTCGAGCTCATGACTCGGTAATCAAAAACGAGGTGCCTCGTGGGGGAAATCCCATGCTTATCTTTATGCTTATTATTCACTAATAAGGGGATTTGTACCCTTCCAACTCGTTGTCTCGTGGTTGTTTGTGATTGTGTTATCTAGATCATCATCATCGTCTACGATTGAAGACTCTCGTGTTCGTTTACGTGAGCCTCCATCGTTCGTTTGAAGAAGTTTTTCACGATTCCATGACATATCCTTTATTGTTCTAACAATTATCTTTTAGCATAATTAATAAACGGCTTTAGATATATTGTTGATCACCCTTTCCATGCTAGATCCTAAGCATTCGACTCTTCGTCTCTAGTATGGGGGTGCTCCACCTTTAGACTCGAAACATTGAGGACAATGTTTACTTTTAGTATGGGGGGGGTGAATAGGTACTTGCTTTGCTACGCCCTCACGTTTTCCAACTTTCAATGTTTTGTTTTGCTAATAAGGCTAAAAATGGCCAAATTTTAAAAATTTTTCTTAGTTTTCATAAGTGTTTTTAAGACACGAATGTATATTTTCCGATGGGTAGAATAAGAGTTAATTTTTGACTTGATGGGCATTTGGAGCCATTTACATTCCTTAACCCGCTCAATTCAAGTTTTGCTAGACTTTTATATAGGGAGCTTTAAAACGCGAAAGTCTTAATTCATTCGGGTTAAGAACAAGAACTTTTCGCAAGTTCCTATAATTGATTCTAGAAAGTCACTTATCAAGGGAACTTTAAAACGCATTCTCTAAACTTGAAAAAGTCCAAGAAAGTGCAAGATCCTATAGGTGGCTTGAAAACCCAAAACTTTGATTTGATATGGTCTTAATGAAAGCTAATCCAAATTTGGCTTAATTTTGACTTGCATGGCTAAGTATTCACGAGTCTCTTTAATTAGAGGTCTTTAAATAGTGAAGAACGAGAAATGATAGAGTTAGACAAGTGATCATGCTAAACGTAGAACATAAAAATGTTCTTTCAAAAACTCATATGTTTTTAATTGTGGCTTTTTCTTCCCATAAGATCAATGCATTAGGAATAAAACATAATTGCAATAAGTAAGGTCGTACGATTTGAAAGGTTACTTAGCCTCTAGCGCAAGATCGTTTAAAAGTTGCTCGGGGTTGAATAGAGTTCATAGCCAAGGCATAACTTATTGAAGCGGGACGCGAAGATTGGCGATCATCCAAAAAGGCCCTAACAAGGCATGAGGAGCTCTATTTTTGCTAAAGATCCAAAGATGATGTGAAGTATCATTATTCCAAAATCAATATGAAGGATCGAGACACACGACGAGAAGCTATTACTCCCCTAAAGAACGGAGAAAGTCTATCCAAAAAGACCCTAACAAGGTATGAGGATGAATATATCCAAGTCCGAAAAGGAGGCGGATCGTTGTATATCAAAATCCAAAGTAAAGATTGAATAAAAATGATGAAGTCGTGGTCCTATATGAAGAATCTCTCAAAAACGTCAAGTGAAGAAATTCCAAAAATATGAAGAGAAGACCATAATTTCGAGAACGTCTTCCCAAGATTTGAAGTATGAAGTACATGCCAAATATCGGTCCGAGAAAGGTCTCAAATCGTGAAACGAGTTATGCCAAGATATGAACTTAAGGAGATACACGAGAAGCCGTTTTAAAAGATTTTGTCCTTCGGCTAACTATTGATCAAATCGTGCTACTTTGCTTTCAGACTAATAACTACTTAAATAAGTCAATATGAATCACTTGTGATCCATGACAAATAGATAAAAAATGCTAGTAACCTATTTCCTTTTATAATAACTAGGATTGCGGGGAGAAAAAGTATTACACAATTTGGACGTATGAGTAGTGTTAGCATTGTGACTTGTACCAACAATGATCTTGTTTTTGCACTTAGCATGGAATGTATGACAATCAAGGATGACGAAATTTACTCTAAGGGACATTAACTTGTTTCTATTCTTTGACCCTAAAAGTCACTTTTTGTGATGAAAATCATACATTATGTCTTTACACAATCTCGTAGTATGTTGCAAGTCTTTTACTCTTCAATAAAGGTTAATAAAATTGAACTTTGGTGATGCTTAGATACTTTATTCTAGCATTGCGTGAGGGCACGGCAATGGCTTAGTATGGGGGAGTGATGAGATGGCATTTATACATGATCTCATCGTTCTTTTCGGGCTTTAAATGCATTAAAATGTCATAAAATACCATATATATGCTTGTGTTTGTTTACTTGTGTATTTTAGGTATGGATATCGTAAAAAAGACAAAAGATCACAAGATACAAGGAAAAACGAACACGAGAAACGAAGCCGTACAAAGAACCGGGCCCTAATCATGGAATTTTCATCAAATACCCTTGAAGACTTGAAGACAAAACAAGATTGATCCTCCAAGAATGAAGAAATGACACTTAAAACCCTTGTATATTAATAATTACAAGTTTGGTCCCTTAAGTTTGTCAAAATTGCAAAAAGGTCCTTCAACTTTGAAGAAATGGCAAGATTAGTCCCTCAACAAATCAAAATTGCCAAATATGGTCCCTCATGAAGAAAGACTCATTGAAGACCTTTGAAGATCAACTTTGTCCAAGAACAGCCCTTGAAAATACTCAAAATGGCAAAAATCATCCTTGATAAGTTTTTGTAAAAGCTTTGTGCCAAAAATGTAATAAGTGGAAACTTATTTACAAAGGAAGTCACGTTTTAGGGCTGGAAAACATTAAATGCCAAAAATTTCAAAAGAAAAGGACCAAATGTGTCAACTTGGAAAGATTCAAACAGAAAAGTGCGCCTAACATGTTTATTCCCCCAAAATCGGATCAAAGGGGTTTACTGTTCATCTTTTTACAGCCCAGAATTTACATCCACTTAAACCTGGGTAAAACTCAATTAACCTTGCACACGAGTAATTCACACATGCAGAAAACAAACCCACACCTAAAATCCCCAATCCCACGCGTGTGGTCCCCACCCCCAATTCCCCAATCCACCAATCACATCATTCCTTTGGCTCCAAGGCAAATGACGTGTCCCCAATCAATGGATAAGATGTTTTGCTTCATCACAACGCACAAATGAACAGCCAGGATCGAATTTGGACAGCTCATTCACTCAAAACCGTCAAGGGCATTTTGGAGAATTTCTACTGATTAGGGTTTTGTTATTTGCATTCTAGTATGTTCTATAGTCACTATAAAAGAGACCCCAACCTGTGGGTGATCCTTTGTTCCAGTTTTAAGCATAAATTCTTGTAATCCCTTTTTTGTGAAATAAAAGTTTGGTATTTGAAAATTCAATTGTAATTCCTTTTTAGTTTATAAAAAGTTGTGTGTTGGGTTTATGCTTGATTCTGAGTTCCAAGTTTATGTTGGTTAAGTGATTTTGAGGTTTCAAAATATTTCAAAGGTTTTCTGAAATTTGAAGGAATTTTGGAGAAATCTGTTCCAGGGAGTTTGATGTTAAGAAGTGTTATTTGTTAGTGATATTAGGTTATTAAAACGTGTTAAGTAGTTCTGAAAAGTTTTTGGAAGGTTTTAAAAAGAAGGAAACAAGAATCAGAAATATACATAGTTTATGCTTGTATTTTTTTTGTTCTTTTTGATTTGATTTGAGCAGGTGAGAAGGCTGTTGATCTTAGTGTTCTGCATGCACCCGGGTGCATAAGGAGGTGGTTAAGCAACCACAAGGACCCTTGGATGTAAGGGTCCTTAGGTAAATTACTTTTACTCTTGAAAAATTTCAGAAAAAGCAAGTTGTATAATCCTGCATGATTTTGGTGCTTAAGTGTGTTTTGATTGATTGATTCATGTTCTTTTGTGATTGTATGCATGATATATGATCTTTGGAATCAATTTGATTAGGTTCTATAAGGTTTTGAGTTGTTAAAAAGTGGAAATCAGAAATAAAGTGGTGTTTGGCAACAAGGATTAGCAGGGTAGATTGCTTGAATTGTGATTTAAATAGGTGTTAAAAGTTTTCAGTAAAGTTAGAATAGGGTGCTTGCTAGTTATAGTTGATTTTGGTACAAGTTTTGTACAAGTTGGTGTGTTAAAAGTGAAACCAAGTAGTCAAAGCCTGCACAATCTCTTTCTGTTTGAATTTCATGATATTTTGCTGCTTAAAATTTCAAATCTGTTGAGATATAGTGTAATTGAGAGTTTGAATCTGCTTGAGAATAATTTTGTGAGTTTGTGTGTTTAAACTTGGAGATTGAAGTTCACTTGAGTGCTAGTAGTCTGTCAAAAAGTCCTCAGACCTTGCTCATACATCACAGAAACTTTGCATAGGGCTTTATGTGCTTTGGTTATTGATTTTTGCTTGCTAAGTGTTCTTTGTTGATTTATATTGACTCCTTGTGCTTAAATAAGCACAAGGGTGCCCAATTGCTCCAAAAATATACACCAAATAAGCCATTAGCCAGGCTCCTCTTGGCTTTAGTAACTTGTGAGTTAACCAAGAACACAAAGCCATTCTGCTAAGTGTTCAAGCCCATCTGTCACGTTTTTGGTTCTTGATTTGGCATAATCTAGCTAAAAAAAGGAGTGTAATTGTGTTTCTAGCAAGATAACAGTGTCAGTTTTGAGTTGGAAAAGTAAAAAAATAAAAAAGAAAAAAATAGCAAAAACCGTCATAGCATGGACTCGAACCCCCGACCTGTCGAGCAGGAGTGAAAGGGCTTACCATTGATCTATGAGGCTTTTTCTGTTAGCCTCTCAACACGTTATTTACTTAACCACTTTTCTTTTGTTAGCTTATTTAAAAGCCGTGGCTTATTTCCACCATTTCTAGCTTATTTAATAAGCTTATTTCGTTTAGCTTATTTTTCTCTGAGTTAGTATTAGGGTTATTGATTTTTCTAGCTTGGTTTGGTAATTTTCACTTTATTTATTTAATTTCTAGAATTTATTTAATAGCCGTATATTAATAAATCATTAAAAAATACCAAAAAGATTTTAATTTTTTAGGAAAAATAATTTTTAGGTTTTAAAATAATAACTTGAGGTTTACATCTTATTTTGGTTTTTTAAACTTTAATTTTTAATTTTATATTATTTTAAGGTTTTTTACAAACTTTAAAGATTTTTATAAAATTATTAAAAAAGGTTTAGGAGCTTAAATTTGTGTTTTTCTCTTAGTTATATTATTTAGGATTTTTATAAAATTTTTAGAATTAATTTTAGTAACTTTTTATTTTTAGCAATATTTTATTATTATTTTAATATTAATTTTTCAAAATTTTATTTTTCTTTCTTTTTCATTTTTCTTAGATTCTTTAGCATTAATTAGGACTATTTCCATTTTTAGAAACTTTTTATAGTTTTTAGATTTATTTTTATAATTAATTTAAGTTTAATTAGTTTTTAATCATTTTTAATCATTTTTAGAGTTTTAAAAATAGTTTTAATAGGTTTTAATTTTTAGAAAAGTACTTTTTAGTCTTCTAATAATATAAGTTAAGTGTTTATTCAATAAAATCATATTTTAGACATTTGAATTAGTTATATTTAATTTTAGGTCTTTAATTAGCATTTAAAATTAAATATTTAATTAATAAAAGGTTTTAAAATATCTTTGTTGGATTTTTATCTTTGTTTATATTATTTGAGACTTGTTTTTAGCCTTTTTGATATTTTGTTTTTGGTTTTAATAATTTTTAATTTGGGTAGTTTTTCACGGCTTTACGTTTTCGTCGTAGTTTAATTTTAACATATCCGTCTTTTCATCTTCTCATCCCCATTCTTCTCAATATTAATCTCAAACAACTACAAATTAGAACACACACATATACCTCCTTGGGAAACGAATCTCTTCTCTCTTTTAAGTGATTGGGTCATTTGTGCACGGTTTTCCTAAACCGTCGTACTTAATACTTTCCGCTATTTACGCTCTTTTCCTAAAGAGTAGTAAAAAGACTACAATCACTGGCAAAGGAACGATTCAGACGCCTAATCTTAATTTTGAGCAGGTCTACTATGTGGAAGCACTTCAACACTTCAACTTGATATCTGTCTCTTAGATTTGTGACAAGAAGCAGTTTGTCCTCTTTACGGATACTGATGCACTAGTGTTATCCAAAGACTTTAAACTTCTGGATGACTCATAGGTTCTACTCAGAATCCCTAGAAGACACAACCTCTATAGTATCAAGCTGAATGAAGTCAATCCTACTGGTCAACTAGCATGTTTGGTTGCTAAAGCCTCAGAAGATGAAGCCACTCAATGGCACCGAAGGATGGGACATGTGAACTTCAAGACCATTCACAAACTAGCAAATCTGAATCTGGTCTCTGGTTTACCTCCCAAGTCATTCAGAAATGATATCAATTGTCTTGCATGCAGCAAAGGCAAACAACATAAAGCATCCTTCAAGGCCATTACTGCTCTCAGCCTTATAATTGAACCATTTCAGCTACTACACATAGATTTATTTGGTCCTACCTCTATTAGGAGTATTGACCACAAACAATTCTGCCTTGTGGTAACTGATGGGTATAACAAGTTTACGTGGGTTTTCTTCATGGCTGCTAAGAGTGAGACCTACTCAATTCTCAAGGACTTTATTACACTTATAGAGAATCAGTTGTCCAAGAAAGTTAAAGGTATTCGATGTGATAATGGAACAGAATTCAAAAATGCAGACCTCATAGCACTTTGTAATTCTAAAGGCATCAAAAGAGATTATAGTGCAGCAAGAACTCCTCAACAGAATGGCGTGGCAGAACGAAAGAACATGAATCTAGTAGAAGCTACGAGAACAATGCTTGCCGATTCCAAGCTTCCAACCATGTTCTGGACAGAAGCTGTCAATACTGCAAGTTATGTTTTGAATAGAGTTTCTATTACAAATCCTCACAAGAAGACTCCATATGAGCTACTAACAGCCAAAGTACCTAACATAGCTCATTTGAAGCCATTTGGGTGTCCTGTCACCATTGTGAACACTAGTGACTATTTGGGGAAATTTGATGGCAAGGCAGATGAAGGATACATTGTGGGATATTCAACTCACTCTCGGGCTTATCGTGTCTACAATCTCCAAGCCAAGCGAGTCATTGAAACTATAAATCTCAGGTATTTTGAGGAGAAGTCAAACATCCAAGGAAAGGTTCCTGAATGGTACTTTGATCTTGATTATCTTAGTGATTCATTATGATATTTTCGTTACAAAACTAACCATGATGCAGGTCCACAAGTGTTTGCAACTTCTAGTGCAGGTGCTCATTCTAGTCTTTCAGACTCAGATGACGAGGATGATTTTTTTGTTGTTCCATCCTATTCCACCACAGTCTCTCCTACTACTCCTAGTGATGTAACTCCATCAGATATAGTGGACTCACAAGGAGCTCTTGACACATTACTCAAGCAACAACAAGAAGCTACCACAGCAGCTGCTCAAGGTGGCTTTGAGTTTCCTTTGAATACATCTGCTGACAAAGCTGCTCCTAGTAATCCAATTGTTACTCCTAGTGCTAGTTTAACACCTATTGGTAGCCTGGCTAGTGATTCCACTTCTACTACTAGATACTCAAGTCCTTCTGACCTGGGAAACTATCAAAAGAAGTCTTCTACCAAGCTGGATGATATTCATAAGCAACCAATAGATGGCATTTTCAACTCTGCTTCATATGATGATGACTTTGTTGGGGATCTTAATAACTTGGCACAAGAAGTGGAAGTACCTTCTAATCCAGTGTTGCAGTCACATAAAAACCATCCTAC
This sequence comes from Glebionis coronaria, assembly GCA_025667525.1. Taxonomy (NCBI): domain Eukaryota; kingdom Viridiplantae; phylum Streptophyta; class Magnoliopsida; order Asterales; family Asteraceae; genus Glebionis; species Glebionis coronaria. The sequence goes on from CM046875.1 coordinate 231,584,010, forward strand.
TACTCAAATCATTGGAGATCCTGGTTCTACTATCAAGACTCGCAGAATGCATAAGAAGGCCACGTTTGATCATCATGCTCTTGTAGGCTATATTGAGGATCAAAAGCGTAATAATCATACGGACTTTCAACATTGTTTGTTTGCTTGTTTTCTTTGACAGGTGGAACCTAGATCAGTCTCTCATGCTCTTGAGGATCAAAGTTGGGTGGAGGCTATGCAGGAGGAGATGCAGCAGTTTTTGTTTCAGAATGTTTGGATCCTAGTTGACTTGTCGGATGGAATGACAGCAATTGGTACCAAATGGATTCTCAAAAACAAGAAAGATGCAAGGGGTATTGTGGTGAGAAATAAGGCAAGGTTGGTTGCACAGGGTCATACACAACTTGAAGGCATTGACTACACTGAAGTTTTTGCTCCTGTTGCTAGGATTGAGGCCATTCGTCTGTTTTTGGCTTTTGCTTCTTATGTGGGCTTTACAGTTTTTCAGATGGATGTCAAGAGTGCATTTCTCTATGGCAAGATTGATGAGGAAGTTTATGTCACTCAACCTAAGGGCTTTGTAGATCCACTTCATCCCAAGAAAGTTTACAAGGTGGTCAAAGCTCTCTATGGACTTCATCAGGCTCCTAGAGCTTGGTATGAGCGTCTTTCCACTTTCTTGTTGAAACATGGCTATAGAAGAGGCACAATTGACAAAACACTATTTCTTAAGAGGAATACCAAGGACATTATCCTTGTTCAGGTTTATGTGGACGACATTATCTTTGGTTCTACTAAAAAGGAATGGTGTGATGAGTTTGAACAACTGATGAAGGGTGAATTTCAGATGAGTGCTATGGGAGAGCTTACGTTTTTCCTTGGTCTTCAAGTCAAGAAACAGTCGGATGAAATCTTCATAAGTCAAGATAAATATGTTCATGAGATTCTTCAGAAGTATGATATGGATCCTCTTAGACCAGTAGCGACACCTTATGAGGTAGCTAAAGTCAAATCCAATAATGAGCCAGATCCTCCGGTAAATGTTCACATGTACAGGTCCATGATTGGCTCACTCATGTATTTGACTGCATCACGTCTGGATATTATGTTTGCAGTAAGTGCTTGTCCTAGACATCAGGTGGCTCCAACGGTTTCTAACTTGAATGCAGTCAAGAAGATTTTCAAGTACATCAAGGCTCAATCCAAGCTAGGCTTGTGGTATCCTAGAGAATCACCTTTTTTTCTTGAAGCATATAGTGATAATAGTGACTATGCATGTGCTAATAATGACAGAAAATCTACTACTGGTGGTTGTCAGTTTTTGGGTCGAAGACTTATCTCATGGAAATGCAAGAAACAGACGATCGTAGCTACTTCTTCAATAGAAGCTGAATACGTAGCTGCTGCTAGTTATTGTGGACAAGTTTTATGGATCCAAAATCAGATGCTGGATTATGGGTTCAACATTATGAACACCAAAATTTTCATTGACAACCAAAGCACTATCTGCATTGTGAAGAATCTTGTTTTTCATCAACGTACAAAACATATTGAAATTTGGCACCACTTTATCCGGGATGCCAATGAGAAGAAGTTGATACAGGTTCTTAAGGTTCATACGGATGATAATGTTGCTGATCTGTTGACTAAAGCCTTTGATGGTCCTCGGTTCAACCACTTGGTGGTTCACATTGGAATGGTCAATCCTTGAGACCTAGGATTGAGGGGAGGCTAAGCCTAAGGGGAGGCTTAGTGTACATATTCACTTGCACAGATTAACATATTGGTAGTTTTTAACAACAAATTGTATGGGTTTTTGTGGTGTGTGCTACTTCTAGTGGAGGATTTTGCTCACTTCTGGTGGTAGTCTTCATTATTGGTTGGCTTCTAGTCATTAATGGTTGGCTTCTAGTGGATAACAATCCTTCCTTATCAAGTAATGGTTGACTTCTAATCTTGGTTTGGGTCACTGTTCACTTCATTGACTTCTGTTGACCACATTGTGCTTCTAGTGTTGACCCTTATGCGTTTTGACTTTTAGTCAACGCAAGCTAATTCTGGTATATATCATATTATTTAACTTTGGTAAACTGGGATTTGCAAATAATGTTATAAGGGGCAAGTGGTTACTTTACATTAACTGCCTAATTTGAAAGGGAAACCCACATTATTAGGGGTCAATGAACAGTTACATGACCATTATTTATGGTCAATTACCCCCCTTGACTCATTCATCACAATCATAACACACACGCACGCTCCTACTCTCTCAATCCCTAATCAATCACCTTCCATCACTTCCAATCAACATCAATGGCTGCTTTGGTCTACCAACCCACTCACAATAAGGTCGCATATCTGGGAGATGTCCTAAACGTGACGAATTCATAAACATCCTAGAGTTTATTGAGGCTTCTAACCTCAGGTATGCTTTTACTGTTTGCCCAATTGTTTATGATAGTGTGATTCGCCAGTTTTGGGATACTGCTGAACTTGTGGCTCTTTTGGGTCGTCCACTTGAACTCTATGCTACCATTAATGGACGTCCGTATGTGGTTACTGAAGCTTCTATTAGGAGTTCCCTTCATCTTCAAGATGAAGGTGGTGTTGTTTCCATCCCCAATGCTGAGGTTTTGGAGGGGATGGCTGCTATTGGGTATAACCATGGGGGGAAGTTCAACTTCTAAAAGAATAGGATTTCCCCTCAGTGGAAGCTTCTAGTGCACTTTTTGATTCACTGTTTAAGCCCCAAGTCTGGGAGTTGGGATGCCTTTCCCATTACTTTGGCTACTGGTTTGATCTTCATAGCACAGGGTAGGGTGTTTAATTTTTCTCGCTATTTGTTTGATGGGATGGTTAGCAATTTGACTAGTACTGGATCTGGGAAGAAATTTTTAATGTATCCTAGGTTTTTGCAGCAAATACTTGTGTGTTTACCTCGTGATAGGGAGGAGTATGAGACCCCCAAGCTTACTGCTAAAGTTTACTACAATATGGCTCATGGGTTTAGAGGGGATTGGAGGCCCCTTACTGATGCAATGCTGGGCCTAGCCCAAGGTCCTCCTGATGTTGTTCCTCTGGCTGTCGAAGCCGAGGCGAAACTTCCATTAGGAGATGATCCTATGGAGGAGGAGCATCCTACTGGTGGTGCACCTAATGTGGTGGTGGAAGAGCCAGTTGAGGAAGTGGTGGTTGAACCGCCATCTACTTCCAAGGCTGCCCCCTCTTCTATGCCACATTCGTCTCTATTTGTAGATACTCCCCTCCTAGTCCAGTCCCTCACTCTTCTGATAAGCCCTCTGGTTCTCGTGCTCATAATGATGACCCCTTTATTGCTTCTGGTTCCAATGAAGCCTTCCCAGACCCAAGTCCTCTTGGTGGTAAAGCGGAGGAGCCTACTACACTGACTTCTTTGCTTGATCTCATGCACAGGTACCATGAAAGGATTCTTTCTTTGGAGGCGGATTTGAATCAACATCGTAAGCTTACCAGGGAATTTGTTCTTCCAATGGCTGACCGGATTAATGGTTTGGAAACACAGCAAAGGAGGAGGAAGAAGCATGTGGTACAATATGATTCTGATGAGGAGGTTGAGGATCTTGTGAAGGATGGCTTGAATTTGCTGGCGAAGGCTGCTTTTGCTGATAAGCCATATGCTGATCTGCCGATTCCTCCTGCTTCATCAAACATCCTTCCTACTGCTGCTACTCCTAGACAAAAGGAAGATATTGATGGTACTACTGCTGGACCGTCTCATGATCCTAAGGGTAAAGCCCCTATGACTGCTGCTCCCTCACCCCCTCGCAAGCGTACTCGCAGACAACTTGAGGAGGACAGGTTGGGTGAGGAGGCTGCACAAAGAATGCAAGCGGAGATTGACCAAGCTGCTAGGGCTGAGGAAGAAGCTCTTCAGAAGCAAAGACGTGAACAGTTGCAGCATGATGCTATGCATTAGGGTGATAACGATTGGATGCGGGTGCTCAATATTCTTACATCTGATTATTCGCAGTTTACTAATCTCTTGGGAGCTGATGTGAATGAGCAGAATTGTATTCCTCGAGCTATGGCGTTAATGCGTAAGCAACAGTTATCGCTTGCTGCTCAACTGCGTGAGAAGCGTCAGAATATGCCTTTAACAAGAACCGAGGAGAGAAAGTTAATGCAGATGTATGTCAAGTATCAGTCGGGTGCTCACTTTACTGTTGGTTGGACATGGGAACGAGTTAGGGCATTGCCTTTTGACGAGCTTAAGGATCTATACGAAAGAATGATCAAGCGTAAGAACACACCGGTTACGGAGCGTTTCATCTATCGTCCTCCTCCACGAGTGGTTCCTACTTCTCAACCTGTTGTTGCTCCTGGTTCTTCATCTGATGTTCCTCTTGGTTCTACTGGTATCCCATCTGTTGTTGATGTTTCTACTGCTGGTACCACACCTACACTTTTGGTTTCTCATCCTGTTTCATCTTTGGGTCCTACTACCACCACCACCACCTATGCTACCACTACCACCACCACTGCTACTCTTGCTATGGCACAACCCTCACCACCCGTGACTGGCTCTCAACCTACTCCTTCTCCTAGTGCAGCTACCATTGATCCTTTGGATGGACAAGGTATTGATTCAACTTCTGCTGGTCCTATTCCTGCTGCGAAGGTAAAGGTTGAAACCTCGTCTAGTGCTCTAACTCCTCGTCGTTCCATCCCTAAGAAGATGGCTAGACGTGGTAAGTCTGTTCCTTATGAGAAGCGTGCTCAAAAGAACCTTATTGATACAGCTTCCGACAGTGACTCAGAATTGCCAATGGGTACGGGGTTTATTACTGCTTGGATGGTTAAGCCATCCACCACTATTCCTGGTACTTTCACCCATAGGATTTCCATCAGTGATGGTTATGTTCGTTATGCTTTGGGATTTCAAGGTGTTTTGACTTGGGTAGATCGTAGTGATCTTATGTCGTTGTATTGGTTTGTGGATGCTGGTATGCCTACTCATCCTAGTGAGGTGCCCTCCTGGCATGGTCTGACAATGTGGGCTGACTTGAAGATGATGCTTGATTCCCCTCCACATGCTCCACTTTCTGGTGTCTGGAAGGACCAGCCACGCTGGGTAATCAAGAGATGGAAGTTGTATGCTGGCTGTGGGGTGCATGTCTTGGAGTTGGAGTCTGGTGCCATGGTATTCATGCTTACGGATCTGGATTATCCGTTAACTATTGCTAGTATGGAGGCCATGCTTGCTTGTCACTTGTAGATTTACAATTCCCCTTCCGGGAATGAGACTTCTACGGCTATTACTCTCGTGGAAGGGATACAGGCTCGGTTGCAAGCTGAGAAGGTGGCTGCGTCTGGTATATGATGGGTATATTTGTAAGTTTTTCTGTTTTGTGTTTTATGTTCATATGTTTGTACTGCAATTCTTTTCACCAATATGTACAGTGATTGGTGACTTCCATTATAGTTAGTTAAAAAAAACATACTTTTTATATAATATCTTCTTATACTTTAAACAAATCATGGATTTTACACTTGTGAATAATATAATATCTGCTTATACTTTTTCAAAATATTGGGTTACTTTTGACTGATTCACACTTGTGCTGGTTTGGTGTTTCATCTGGTGTTGGACCTGGTCCACACAACAAATGGTGCTCAACTCACCATGTCTCACAGACAAGAAAGAGTTGATTCACCATGAGGGTACGACTCTTGGTGTGATTCTAAAATCCGTTGATGGTTGCCAGGTTACCCAAAACTGTATGGTTTTCACTTGCCATCGTCCTAGAATGAGAAGTGGCTAATCCAAGGGGGTACGGCTCTTGGTAAAGTTTATATCAAATCCGTTGATAGCTATAATAGCTTGCTCAAAGCTATAGGATTTTCAACTCATCGATGCTTTATTGCTAAGAGTTGGCGAGTCCAGAAGGGTACGGCTTCTGGTAAAAACATATCAAATCCATTGACGGCTGTGATGGTTTGCCTAAAATCATCAGGGTACCCCCACTCACCATTGATTCACGTTCTAAGAGTTGGGCTGGGTTCTGGTCTCCCAGGGTGATGCTTATTCCACCATAAAGACTGGCTAGCCCAAGAGCGAGCAACTACTTGGTAAAGGCTCATAAAATCTGCTCATTTTGCTGTGAAGATTCAACACGATGCAGATTTGTTTTAAGCTTTGAAGAAGCTTCTGGTGTTCATTGTTGCAACGGTTCTTATGTTCCTTATATTGCTGATGCTGCTGTTTCTTTTGATGTTCCAATCCTCAAGCTGTGTTGCATGATTTACCAGGAAACTTGAACTCAACAGGTCAAATTCAAGTTTAGGGGAGGATTGTTAGGACCATTGGAATAGTTCTTTGTAATAGGTAGACTAGGAGGTATGTAGTTCCTCCTGGTCATAGTAGTAGTAGGAGCAAGTCGTGCTCCTGGTCTTATAGAAAGTCAAACTTTATTATTTAGTTATTATTCTGTTAGGATATGCATGAGATATGTTAGGAAAGGATATGCATATCATTTTTACACGTTTTGGTTAATGATGTATTAGGGTTTCCTTGTAGTATAAAAGGAACCTTAGGCAGAAGGGTTATACACACCTTCATCAAACATAATTCTAGTTATTATTAATATTAGAAATCCTTAGAAAAGGATCAAGTCGTTATAGTTATTCTGTTCTTCTTTATAGTATTTATATTCCGCACTTATACTGTGTATATAGTCTCTCTATGAATAGACTTGTGATTATAGAAGTCGTTCACCGTTCCTGACAAGCTGCAAGATCCACATCTAGTGGACCCAACAAGAGGGTCCCTCATGGTAAAGAATAAGGTCCTCCCATGTTGATTTGGCTGTTTTGCAATTTAGAACAGAATTCATTTGGTCATCTGGGAGTACAGACATGATGAGACTTTTGAGACGCTGATCAAGGTTAGCAGCTTTTCTCTCATCAGCAGTCCATTGTACTTCAAGTTTTTTATTGTCCCCAACCATGGGAACAAAAGGACTATTTTCAATTATTCCAAGGAATTGAGGTTCAATTCCAACCATGTGGACAAGAAACCTCTTCTTCCAATTTTTAAAGTTGGCTACCTCTAGTACAGGAGCAACATTGATTTGGCCACCCCTATATTCTAGGGTTTGTGGTATAACTTGAGCCATTTTGGATCTTGATTTGAAAACTTTTAAATGAGCAGTTTAATAAAATAAGAGTTTAACTATTCAAACCGCTCTGATACCACTTGTTAGACCCTAGTAATTAGATATTACTTATTACCTTAAGTAATAACTTTTACTTTGACTCAAGTGTTTTGTTTTAACATAAGATAAGAACTATGAAAGATTAAAACAACAATACCAATATACTTTTCAACGTATAGACTTTTATTAGAATCAAATAAAGAATCTATAACCCACTTTGTTTGCGAAATAACAAAGTGGTTGAATGACAATGGGGTTTGATCTCCTCTACTTAAACGTTTAACCAAAGTTAAACTCTAAGCTCCAATCTAAATGTTCATATGCAACTTTGGCTATATGGTTTAGTTGGTATCGAGAGAGAAAGGTTTTCCAGAGTTTAAGCTCTTGTATTGGTTACCTTTCTCTCCCAATGTACACTACTTTATATAGGCTGTGTAAATTAGGATTTGCACTTTGCATGTACTAATGCATTTGTTTATCCAGTGGGTGGTTGATACCCATGCTGGATAAACAGTACAAAGTACTTAATAAACTATTCTAGGAAAGATAAAGGTTGTACTTATATCTAACTATAAAAGCAACCTACTTTGACTTAAAGTTATCTTTTCCCGCCTAATGCAAACCATCAGAATACTGAAGAGTCTTCAGTATCCTAGAGGAGATCGACATCATTCAGTTTGGTATTGTCAAGCCAAACTGAACTGAAAGCCGTTCTCCAGTCCTTGTCTTTAGCAACTAGACCGCCTAGTATTTGAAGCGAAGACTCCTTTGTATTATAAGTTCACTAGAAAGGGGAGTGCTAAACTTTCTTCAGCTTTAAAGTCTTCAACAGGAACTTTGTTCCTCTGGTCATCCATCAGCAGACTGGCCTTACTGCTAAGCATGAAACACTTAGGGGATTTTATATTCAAATCCTAGAGTTGCTTCAGGGTTAGTAAATACTGACCCAACATGTATATGTCGCACAACCTCCATGTTTTGTAGATCCTAAATTCCCCAACAAAGCCTACAAGGTTATCAAAGCACTTTATGGTCTGCGTCAAGCTCCTAGGGCCTGGTATGCAACTTTATCCAATTTTCTGTTAGAGCATTGATATAGGAGAGGTACCATTGACAAAACACTGTTCATCAAGAAGAATGCTAAGGATATTATTCTAGTTGAAGTCTATGTTGATGACATCATTTTTGGTTCTACCACGAAGTCTTGGTGTGAAGAGTTTGTGGCTTTGATGAAAGGAAGATTTCAGATGAGTTCTATGGGAGAACTAACTTTCTTTTTGGGACTGCAAGTCAAACAAAGGAAAGATGGAATATTTATCAGCCAAGATAAGTATGTTGCTGAAATCTTGAAGAAATTTTCATGTATGGATACAAGGAGTACAAGCACACCTTTTTTTTGAAGCTAAGAAGTCTTTATCAAAAGATGAACATGAAGAAAGTGTTGTTATTCATCTATACAGATCAATGATTAGTTCACTGATGTATCTTACTACTTCAAGGCCAGATATTATGTTTGCTGTGTGTGCCTGTTCAAGGTTTCAAGTCTATCTAAAGGTGTCACATCTACATGCTGTGAAGAAGATTTTTAAGTATCTTAAAAGTCAACCCAATTTAGGATTATGGTATCCTAGAGATTCCACATTTGAATTGGAATCTTACACAGACAGTGATTATGCTTAGCTAATCATGATAGGAAATCCACAACAGGAGGTTGTCAATTCCTATGTAGAAGAATCATATAATGGCAGTGTAAGAAGCAAACCATTGTTGCTACTTCTACAACTAAAGCTGAATATATAGCTGCTGCTCATTGCTGTGGACAAGTACTTTGGATTCAAAATCAATTGTTAGATTATGGGTTTAACTTCATGAACACCAAGATTTACATTGATAATGAAAGTACTATATGCATTGTCAAGAATCCAGTATTTCACTCCAAGACCAAGCATATAGAAATAAGACATCACTTTATAAGAGATGCCTATGACAAGAAGCTTATTCAAGTCTTAAAGATTCATACAGACAACAATGTAGCTGATTTGTTGACCAAGGCATTTGATGCAAAGAAATTTGAATTCTTGGTGACACATATTGGTATGCTCATCCAATAGACTGCTGCATATGTTGAGGGGAGGTAATAGCTGTACAAATTTTTATACTAATTTTTATTGTATAGTCTATGTTTTGTGTTTTTGATGTGATTGCAGGTTAATAGAGAAAGATAAAAGATGTTATAATAATAGTGGAATGCATGAACTGGTCAAAATTGTGAGGTACCGTTATAACTCCAAGTATCGCTAGCACAAATTCAAGTACCGAGTATGTTTCATGTACCGCTACATGACTGTTGTACCGTTAAGGGTCTCTTTTGTAAATTTGGCAGTTTCTTCGCGCTTGTGTTTATTATTTACTTAAATACCTACTCCAATTGCACAATTGATTCACCTAATCTTTTAATTTTTTCTCTTGATTCTATTACCCTCTCTCTAATTTTTCGATCATCAAAAATACTAATGGCTTCTTTACAAGTGATTTCTAAGCATAATTTGGTTGCGAATCTTGCTGTGGATGATGACTCTCTTGGATTCCATGAGATTCTTGGTTTCTTATCTTGAAGTCATGTTCGTTTTGCACTCATTGTAAGTCCCATGGTCTCTATTTCCATTATTGAACAATTTTGGAACACTGTTGTGTCAGGTACTCGGTTTGATCAACCTTGCATTAAGGCTAGGGTGAAACATAGAAATATATATGTAACTGAGGTACTGCTAAGGGCAAGTTTGAGATTAAATGATGAAAATGAACTTAGTATGCTTAATAACACAGATATTTATGATGGCCTTGCAGCCATGGGCTATGAGGGTGGTAGGGAAAGTCTTACTTTCTTTAAAGCTTTATTTTCACCTCAATGGAAATTGCTTTTTTATGCTATTATTCACTGTTTAAGCTCTAAAAGTACATCTTTTGATCAAATTCCTGTTGCATTGGCATCAGCTGGTATTTGTCTAGCAATTAACAGGGTTTTTAATTTTTCAAGATTACTTTTTGAAGGCATTACTAGGAATTTAGAAGGAACTAAAAAGTTTTTGATGTATCCTAGATTCATTCAGACTTTAGTTAGTGACCAAATACCTAACCTACCAGAGTTAACTGATACATGGGATGTTCCTATATTCACAAAGAGAACTTTCTCTTTCTTGACCAAACAAGGCAATGCCTTTACAAGAATACTTACACCATTGTTTGCTCATATGTTAGCCCAACCTGCCAACCAAGAAGGTGAGGAACCTAGCAATTCTGGTGCTTCTTAGCAAACTCCTTCTCACCAAAGTTCCCATTCCCTAGAAGATTCACAATCTTCTTCTCACAATGTTGGTGCTCCACCAAATACTGATGAGATGATCCATACACATGTTGCTTCTATTGCTTCTAGTGGTTCACCACCAACACAAGCACCATAGGTGATGGATGTTGCAAATTTGACTACTTTGTGTACTAGTTTGTCCCAACAGGTACATGTGTTACAAAAAGAAAAACTTGTTCAAGACAAGAAAATTGCTGAATTGGAAGCTAGCCTAATCAAGTTGAGGAACAAAGTATCACCTTGGATGAGGCAACATAGATCTATTCAGAAGGCTTCACTCAAAAAGCAAAGATTCAGAAACCACAAGAAAAGGCAACTGAATGCAACCAAACAGGGGAGGAATTATGAAGAACAACCACCTTCTTCTGATAATCAAACAAGGATCTCTGTAAATGACATCAATTTTCAGTTGGATGAAGATGCCATTAGGACTTATGAAGATGGAACTGGTTTAGAGACTGGTGTAGATGAACCTACAAACATGGAGTTTCAGCAGGAAGAACCACAACCTACTCATGAGGAGCCACAAGTTGAAGAAATGATGGTAACTTAGCCAGCACCAACACCTCAATCACCACTTCAAGTGAATTGGAGTACTTTCTATGAGAAGTTGGAGGAAACTAATATTTAATTTCCTGTATCTTCAACTCCACCACCAGAAAGACAAATATGGTTTCACAGGAAATAGTCTTTGTAAGTATTGTCTAGATCAAGAATGAGCAATGGCACAGACAAGACTGAAGAGGTGCAAGTTGAAAGGATAGCTTCAGTGTAAGAAAGGGTATCTGGAGATACACAAGTGATCGAAGAAACAAGTGTGTCTAATACTGGTGAAGTCAACATTATTGAAGATCCAAGTACTGCTAAGCCAAATAAGCCGACTGCAAGTACTACTGACATTGTTGAAGACCCAAGTACTGCTAAGCCAACTAAGCTGATTGTAAGTACCGCTGGTCATCATCCTTCACTAGAAAGTCAAACTCCTTTTGGAGAGGATGAGACTTTAGCCCAATTACTGCTTGACTTAAGAAAGAAGAATCCAGTTGAGAAAGCAAAACAAGCAGAGGCAGAGAAGAAGACACAACAAGTAGTTCTTGCTAAAAAGGATCAAACTAAAGGTAACAAATTTCAAGCTTCACACCCTACTAAAGGTATAGTTATTCAACAGCAAGCTGATGAGGAAAGACCTTCCAAGCTGAAGAAGAAGCTACCTAAGATTAATCCAAAGCATAAGGGGAAGAAGCAAATACTATCAGAATCTGAAAATGAAAGTGATTCAGATGAAGATATTAGCAAAGTCATGTATAGATTTAATCAATTAGACCATGATGAGGAATACGCTCTTAGAATGCAAGCTCAAATTTGTAAAGAAGACTTATAAGAAGAACTTGTAGCAAAGCAGCATTTTCTAGAAGCTAAGAGAATACAGCAAGAATGGAACATACAAGAGTATGATATGATTCAAGCTGAATTACATGCACGTGAGCTTCTTGCTGACTCATTGATAGCTGAAGAGAGAGATACTTATGATGAAGAAAAGAAATCAAAGTTGATTGATGATCTGGTAAGGGAGCAACAAAGATTCTTTGCTGAAAAGAGAAGAAGAGAAAAGATTAAGCCTCCAACTACTATGCAGATTAGGAATCAAATGATGAACTTTCTCAAGAAAGTTCGTGGTTTCACTCATATTCAACTGGTCAAGAAAATTTTTGAAGAAATCAGGACTTTGTATGAGAAACATAAGAGAACTAAATTGAATTTTGTTGAGATTGGATCCGAAGCAGATAGAATAACTGTTGAAAGACATAGAAGACATCTACAACAACAAAGACATTTTGGAAGCACTCCTAGAATTGAGCCATGTACTGCTGATCCTACAAATTAATCTCCAACTATCAAGACCACTTATGTGAGGAAGAATAGAAAGGAGAAGGTAAGTTCAAAGGAGGAAGAGGTTGCTCAAAGAATGAATGAAGGATATAAAGCTCAAGATATTGCTTAGACTGAAAATGTACAAGCAGTACATGCACAATCAACAGTACATACTGAAGAAACGGTACATACAAACTTGGAAGAGGGTTCAACAGAATTTGAGGGAACCTCCAAGGGTGTTAAAAGAAAAAGATCAACAAAGAGAAAGCAGAAAGCCAAGAGAGCAAAGTCAACAGCAGAAGATAGTGATGATGATGAGAGCTTGAAGAAGTACTTGAAGATAGTAAAATTTGAAGATCAATATATTGATACAGAGATTTTTGGAAAGAGATCATCTATTGCTAGATGGATATACTCCATGGATCAAGGACTGGAAGCTCATGGAATTCAAAGAACTGATGGCACAACAAGAATATTCAGACTTTTGGAAGATATTCTTCACATTCTTGATAGGCAAGATATTCAACATCTTTTCAGGTTAGTTCAAGACGCCAGTGCAGGTAAAACTGAAGTATCACTATTGTATAGGGAAATGCTCTTCATGTATGAACTACACAACTGTGATCAAGAAAAGTTGAAGGAATTAGAGAATCAGGTTCCTAGTTACTGGAGATATTATAGGTCATGTGGATTGCATATTTTGGATATAGATGATGTTACCTACTATATGCTACAAGAGAAGAGTTATTCATTTAAAACAAGATTGTTGGAAAGAAAGTTAGAACAACAATTGGAAGTTATAGAAGAATCTATTGATGCTTTAGAGTTGATCAGAATGGTTAAATAACAAATCAAGGATTTGAAAGATGAGGAAGAAGCTGAGAAAGAGCTTTAAGTGTTTGACTTTCAATCACACTTCACAAATGGTTCTCAGTTCACCATGTCTAACACACATAAGAACTGGCTAGTCCATAAGCAAACGGTTTGTGGTAAAGACTTCTCAAATCCGTTGAAAGCTGGTAGTTTTCTAAAAACTATATGGTTGTGACTCACCTTGTTTCGAGACAAAGAGTTGGCTAGTCCTAGACAAACAGTACTAGGTAAAGACTTCATCAAATCCGTTGATGGTTGACAATTTACCAAAAATTGTAGAGTTATCAGTACACCTTATTCTTCATGAATAAAGTATTGGATATTCTAGAGTGTACGACTAACTGGTAAAGAATATATCAAATCCGTTGATAGCTGGTGATTTGCTAAAAATCATGAAGCCAATACAGATTGGTTTTTGTTGTTAATTGTTTTATTTCAGGTATGAAGATTGCAAGCAAAGAAGTATTCAAGAAGAAAATACTTAGAAGGTTTTGTCTTATCAAATCAAGACTGAAGTTCATAATTTAGAGTTCATAGATTTAACTCAGGAAGACAATTACTGATGTTGCAAAGATAAATGAATGTATACAAGACACAAGAAGATCATAGTTTGAAGACAAAGATGATGTTCATGCTGTTTGAAGATTATCTTCTCATAAGAAGATCTACATTGAAGTGTTTGGCTACATTCAGTTGGATACAAATACAAATTACCAAGTTCAATCCAAGGATGAAGGAAAGACTGAAGACATGTATTCTAAATACATCCAGTACAAGAGAAACAAGAAGACAACAAGTTATCATTCTTGTTTAGGGGAGGATTGTTGGGAATTATTTGTAAAGTTTCAAGTACCGTTAGTATTATTCAAGTACTGTTAGTTATCTTTCAAGTACCGTTAGTGTTAACGCGGTATATAGTAAGTACTGATACTTATGAAGTAAGTACTGCTATATTGATTAGGACAAATATATCTTTGTATAAGATATGTCATAGTTATAGTTAGAGTATATCTTATGTGATATACTTAAGTAGTTAGAATATTGATAATATATTGTGTGTGATATAGTTATCTTTATAGAATATTCTAAGGTTTCTAGGGTTCCTTAGTCTATAAAAGGAACATAGGTACAATGTCATTCATGTACCCCAGTCAAGTCGATTAATAAGAGAATCGAATGGTTAAAAGTAATTCTGTTCTTATGTTCTTTATAAGTTAGATTCCTCATAACTTATTTAGTTTGCGTAAGAGTTCTCAAAGTGTTTTATTTTGATTACAAACTACTATACTAGTTCTTAACAGAATATAGATCCATTCAAAGAGATCAATAGTGAGTTTATAGCCCCACTTTTATTTGCTTTTAACTCTTTGGGGTGAGAACATTGCTTGTTTTCACTGATGAAAATAAGTACCTTAAAACTCATACGTGCCTACATGATGTCTAAGTAGCGATACCCCTAGATGCTTTAGCCCACTATCATGAACCGTTAATTACTTTGTGTAAGTGCAAATGTTATGGATAGATCTATTGGGATTGGCCTCCTTATCTAATGTTGGTTGTGTGACCAGATTTGATACAAATACATTTGAGGTGTTACGAATACTTTGGGGTAGTATTTGCTTGGGCTCTCATATTATGTTGCTAGTACGGTTAACGCTTCAGTGTCATGAGCTTAGACGTAGGATATCATGAACGTATGCTATTTGATGATAATCTTGTATTTGTTATAAGATTATTTGTCGGTTGCCTAACTAAAATCTTATGGTTCATCACATTACTTATACATAAACCTATAAACTCACCGACCTTTATGTTGACGTTTTAGCAATGTTTTTCTCAGGTGTATGAAGGCGGAGGAGTGACGTGGTTGTGCTATGGAGTTAATAAAAATTATCATGATTTAAGTTTGAGACTTGATTTTGATGTATGACATTTGGAAACTTAATTTATGTTATCATGATGTGTAAAACAATTTTCTTTGGGACCAATTCTATCTTTATGTTTTATGAATGAAAATGACTTTTCTTAGTTATTCTTGTATCTATGTCTCTTGGTTGTCATGATAGTCACATCCTCGTGTAATTGTACACGTGGGCCATATTGAGGGTGTGACAAACGGCACATGAAAATGAAGCCCATGGTACGAGAAATGGCGTTTTCACGTCGCTTTTCCGCCCCCATTTAGGTCGGCTATTTCGGCGTGAGAGGTGAAAACGCATGCCTCAATACGACATGTGACGTTTTTGTCTGACGGCGTGATTGTTTTACGAACATTGACAACTTATAACTTTACAAAAAGAAAAAAATAAATTACTACTTTTACCCGTATTAGTTTTGCCATATGTACAAAACATAATTTTCCCTTTTGCTAAATCCAAAATAAAAAGTTACACTACTAAAAGAGAAATAAAAGCAATTAAAAGCAACTACTGTAACCTTTTTCCACTACATTCAATAAAATAGAGTACTTTCACTAACTTTCATCTCTTTCACCTTCTTTATATACCTAGAAACAAATCACCGATTCCGGAGAGTGGTCGTAGCTCTTTTTTTCGTTCTTTTACTTTTATCTTTTCTGTTTTTTGATCTGAGCTTTCTAAGGTGGTTCCTTTTATTTGTACAAGGTGGTTCCTAGAGAAATTACTACGTCGCTCGTCAAAGAATTTTTTCTCTAAAGTGGTTCCCGGGAACCACCTAGACACCACCTAGGTCTGTCTCTGGCTCTAATATAAATCTCGCAAGATACCGTATGTCTGTATGGGTGTCAATTTTTCACTTGTCATGAAACTTGATTTGAAATTAACACAAAAGTTAGATAAGAAGCTTGATTTGAAACCAATATGAAAATTAGCAAATTCATGTGTCAAGTTTAAATAGATTTTTGAAAAAAAAAATTAAATAGGTTCACCCGTCAACCTGTTTCAGACATTTCTTTTATATTTGAAAACTATTTATATTTTATTATACAGGTTAAATAAGTTAAACGAGCGAACCAAAATACGTTTAACTTGGTTAACTCGTATAACGTGACAACTTTTTAATACTCCCTCCGTCTTTAGATAACTGTCCGCTTTGATTTTATTTGATCTTTTTAATTTAAACTCGTTTTTAAATATTTATGTTTGTGTTATATAATACTTTATTCAAAATATATAGATAGATTGAGTTCTAAATATATTTTAAATGATATAAATTTCATCAATTACTATATAACACAAACAACAATACTTAAAAGTCAAAATTAAACAAAAAAGATAAAAAAAGTCAAAATAGATTATATAATATAAAAAGGATTAAGTTTTAAATATATTCTAATTATATAAATTTCATCAATTATTATATAACACAAAAAATAATATTAAAATTAAAATTAAACAAAAAAATCACACAAAATTTAAAGTGAACATTTAATAAAAATGGGTAAAATATTAAACATGTTAAATGGGTTAAAACCCTAATCTATTTAAACTCGTATAATATTATTAACCGGTCAACTATATACAGAGTTAAATTTTGACTCGCCAACCAAAATCGGACCTGAATTACCAACCAATACATGTTTATTTAAAGATGACTAGCTGCATTGATTCCTGGGAAAATGGGGTGGCTATGTGTACGTACAATATATACCGTAGCTGGGAATTTCATGCATGTACAAAAAGAATACAGTGCTTTGTTTTGAGGGTTCAATATCTAATGCTCTAAATATTTGGTTTATCACAACAAAATCATTTTTCTCCTAGTTGAATATACTTACATATTGTCAATCAACAGTAAAAATGAGTTTTCTATTTTATTCATCTTTTAAAATTACAAACCACATTCGGAGACTTTAGTGTAGAGTTACACAATATACTACATAACCCGGATCATTCACTATTTGACTTCCCGAACCGATTGATTTTATTGTATAGACCGAGTAAAGGAACCACCTTATATTTTCTTCTAGGTCCGCCACTGATTAGAGCTCATCTGTAACACTCTCATTTTTCGTATCGGTACAGCGGAAGGGTCTTTCAGAGTGTTACGGGATAGCACAATAACTCCAATCATAGACAACACATAAAAATGGTTGTACAAGGTTTAACAAACATTCATTCGATAAAAAGTTTCAAAAGTGTACAACAGGTCCCAAATTATACAGGTCATTAAGTTTACAAAACACAGATCGAATGAACATTTTTATTATTAAGTGTGGGCCATCAGAGTCGATCTCCATCCGGATTACCTTCAAGCACCTGAGATAGAAAACATGCAAAAATCATATCAACGAATGCCGAGTGAATTCATAGAGTTTAATGAAAAACCGTTATATAAAACAATCATTTACATTCATTTAAAATCAGAACACAAGTATAATATCGGAAGTAAGTCCACATATTGCTAGTCAGGCAACATATAAATCAAGCATACATCTGAAACCGTCCATGAGACCGTAGTCTCTATATTACCATGATAGGTAATATATTCATCGTAATAGCGTCGTTATCGTTTATTATATATGTCTTATATTGTATTATGATTATTATTAGCCGCATGACATTGTTACCTTACTGTGAAAACAGCGGGCCGCGAACCCGACAAACAATTTGCCCATCTAAGTTAGCGTGTCGTCACAAAAATCACGCTATGGAATCTTCTCATACATAAATTCGCTTACCAATCAATGTGGTATGACGGGGATCAACCGTCAAGGCGCGAACTGGGGTGATCGTCCCCAAATAGTACTATCAAATGCATAAGCTTCTACCAAATCCCGGTAGTTCACAATTCATGCTAATGGGACTTTAAGTGACATAACCTAACTACTAATAATCCTTTTAGTCTCGAATATAGGGTCATAGCATCATTCAGGTCCATATCATTAAGCATACAATCGGGACTACTTGTGTTCTATTTTTATAAAAATCTAGCATGTTATCTCCCTCGCGGGTTTACAAATCATTTTATAAAACATTTAAAAGAGTGCGAGGCTATGAACTCACGTTGTTAATGAATGGCGGATTATCGGCTACGGGCGTGCTTCGGTCACGGAAACCTATATAAATAATAATCGGTCTTAGACTCGGTCCAATGACTTTTATCAAAATAACAATATACATGTATATGATTTTTGTACATATGATGATGATCAAGTGGGTTTATAAATCCTTGTTTACTCATTTTAGTGTTTACGTTTTAGTATCGTCTTACTAGTTCACTAGTTTTACCAATTTTACCTATTTTAAGTCCATTAATTCTTTTATAAGTTCTTTAACTTGTTTTTACCCATTTTATACTTATATGATCAGTATATATATCTTTCATGTTGGGCCCTAATGGGTTATGCCCAAATAATTCTTTTTACAAGTCTTTATCTTATTAAGTCCAATTATTAGTCCAATACGTTTATTTAGCTCGTAAATGTCCGTAATTCTTATAGTTCGGGTTTTATCGGTTTTTACTTGTATTAGTTACTTATACATCAGTATACAACTTTTATAAACTTTACATTAGACGGGTTTGGTCGTCTAAGTTTTATTTGATGAAAAACGTTAATTTCACGGCGATAGCCGAAAAAGTCGTAAAAATCAAGTTTATAGTTTTTATTACTTATAAATATTATTTTTACCACCATTTATCTAATTTACTCATTCAATTAACCTTTTATACATTTATATAAATAAGTTTTATAAGTTAGTGGGTTTATATTTTACATTTTATAAATTATAAAGTGAGTGCTTATATAATAATAATAAACATTATTTCCAAAATCTGATTTTTAACTTCACATTCACCATTTTTATCATATCTAGAGTTCTACAATGACTTAGAAGCTCATTTTTGGATGACAACTTCTTCATAATATGTGCTAAATATAACTTAGTTATAGATACTGCCCATTTTGAGTCTAAGTTGCCTTAACAGTCCCTACAAAACTGCTTATTCAGATTGTACCACCTAACTTGTTTTGATCATATCTCACTCATTATTTTGATTCCATTGCATGGCCAACTCTCACATGTGTATAACATCACCTACTTACTGTAAATAGATCAAACCATGCATTTTTATCTGTTCATCATTTAGTTATCTACTGTTTTTATACAGCCAACTAATTAGTCAAGATTTTAGCTTCATTTCTTATACTTATCATCATTTTTAAGCATGTTTATCAACACTTGATCCCCACACAACATTTTTATCATCATATATACATCATATACATATACAAAATGAAAGAAAATACAATTGTTCTTTACAAAATAATAAGAGAAAAATGTAGAGGATGATCTTCTTTACCAATCCAAGTGGATTTCTTGTTTTAGGAAGACAAGAACTTGATGAACACAACAAGTATCTCCAAGACCATCAAATATCAAGATCATATGTTGGAAAATCAGCCCTAGGACACAAGCAAATCACCTCCAAAGTTGTTTATATGGCCACCAAAGGATCAAGGCTTCAAGGAAACACCTTAATAGGACTAGTAAACATGTGGTTTGTAGCTAGAAAAGGTCAAAGATGGTGTTTGTTGCTTGATGTGGGACGGCACAAAGGGTGAAGTTGAGAGAGTTTGAGAGTGAATTGCATGTAGGAAATGGTAAGAATGAAAACCATTAGCTAGTTTTGTTTAGTGGTAAGATGTGTTGGCTTCAAGTGTAAGCACAAGCTTACACTTGTGTAAACAAGCTAAATTGATGCCACCTATGTGTGGTGGTGTCCATAATGCCGTCCCATATAAGCTAGTGGGATGGGGCAAAGTGTTTTGTCCCATCTCACTAGTTTACGGGTATTTCTCGATTCTAGTTTTCTCGATTTGCGTGCCCTCGGGTCGTTTTACGAAAAACGTTTTTATAAATTATGAATCACCGTCACAAAACGAATCCAATAAAAATTGTCTCATCAAAAACGGAGTTCAAAAACGTAAATACGTAATCCTAAGGTTTCCGGTTTAGTCGTAAAAGACGCCAAATTATGCACGTAAGCCCAAATTTAAATCCGTAAATTGTGAGTTCGTCAACCAACACAAAAATAAGTTTCAAAATATTATACGAGAAAATATTTCACTACCTGAAAATGTTAGATTTGTCACAGCTTTTCCTCCTAAAAGGGATCAACGTCCTCGTGATCCATTTCATTTGGATGTCCGTTTCTTATTGAAATCGAAGAGGTGCGGATATTTCTTCCACATTTCATCCTCTCGTTCCCAAGTATACTCCGGTCCATGCTTTGAATTCCATCGGATCTTGACAATATGTATCCGACTTTGTTTCAGTTGCTTTACCTCACGGTCCATAACTTCTACGGGCTCTTCGATAAAATGCAACTTCCCATCTATTCGAACCTTACCTAACGGAATTTTCTCATCACTCACTGCTAGACATTTCTTCAGATTAGATACATGGAATGTGTTGTGAACACCATGAAGTTCTGGGGGTAACTCTAGTTTGTAAGCCACTGGACCTACTCTAGATAAAATCTTAAAGGGTCTAATATAACGGGGATTCAATTTTCCTCGATTTCCAAATCTGATAACGCCTTTCCATGGCGATACTTTCAACATTACTCGGTCACCCACTTCAAACTCCATTGGCTTCCGTCGCACATCCGGGTAACGTTTCTGTCTACTACGGGCAGTCAACAATCTCTTCTTAATCTGAACTATCATCTCCGTAGTCTCCCGGATCAATTCCGGTCCCGTGAGCTGGGTATCCCCAACTTCACTCCAACATACAGGAGATCTACACTTCCTACCATACAAAGCTTCAAACGGTGCAGCCTTAATACTAGAATGCTAACTATTGTTATACGAAAACTCTGCTAACGACAAATGTTTATCCCAATTCTTACCAAAGTCTAACACACAAGCTCTCAACATATCTTCCTGTGTTTGTATCGTCCTTTCACTCTGCCCATCAGTCTGGGGGTGATAAGCAGTGCTCATATCGAGATTCGTTCCCAAAGATCTTTGGAGAGATTTCCAAAAATTCGATGCGAATCTAGGATCTCGATCTGAAATGATCGGTACAGGCACTCCATGCTTGCATACAACATTATCAAGGTATATTCGAGTCAGCTTCTCCAGTGAGAACTGCTCCTTAACCGGAATGAAGTGTGCTGATTTGGTCAGTCTATCGACAATAACCCAAATCGAATTGTTTCCAGATGATGTTCTAGGAAGCTTGGTGATAAAGTCCATTGTAATCCGCTCCCACTTCCATTCAGGAATCTTTGGTTGTTGAAGTAGTCCTGATGGATTTTGATGTTCTGCTTTAACTCTAGCACAAGTCAAGCATTGGAGAACATACATAGCTATGTCAGCTTTCATATTCGGCCACCAATACAACTTCTTCAAATCATGGTACATCTTATCAGATCCCGGATGAATGGAATACTTAGATTTATGGGATTCTAACATAATCAAATCTCTTAAGCCTCCAAACTTAGGTATCCACATACGACCTCTTAAACATTTCACTCCATCAGCTCTAACCTCTAAAGGATCTCCTTCTCCTCGGAACCCTTCATTAACAAAATTCTCCTTCTTACAAGCTTCTATTTGCGCATTTCTAATTTGCTCAGGCAAATTATTGTGCACGGTCAAGACTAGAGAACGCACCCTGATAGGCTCTCTATCTTTCCTACTCAACGCATCAGCAACAACATTAGCTTTTCCTGGGTGATATTTTATATCACAATCATAATCACTTAACAACTCTATCCATCTTCATTGCCTCATGTTCAATTCCTTCTGGTCGAGAATATACTGTAGGCTTTTGTGATCGGTGAATACCGTACACTTGGTGCCATACAGATAATGTCTCCACAACCTAAGAGCAAAGACTACAACTCCTAGCTCAAGATCATGAGTAGTATAATTCTCCTCATTCTTCCTTAATTGCCTAGAAGCATAAGCTATCACTTTCTCTCTCTGCATCAAAACAGCTCCATAACCTCTAAGAGATGCATCACAATACACTACAAAATCTTCACTTCCTTCGGGTAATGATAAGATTGGCGCACTACATAATTTTTGCTTCAATATCTGAAATGCTCCATCTTCATCACTTCCCCAAACGAAAGGTTTATTTTTCTGAGTAAGCTTAGTCAAGGGTTTAGCTATCAAAGAAAATTCTTTAATGAATCGCCTATAATAGCCAGCCAATCCTAAGAATTGTCGCACTTCCGTTGGCGTTGTCGGTGCAGACCAATTCTTAATAGCTTCAACCTTTGCAGGATCAACATGAATTCCATCTCTGTTAATCACATGACCAAGAAATTGCACAGAATCTAACCATAAATCACACTTCGAAAACTTAGCATACAACCTTTCATCCTTCAACAACTTCAAAACAATCCTCAAATGTTCTCTATGCTCATCTTCATTCTTAGAATAGATTAGAATATCGTCAATAAACACAATCACAAATTTATCCAAGTAGGGCTTGCACACTCGATTCATTAAATCCATGAAAACCGCAGGTGCGTTAGTTAACCCAAATGGCATTACTTGAAATTCATAGTGTCCATAACGAGTTCTAAATGCAGTTATAGGAATATCTTCTTCACGGACGCGAAGTTGGTGATATCCTGACCGCAAATCTATCTTAGAATACACACTAGATCCTTGCAGTTGATCAAACAAATCATCAATCCTAGGTAAAGGATATCGATTCTTAATTGTCAACTTATTTAGTTCCCTATAATCAATGCACATACGAAAAGATCCATCCTTCTTCTTAACGAACAAGACTGGAGCTCCCCAAGGCGACGAGCTCGGTCGAATAAAACCTTTATCAGACAACTCCTTAAGTTGCTCAGATAACTCCTTTAATTCAGAAGGGGCTAATCGGTAAGGCGCACGTGCCACCGGTGCAGCACCAGGAATTAAATCGATTCGAAACTCTACTTGCCTTATCGGTGGAAGTCCGGGTAAATCTTTAGGAAATACCTCAGGAAATTCACAAATAATAGGTACATCTTCCAATCGTTTCTCCTTTGACTCATTCCCGGTCACTTGAGCTAAGAATAACTCACAACCGTTCCTGATGTACTTTTGGACTTTAATACATGAAACGATTTTCAAACGGGATTCACCTCGACTACCATCAATTACTAACGTCCTATTCCTAAGAGGAATCTTAACCTTCTTCTCTCCACATAAAATAGTAGCATTATTCAACGACAACCAATCCATACCAATAATAATATCGAAACTACCTAATTCTATCATCATCAAATCAATCGGAAAGGAATGGTTTAAGAGATTTAGAGAGCATCCTTCTAATAGCTTATTAGTTTTCACTAATTTACCATCAGCCAATTCCACCTCGTAACTGGTACTTATCTCAACAGGTTCAATATCAATAAGGGCACTAAATTTAGTGGATACAAAGCTCCTATCGGCACCCGAATCGAATAAAGCAACAACATAATGATTGTTGAGTAAAAACGTACCGGTAACGACATTCAGATCCTCTTTCTTCACCTCAATTGTTCCAAGTTGGTAGATACCACCCTGGGGGTTTCTTCCAGGTACAATCGCTTTCAACTTGGGGCATTCCGATTTCCTATGACCTTCTTCATTACAGTTGAAGCAAATCGTTCCCTTCTTACACCTTTTAACCTTGTGTCCAAGCTTTCCGCAATTTCGGCACTTCCAGCAGTCGCCAGGATGCCTCTTGTTGCCACACTTAGGACATCTATCATCGTTGCGCGGTGCATTGTTGGTAATAGCATTTGCATTCCCCTTTCTCTTGTTCTGACGGCGATTGAAATTCTTCCTATAATCACCTCTATCTACACGCTCACCGTCTCCCTTTCTTTTCTCACCTACACGGGCTTCATCTTCCTTATCCTGAATTATCTGTCCAATGAGTTGGTAAGCCATTCGAACAACATCATCAATGGTCAGTGGTTTAGATGATGTTACGTCCCCCCGGATATTCCTGGTCAACCCTTTCATATATTGCTCAATTCGGATCTCTTCGGGTTCAACCAATCGAGGACATAGCAAGGCTAACTCATGGAATCGATTCGTGTAACTATCAATGTCCACACCTTTCATTCTCAAATGAATCAACTCTTGTTCTAACCTAATGATCACACTACGAGGACAAAACTCCAAAGTCATCCATTTCTTGATTTCAGCCCAAGGAGTAGCATTAGCAGCATCAAGACCCATGAAAGCAATTCTCCCGTTCCACCAAGTCAACGCACGACCTTTAAGAGTAGCCATAGCAAAAGTCACCTTATCTTCCTCTTTACACTTACTAATCCTAAACACCGATTCAATCTTCTCGATCCACTGGCTTAGTCCTACAGCACCTTCAGTTCCATTAAAAGGTAGAGGTTCACACTTCATGAACGTCACATAAGTACAGCCACCAACTTCAGGTGCATTAGCTCCAAGTCCTCCTACATTTCCTCCAGCATTAGCATTCACATTATTAGCATTCACATTCACATTAGTACCGCCAATTCCACTACCGCCAGCTCCACTACCGCCAGCTCCACTACCGCCAGCTCCACTACCGCCAGCTCCACTACCGCCAGCTCCACTACCGCCAGCTCCACTACCGCCAGCTTCATTTCTAGCATTTGCCATAAATTCAGTCATAGATGCGGTAACTTGCTCCGTAATAATCCTACGTACATCATCCTCAGTCACAGCCTTCTTGGGCGGCATAGTTCTATAATTCCACAATTTCAAAGTATTAAGCATTCATCCAACAAAGGATTCATATAATATGGACTGAGTTCATAATCAAGATACAAATAAGGCACAATATGGAATTCAAGACAAGATACATATTTCATTCGATCTGAAACAAAAGTATTGTCTTAGTACATCCATATCAAAGTTCTAACACTATATACACTCAAAATTCGTGCCAAGTCTACTACTAACAAGTCGGTTCAGTCAAAGCTACAAAAGCACAAAAGATATAAAGGTCACTACTAAATACAGACTGGTCTACTGAGAACCGCCAGATGGTCCATCATCCATCGTCTTCTGGATCTTTGCCGGACGATCACTAGACACATCTTCAGCTGGGCGCTTACGGATTGCTCCTCTTTCAACCATGTCGGCATAAAATCTACTGTTCCAACCCACAGATATATTCATCTCCTTTTCAGCTTTCTCACGCATCGCACGAGCCACACTCAACTGAATCTCCAAAGAATTCACCTTTCTCTTCATAGCAGCATACTCACCACTTTCCAACA
This sequence comes from Glebionis coronaria, assembly GCA_025667525.1. NCBI lineage: Eukaryota > Viridiplantae > Streptophyta > Magnoliopsida > Asterales > Asteraceae > Glebionis > Glebionis coronaria. The sequence goes on from CM046875.1 coordinate 231,609,504, forward strand.
CCGATAACCTCCTAAAAGCCTCATTCAACCCACGTTCTACATCACTCAAATCCAAACTAAGCAATTCTCGCTCTTTCTCGCCAATCTTAGCCTTCGACTCCAAATAAGTAACATGAGTCTGAACAACACCTAATCCAACCTCTGTCACACAACTCTTAACATGGGAAGCATCTAGATCACGTCTCAAGGCCCATGGTGCAAGACCATCAATATGAGTAGCCTCTCGAGTACTAGACGACTCTCCTATCTTACGTCTACGAGTAGCAATACCATCGGTACCGTCAGGTGCATCGTCATCCTCATCCTCCTCTGATTCAGAATCAGATTCAGACGATTCAGACATTTCATCCCTAGGTAACTCATCCTCAGAATCAGACAACAAACTGGTGGGGGCAAAGGCTCGCCCTCTGGAACATCATACGGATAAATAAGCTCAGCTTCCTCATCGTCATCAACCTCAACATCTATACCTACGTCCTCCTCGACATCCTCGTCGTCAATCTCATCATCTAAATTATCTAACCCAATCTCATTCTCATTCTCAATATCAGCATTCTCAATCTCCACATTCTCATTACCCACATTCTCAATATCCACATTCTCAATCTCATTCTCTACTAAGTCAACCTGAGGGGCAATCTGATCTCCTAGTCCTAACTCGGGCTCGGGATCCTCAAATGGTTCCTCCTCATCATCAATATCAAAATCTACTAAGTCTAAATAAGGATCATCTTCTATATTAGGTTCGGGAATAGCATGGTTTTCTACAGGAATATTAGGGTCGGCCATGACAATCTGCATTTATATATATTTATCTCGTATTAGGATAACATACTAGTTAAACAATTACATAATGAAATCATGATATATACATATATATAAATTAAATTATATATATCAAAATATATATCTTCTCAATAGGGCTTGTTGGTAACGTCGGAGATCTCTGGCACCGTTATAGTCAAAAGATTTTTCAAATATTTTCTCAAATGTTCATTGTCAAAAGATTTTGAAAAGTTTTGTTCAAAACCTTGGTTTTTAAAAATCTTTTGTTCTCTACAACGAGAGCTCTGGTACCAAACTGTAACACTCTCATTTTTCGTATCGGTACAGCGGAAGGGTCTTTCAGAGTGTTACGGGATAGCACAATAACTCCAATCATAGACAACACATAAAAATGGTTGTACAAGGTTTAACAAACATTCATTCGATAAAAAGTTTCAAAAGTGTACAACATGTCCCAAATTATACAGGTCATTAAGTTTACAAAACACAGATCGAATGAACATTTTTATTATTAAGTGTGGGCCATCAGAGTCGATCTCCATCCGGATTACCTTCAAGCACCTGAGATAGAAAACATGCAAAAATCATATCAGCGAATGCCGAGTGAATTCATAGAGTTTAATGAAAAACCGTTATATAAAACAATCATTTACATTCATTTAAAATCAGAACACAAGTATAATATCGGAAGTAAGTCCACATATTGCTAGTCAGGCAATATATAAATCAAGCATACATCTGAAACCGTCCATGAGACCGTAGTCTCTATATTACCATGATAGGTAATATATTCATCGTAATAGCGTCGTTATCGTTTATTATATATGTCTTATATTGTATTAGGATTATTATTAGCGTTGTTACCTTACTGTGAAAACAGCGGGCTGCGAACCCGACAAACAATTTGCCCATCTATGTTAGCGTGTCGTCACAAAAATCACGCTATGGAATCTTCTCATACATAAATTCGCTTACCAATCAATGTGGTACGACGGGGATCAACCGTCAAGGCGCGAACTGGGGTGATCGTCCCCAAATAGTACTATCAAATGCATAAGCGTCTACCAAATCCCGGTAGTTCACAATTCATGCTAATGGGACTTTAAGTGACATAACCTAACTACTAATAATCCTTTTAGTCTCGAATATAGGGGCATAGCATCATTCGGGTCCATATCATTAAGCATACAATCGGGACTACTTGTGTTCTATTTTTATAAAAATCTAGCATGTTATCTCCCTTGCGGGTTTACAAATCATTTTATAAAACATTTAAAAGAGTGCGAGGCTATGAACTCACGTTGTTAATGAATGGAGGATTATCGGCTACGGGCGTGCTTCGGTCACAGAAACCTATATAAATAATAATCGGTCTTAGACTCGGTCCAATGACTTTTATCAAAATAACAATATACATGTATATGATTTTTGTACATATGATGATGATCAAGTGGGTTTATAAATCCTTGTTTACTCATTTTAGTGTTTACGTTTTAGTATCGTCTTACTAGTTCACTAGTTTTACCGATTTTACCTATTTTAAGTCCATTAATTCTTTTATAAGTTCTTTAACTTGTTTTTACCCATTTTATACTCATATGATCAGTATATATATCTTTCATGTTGGGCCCTAATGGGTTATGCCCAAATAATTCTTTTTACAAGTCTTTATCTTATTAAGTCCAATTATTAGTCCAATACATCAGTATACAACTTTTATAAACTTTACATTAGACGGGTTTGGTCGTCTAAGTTTTATTTGATGAAAAACGTTAATTTCACGGCGATAGCCGAAAAAGTCGTAAAACTCAAGTTTATAGTTTTTATTACTTATAAATATTATTTTTACCACCATTTATCTAATTTACTCATTCAATTAACCTTTTATACATTTATATAAATAAGTTTTATAAGTTAGTGGGTTTATATTTTATATTTTATAAATTATAAAGTGAGTGCTTATATAATACTAATAAACATTATTTCCAAAATCTGATTTTTAACTTCACATTCACCATTTTTATCATATCTAGAGTTCTACAATGACTTAGAAGCTCATTTTTGGATGACAACTTCTTCATAATATGTGCTACATATAACTTAGTTATAGCTACTGCCCATTTTGAGTCTAAGTTGCCTTAACAGTCCCTACAAAACTGCTTATTCAGATTGTACCACCTAACTTGTTTTGATCATATCTCACTCATTATTTTGATTCCATTGCATGGCCAACTCTCACATGTGTATAACATCACCTACTTACTGTAAATAGATCAAACCATGCATTTTTAACAGTTCATCATTTAGTTATCTACTGTTTTTATACAGCCAACTAATTAGTCAAGATTTTCGCTTCATTTCTTATAGTTATCATTATTTTTAAGCATGTTTATCAACACTTGATCCCCACACAACATTTTTATCATCATATATACATCATATACATATAAAAAATGAAATAAAATACATTTGTTCTTTACAAAATAATAAGAGAAAAATGTATAGGATGATCTTCTTTACCAATCCAAGTGGATTTCTTGTTTTAGGAAGGCAAGAACTTGATGAACACAACAAGTATCTCCAAGACCATCAAATATCAAGATCATATGTTGGAAAATCAGCCCTAGGACACAAGAAAATCACCTCCAAAGTTGTTTATATGGACACCAAATGATCAAGGCTTCAAGGAAACACCTTAATAGGACTAGTAAACATGTGGTTTGTAGCTAGAAAAGATCAAAGATGGTGTTTTTTGCTTGATGTAGGACGGCACAAAGGGTGAAGTTGAGAGAGTTTGAGAGTGAATTGCATGTAGGAAATGGTAAGAATGAAAACCATTAGCTAGTTTTGTTTAGTGGTAAGATGTGTTGGCTTCAAGTGTAAGCACAAGCTTACACTTGTGTAAACAAGCTAAATTGATGCCACCTATGTGTGGTGGTGTCCATAATGCCGTCCCATATAAGCTAGTGGGATGGGGCAAAGTGTTTTGTCCCATCTCACTAGTTTACGGGTATTTCTCGATTCTAGTTTTCTCGATTTGCGTGCCCTCGGATCGTTTTACGAAAAACGTTTTTATAAATTATGAATCACCGTCACAAAACGAATCCAATAAAAATTGTCTCATCAAAAACGGAGTTCAAAAACGTAAATACGTAATCCTAAGGTTTCCGGTTTAGTCGTAAAAGACGCCAAATTATGCACGTAAGCCCAAATTTAAATCCGTAAATTGTGAGTTCGTCAACCAACACAAAAATAAGTTTCAAAATATTATACGAGAAAATATTTCACTACCTGAAAATGTTAGATTTGTCACATCATCTTTACATTCATGACTTGCTCATCTTTACATTGTACTGCTCCGTATGTAGTTTAGTAGTTTGAACTTTTGAATTGTATGATTGCTTAATATTAGGGAGGGAAACTAGAAAGTGACAAAAGAATAAATTTAAAAACGTATTTCATCAAAAACCTGTATTTTATTATAAAAATCTTTATAATTATGAAACTAGCTAAGTCCTTTTTTGTTTTGTTTTGAGAAAACCAGTGGTAATTTTATAAAAACGTCGCAAAATAAGGACGGTAGACGGTATGCTAAAATTTGCTAACTAAAGTTTTTGTTTGTCTATCTGCTATGTCATAAAAATCGTATAAGCCAACCGCAAACATCCTTTCTTTGTTTTGTATACAGATTTGATTTCTCCTATCTGTCAACACGCAAACATCAATAATATTTGTGTTATGATCCTACATCGGCCAAGTATGGGATTGGTTGATGGTTTATAAACCTAAGTGTCCCCTCCTCAAACAAACTACCTTTTTGAGTGAATTTTACACTTGGGACTTATGAACCGATTACGAACCTAGTATGTGATAGGTATGTATAAATTTGACATAAACTGAGTATCATGCTACACGAGGTTAATTCTTATCATGCGTTTTTTATACAGAGTATTAAAAAATTAAAAAGTAAAGCTTTGCGAATTTTCAAAAAATCCACATATTATAGTAAGGTATTGCTAGTTTAACGGGTATAATGTTTTTTTAATTTATAAAAGCTGAGTATCTAGTTAAATGCGATTGTAAAATCGTAGTATCTAGTTAAATGCGATTGTAAAATCGTAGTATTCAATCATTTTCTGTTAGAGCTCACGGTACTGTGATGTCATGGCTCGTGCCATGGCTTATCAGCCCACAAAATCGATGGCATACAACACAAGTATGTGGTGTCATAACTTTGGCGATGTAGTTCTTTGTTAACATCATTAGATTCAAGCTAACAAGAGGATGATCCGGAGGTCGGGGAGGATAAAAGTAATGTTTAGACATTTTTAGAGAGATAATGTAAAGCTTGAATGTAGTGTGTGTATTTAGAGAGAGAAATGAAATACACAAATAAGAAAAGCCTCACCCCTCCATGGAAGTATGGAGGGGTATATATAGCCTTGTCACACACGAACTATTCTAACTTAACAAAACTAGTCCCTGCGTGTGTGGCTATATCAAACTAATGTAATTCCGTAAATGGCGCTCACATTTTAGGGCTAACAATCTTCCCCCAATGTGTAGACATACGGAATTACTTACAATGTTCCTAACAAGTACAAATACAACAAAATAAAGTCTTCCAAGGCGCTTCCAGTGCTGAGGATGTCTTTTAATTCTTCTTGTCTTCATAACTTGTACCTCAGCTTGAATCCTCTTTGTCTTTGCTTGTTGTGGAACAATTGTAATATGCATGATTTGGATTAACTTCCCCCCAATTCATGCAGCATGTATTAAAAAACTTTCTTCATAGACTTCTTTTTGACGAAGTTTCTTGAATCAGCTTCCCCCCAAACCAATATCTGTATCTTAAGCAGATTCTGACACTTTGATGTAGTTTGAACAATCTTCTAGCTCATCGGTTTAAGTGCACATCGGAAATTTGTAGAAGAACCACACCAAATAACACTGCTTCTATACTGTTTCATGTCGTTTAGGTTTTGGTGATAATCCGTTTGGGGTAACATGCAGGAAATCAGCAACAATTCTTCTCACGCCTGCAGAATACTTCATAAAAATCATATAAAGTGAAGCACATACCATTCCATGTACACTACTTCCCCTGGAAGTTGATCTGATTACTTCAAAGTACACGATCTTCCCCCATGATGATTTTGAACTCTCGGAAGCATCATTATCGTGGACGTCCATATACTCGAGAAGTTCTTAGTCTAAAGCAAATGTCTTTAAAAATTTTGAAAGTCATTGAGAAACTTTGAAATATTTTTGCTTAGACTGTGAAGTACCATTGTCGTTATGAGGCTCATGAATATCCCGTGAGAATTGATTGCTGATTCCATCTCTCTCTGTCTAACTTACCAACCTCGAATTCATTCGGCTATTTGTTGTGACCACATGTGAAGTAGACCCGATATTCCAAACTTGAAACTGAAGTACAAGCCCCCAAATTTGTTACTTAATCTTTCACTTATGTCGATTGAAGAACGGTGCAGAAACAAGTCTCTTATACCTCTTGAAGTTATCCACACGAGAAACTGCGTGTGACACCCAAAAATGATAGTTATCCATGTCGTCGACCATCTACCCCTTGACAGTGGAAACTAGATAAAACAAGTCTCAATCATAAATTTTATCGCCCAAGCAAGTCATCAATCGATAGACTGGGTTTGAAGAAAAGGGGTAGAAAAATAGAAGGAAGGCTCGATGATGAAATAAGTAGACGCCTCCGTGAAATCCCACTTCAACTTCAAATAAAGAATACCAAATCCACTTCGTGATCACTTGTCTTTGTAGAATCAAAACTAGCCGTTGTCGTTAAAGTGAATCTTATATCGGATCGTTTTAGTGTTAAGTGTTTTGTTTGCTTTGGTGTTGTGTTTGTGAATGTCGTTAACTAGAACAAATTCTGAAATAAATTGTCATTAAGGGACAAAATTTGTCTAGATAACTTGTCATTTAAGCCCAATGTCAATCACATGCCCAACTGAGGTCGTCGAAAATTTTTCCGAAAATATTAGGTATCAAACCTAAAATTTTCTTTGTCGTTGAGGAACTTTCGATCGACACATAACAAATACCCGACTTAATAACATCATAGCCCAAATTTTACCGGTCCATACCATATATATTCAACCCATCTACGAATCATATACGTAACCTATAAACATTTAAAGCCATTGTCACTTTATAAAACGGCTTATCTGATAGCTTTAAACAATTGGAAGATCAGCCCAACTCTCGACCCACAGAGAATAAATGATACCCGGTCCAGCTCCTAATAGTTGGTCCAACACTGAGATTGAGGGATATATGAGACACCATTTACCCTAATCTCACTCATAACCAAAAACCTAATCACATTTTCAACAGCCGCAAATTTTCTTCCCATCTCAATCTATCATCACCCCATCATCTCATCAATTATTAACAGTTACCATACTCAAATCCATCTCAAATCTTCATCTTAAAATCTTTGCAAATCAGATCATCTCTAAACCCTCCAATATCAAACTCAAAAACGAATCCAATCTCAATCAAATCTCAATAAAGAATAACAAACACCACCTACTCCTTTGAATTAATCATGGAGGTTCTTTTTGATAGCCAAATCCCACGAAGAAGTCAAGACTTTCGAATTTAAGATCATTAATTTGATCTCAGGTAGGTTCGATTGCAATGCATGTGATTTTTTTTCGATTTAATTAGCCGAACCAAAGAACAATTAATCAGGACAATCTTGTTCTTGATATTCATTTGAGTTCGAAAAGTAAAAGAAAGTGGTTTTCCTTCTACATAGATAAAAAAAATATCTCGAGTTTGATATGTATAGATCTTAGCTTGCATGTTTAACCACGAGAAAAAAAATAATCCGAGAACATTTCCTCTCTTTTTTTTTCTTCTGATTTTGATACGATTTATGAGTTGACCGAATCAAAGAAAGTTCATAACAGATTTATAATGGTATTTCTTTAACTTCAAAAATAAAAAGAGGGTTTCTCCTTAAAAAAAATCTGTGATGACAATTCATTTTCGTGTTGGGTCTAAAAAAAAATCTTGACATGCATGTGAGTGTATCACGAGATGAGTCTGAGATCTTTTTAAATGATTTGTTCTATTTCTGTTTTGGTTGAGTCTGTGATGTTGAGATTAGTAAGGGATAGGTGACGATGGGAATATAGTTAGATTGAGTTGGTTGTTGATGAGTTTTGTTGTTGGGATGAGTTGGGTTTAATGGAGTTATAACCATTGACTCAGTTGAGTTAACCCGGTCAACTCGGTGTAAAGTTATGTTTTTGAGTCAACTGATTTTTTTTCCAGATCCATCGGAATATTGATATAGAGTCCATCGGAATGTTAAATAGAGTCCATCGGAATGACTATCTGAAAACCCATTGGAATACTTACCATTGGAATACTCACCATCGGAATACTCACCATCGGAATAAACACCATCGGAATCACCATCCGAATCCCCATCGGAAAAGGGTTTTGACCCATTTTCATGTTTTTTCGAAAAAAGTTGATCTTTGTTTCTTTTCAGATATGACACTTGTTACAGAAAATAGAAAAATAGATGGAAAAAAAAGATTAACACGTGACCAATGATCCAACAATGATCAAACCACCAGACACCATAAAAAGTAGAGACTTTTGGACGTTTTGGACAGATCAGTAACACAAAAAAACACCACAGTGACATAAAAACTTATAAAATAAGTTATAAACTATAATAAGTCGTAGCAGCCACATAAATAAGCAAACATAAAAACAAAACACCCCCGGTTCGCTCTGATACCAAATGTTGTCCCATATATTTGTGATTGATTAAGCAATGAAGAAAGAAGGAAAATAGATGAAGAAGAGATGAATTCCTAGAGAGAGAAAGTAGTGAGAGAAAGTAGAGAGGAGATGATTAACTTGGTGAGATTAGATTAGAGAAAAGAATTTGTTACAAAATGACCATCCACCCTCCTAACATGCTAGGAGGGTAGTATATATAGTCCACCCACATGCGGGCTTTAATGGACTATATATTGGGTCGGGCTTGTCTTTTGGACTTTAATTAGTTTAAATCCAAGCCCGTAAACCACGACTAATTAACTATCTATTACAACGTTCTAACTAATGTTACAATAATAACCTATGACCGAGCATTCTTGTTTGACTCAATATTTTGAGGCTAACATTCTTCTTAGTCTAATTTTTGTGGTGTTATGAATTTTTTTTTAACTAATAAAGCATGGTATTTGGATTCATTATACCAACTTTTTAGTCCTTTGGCACCATTTTTTATGTCTTACCACATCTCACAAAAAGTGATGTCATACTCATTCTCGTGCCATACCTTGCGTGACATCCCTTTTTTTTATCATGACATCATTTTTTGGCTATGACACGAGGGTACCGCACCCTGTGCTTTTAACATGATCATTTGATACAAATGACAAATCTGTGTATGTGTGTTTATGGGTATTCTTTATTATGTGATTAATTCATAATTTTTTTTTGTTTTATAAACTTATTCTCATGTATAAATCTTATAAATTATTATGAACATTATATATAACTTAAATGCGTTTAATTATTAAAAGATTTATCATCATAGACAATCGTGAAAAGTTATTTCTGGCATTTGTAAATCTTTATCATAATAGTGAGGAAAAATGCATAATGTAAATTCACGAATTGTAGATGTGCATCTTGGAGAAACCAACTTTTTAGTGTATGATCATATCAAATAACAATATTTCATATGGTTTAAACTGTGGAGTTGGTGAAAATCTACCTCCTTTCATATTCCATCTCTTGGTGATATTCTATCTGGTAACTTCCCCTTTTATGGTGGAAAACTTATTTCGAAAGCTTACCATGCAACTTGTTTGTCTTTAATTTGGGTCATTTGGAGGTGGCGAAACAAGCTTGTTTATGCTTCTGAGACTGAGGTTGACTCGATCCTACATGAGCATATTTTTTCTTCTCTTCAAAGGCTTTCTTTGCTTTGGATAAAAAACCGTTGCTCAAAAAAGGATGTAGCTTGGAATAATTGGGCGCTTAATCCATGTAGTTTTCTAGTTTCTTAATGTCTTTTTTAGTTTCAGTTCTTCTGATGTTTTTGCTCTCGGGCTTTTTCTCATAGCTCGAGTTTGTTGTATTGATTTCCCCTCGGGGCTTCTATTTATATCATTGCTTTGCCGTTCAAAAAAATTAACAATATTCAGATTAAATTAAATGGATGTGATCAAAATAGTATTTTATAGCGAAGATGATAACTATAGGTTGATGATTTATTTTAGTGTAGATTTTTACATTTAATTTATCATAGAATTTGATTCGCTCATTTATAATTTAAGAAACTTTTGGGAATAGAAGGGCTCATACATGACTGAGTTGTCGTGTACATTCTAATAAAATATTTTACCTTCTTGACCCGTTATAGATAAATGTGACAACCGTGGTTTTGAGGTTCGTCACTTGGTCTTATTTTAAGGTTAATTTATGTGTGACTATGTGATTTGCGTGTTTACATGTTATTTTGCGTGAACGAGGTTGGTGTGGATATCGTTTATGGGTATAAAGTACTCATAAGTAAATCGAGGAATGGTTATTTCATGTTCATGAGCTCACAAATTAGTGACTATGAAATGAAATGGTGTTATTTTGGTGTTTTACGTATACGTATAAGTATTATAGTAAATCGTATTTTTTTTACGATTTGGGGTTTATCATTTAGAGATGTGAGTATTTTTCGGGATGGTTTAAGTCATTTAAGACTTAGTTATAAAGTTTATTTCAAAATTTAAGATTTTTTTTAAAACTGTATATTTTACGTTTTTCGGTATACGCGTAAAATTGACTAGTTTTACGGTTTTAAGGTTTCAGAGGCTTTAGGAGCTGAAATAAATAAAGGTAAATTAAGGTATTATTAATAACATAATAATAAGTAATAAAAATAAAAAAAATAAAAAAAATATATATGAATCGGGTTTTAAACCGACTAGAAAAGAAAAGAAAGGATAATGGGCCAAAAGACCAAACTTGAGCCCAATTTGGAAAAGCCTTTTTAATAAAACATATAAATACCATGTTTATATCACAAAAATCAGTTTTTCATTAATGTTCTCCCCTTTTGGCCGAATTTTTACAAGCCCTTATTTAGTCATCAAAAATAATTTTCTTGAAGATTTGAGGTACAAATCTTGATTTAATTGTTATAGTTTTCTTGTTTTATAGCATTAAGGCTTCAAGTTTTATGTAATCAATTTATATGATGGACTAGAGTTCTTAATAGATCTATAATTAGGGGTTTTATAACAATTAACATGATTAGGATAATGATTGGTGATTATTAGTGATGTTAATTAAGGTTTAATCATGTTTAAATTCCTTTTTAAAAACTGGGCAGATTTTAAGTCACTTGTTTTGATCATATCTAGAGTTTTACAAACTTTTATTTTGCGATCCAAACATCCCTGAATAGGTAATTGAAGTGGCTTTCAAAGGAAAGAAACGAGAACTAAATTGGAGGTGGGAGGTGGGTCAAAAACAGGTTATAACAGTCGGAGGTCAAAACAGTTTTGAAATCAGTCGGGTTTAATTTAACGTTTTAAGGTGATTGGGGTACTTAGGAGTACACTTGATCCCTCTAATGAGCATGGGTATTGGTTTATATATTAAATAAGAGACCTGAAGGGTGGATAAGCAAATGGGTTAGGGTAAGACCCCCTTAATCATAACAAACTTTTTGTATGTTCAAAATTGGTAAAATGCGGATAGGCATAAGTATATATATATATATATATATATATATATATATATATATATATATATATATATATATATATATATATATATATATATATATATATATATATATATATATATATATATATATATATATATATATATATATATATATATATATATATATATATATATATATATATATATATATATATATATATATATATATATATATATATATATATATATATATATATATATATATATATATATATATATATATATATATATATATATATATATATATATATATATATATATATATATATATATATATATATATAGAGAGAGATATATATATATATATATATGTGTATATATATATATATATATATATATATATATATATAGAGAGATATATATCGGGGCCTTAACAGTAGCTTTAAGGTTGGGGAAAAAGGGAGGAGTTAGCTATATATGTAAGGGCATAGGGTTTCCTTTACAGAGATCATGGGTATGGTTAGGTGGGCGTTTGGATTATAGTTGGAGACCTAAAAACTGGTATTGTTTTAGGTAAAATGTTAACAGGGAAAGTTATGAACTAAACTAAGTTAAGAGCTTTATAGAGGGGTGTAATAAGATGCTTAGAGAGTATAAATGAGGTATATATATGGTAGAAGGTTAGATGTCCATCATAGGTTGATGAGCCATCTTAGTGTTTGGTTCATGTTTTGATTGTGTGCTTTTGTTTGTTAGCTTTTTGCTAGTGCGCGGATTTTTGGAGAAGCTCAATCAGGTGAGTTTCATAGTCCCATATCTTTTAATGATTTTGACTTCCAGATAGGATGGAAGAGACACTGTTTGGTTTTTGTAACTAATGTTGTGAATGTTTTTATGGTTTGTGATGGACTTGTGTGTACACTTATGTGATTAACTGCTATGTGATTCTTGATTGTGTTTATGATTTGGATCGGGGGACACGTACCGTCTCAGTTATTGTGGTTTGACTTGGTACCAAGGGGATGTTGACAAGGCGGGGCCTTGGGGAGGTACATAGATGTGTGAGCATCTATGGGACCAATAGATAATGACAAGGCGGGGCCTTGGGATTGGTACATAGGTGTATGGGCGCCTATGGTACCATGGTGTTTGGTAAGGCTGGGAGCCTTGGATTTTGTTTGGAATGATTGATCTTGAATGTTAGTTGTTAATGCATATTTGTAGCACATTTTCCATATGTTTAGTGGTTTATGGTGGTTCACAGCTTATTCTAATCTGTTTTCGGTTGGATTCTAAACCTATGACTCTCACCAACTTTATGTTGACGTGTTTTAGTGTCTCTTTCAAGTGATAAAGTGGTTAAGCGTGAGAACATATGTGGCTAGGATTGGAGTCGCGTAGGAATGCATTTAGAAGGAGATCCCCGTTCCTTCTTAGTTTATTTTTCTGTTTGTTTCAATAAGTGATACTATGAACCTATATGTTGATTTGTTTGTGTTATTTGTTTGTCTTGGGTAAGAGGTAGGACTGTTACCTACTTACCTAGACTCCTGCATTGATGAGATATTTTCATAACATTTGTGTCACCTTTAATGACATTTTTAATTCATATAGTTCTCTTTATAGACACGTTGTTGTTGTGATGATATCCATACGTCGCGCCCCATATTCCGCCATGGTGGGGTATGACAGAATGGTATCAGAGCCAATGGTTATAGAGAATTAGGTTTCCTAGTCTAGTAACCTGGTTTATAGCTTAAGGGTCCCTGCATATAGGCGTCATAGGAGTATGTGTGCATTTTATATTAATTAAAGTTTTCTAGATGTTATTGGTTTTTACTTGCGATGTTTGTTAAGTTTTGACTAGTATGGGTTGAACCATAGTAGATAATACTTAGCCACATGTTATTTTCTTTTCGTGTTGTGACTAGTGAAGGTTGAACCATAATCATCCACGCTAGTCATTGTTGTATTTTGCTTAAATTGTACATTATAGTACATAATTTGGTACATGGTAGTTTCTGTCTTTTGTTGAGTTATTATATGTACCTGAGGTATAGTATATTTATTTTAATGTTTAAGTCATGTCCCTAAGAATCATGTGGTGGTTCGAGTTATTAAGAGTAGGTGGATATGAAGGATTTTTAGCTGTTTCCACTCTTATAGGCGACATGACTTATAACTGATTATGTTTTCGTTTTGGATTTAGTCTATGTTGTTTTAGCTAGACTATGGATTTATGTATTCCAATAGTTTGAATATATTTTTTTTAATGGATGGAGTTTTGGACTTTATTGTTTATGTGGTTATGAGCTTATGTGAGTTGATGGATATATGTGTTATGTGTTGTATTAATTCTTATAAGTGTCATCATAGGAGGGAGTGCATTGGGCAAAGGGTAATTGTATAAGTATGGTGGACAACATAGTTATACAAGTACCATAACTCCAATGGATTCCTAAGTATGATTGCATGAAAGAGGGTTAATACATGCTTGTATAGTAGATGTTAGACGGATTTAAGTATATGTATCCCGATATGCCTATATATGTATGATCCCCTATAATTATCGATTGTATCCTTAGGAGGGTGGCTAGCTCGCTTCTTTTTAGATATTCAACCTCCGTTGTGGCGTATTATTTGAGTTTCCTATTTCACGTGTCCGTTTTAAAATGGTGTCCTTGGTGTTTAGTATATTGAAATAAATTGAGATTTCTTTTGGGATAATGAAATCTTTTGTGTTGAGTCTTACATTCCTTTTTTTGTCGGTATATATTGAATAGACTTGGAAATCTACTATAAGGTTGGATAGTTGGTTGTATACGGTAACATAAGGGTAAGGTGTTGGAATAGTGTTTGAAACAAGATGTAACATAAGAATTCTTAATCAACAATTATTTATTTCAAAATTCTAAAAGACTATTTTTAATAAAGCGAAATAAAATTTCTTTCTACTTACATAGTTTATATAATTGAGTTTAACTGATTTACGTCATTTATAATTATTTATAGGTTAAATTGAGTTCATGAAAATTTCACATACAATTATTTCTTTCATTTAAAAGGATTGCATTAATCACTAAGTTTATTCTTTAGTTTTTAGAACAACTAGTATAAAATTGTTTTGGTCGTAACTTGTTCGTTTTAAAGCTTTTTGGGTGATTCAAAAGCCTAAAATTATGTACTCGGAACGTACTTTTTAAATATTCAGAATGTATAGTCATGGGAGGTCAGTATCCTGGTCAAAAATATTGTACAAGTGTCGGGTTAAAGGTTGAGTTTTGAATAGTAGTTTATTTTTATGATTTGGGATGCACGGGATACCTAGTCTTTGAGTTGAGTTTTGAGTTCGTCAAGAGGGTTGTTTGTAGATTGTTTGATTCACATAGATGTGGGGAGGTAAAGAAAAAAAATATTCTTTTGGAAAATTCGATCTTGTGCACGGTTTAAATAATATGTCGCGGGGCGTAAGATGTTTTGGTTGCCATTAAGTGTTTCTTGGATCATTTTTCGTTGTCATGAGTCATTTAAATTGGTACATGTTTGAGTTTTCCTTTTGAGTTTTCGTAGTTTTGGTCTGTTTTAACTCGTGCACGTGAAATGTCGTTAGTTATCCGTGGGTTTGATTCGTCGAACGCATCTAGGGGATTCAGGATGTAGTTTTGGTTGCGTATTGATTGGGAGCGTTGAGTTAGTCATATGAAAGACTTGGTCGCGTCTACATGATTAAGTAGGTGACCATGAGAGAATGGTCGGAATGCCCTTAGTGGGGAGGAAAGAGTTAGAAGTTCGTAGACGAACTAATGTGATCATGAGGTCTATTAGTAGTGCCAAGGGAGATGAATAGAGATTTGTATAATGTATGGATATTGGCACAAGTAACGCGCCATAGAGAGTGTTGGAAGGGGATATAATACCTCAAAGGTATTTATGATTGTTCGTAAGGCATGTAAGTTTTCTGAAAATTTCCTAAGATTTAGTAGGTTTGCCTATTACTTTGAGGTATAACCATGAATAGAGAAAGTAGGAGAAGTAAGAGGAGTTGTAGTTAGTGCCTTTCCAAGGCAATTGTTGATGGAATGATTTAAAAACAGGAGTTATTAGAAATTGCAAGGAATGCAAGATAAAATTTGAGTTGCTTAGTAGCAGATTGGATGTGGAAAGCGGTTGAATAGTTTGATAAGAGGAAGTATTGGTCATTTAGAATGCGTGTAGAATTTTGCGAGTAGAACGACGTAGGAATTTATTCGTATTGCCACTAAGAGAGGGTGCAAGTATGACGTAGTTGAAAACTGCTAAGGATGTTGTTTGAATGCTTTGGGTTACGGTTATGCATTTAGCTTCGCCAGAGCACTAGCGGCTTTCATGGAGTCAATGAACCGAGTGTGCATGAACGTATATAAACGAGTTTTCATCGGGAGTATCAACGACATCTTGATCTACTCAAAGTCTAAAAAGGAGAGTGAGGCGATATATGAGTTGGTTTTGGAGTTGTTAGGAAAGGGAATTATACGTGAGATTTTCAAGTGTGAGTTTTAGGATTAAGTTGACCAGGATGAGTAGTTAGAGATGATGGTATATCATGGAACCAGCAAGTGGCGAAGTAAAGAGGGATGAGGAAGCGTTTTGGAGGCTGAAGAGGTGATTGGATAATGATCCGGTCTTGGCATTATCGGAAGGACTGGATGAATTTGCGAAGCATGACGATACGTGGAGCAAGGATTTGGAGGTGTACGAGAATGACAAAGAAAAGCGATTGCTTATACGATGCAGGAACTAAAGATTGGAAGAACTAGATAAGACTTAGTCAGTGGAGTTGGACTGTTATATCTGTCTAGAATGCTAGAGGCATTTGGGGTACTAGACGTAGAGAATGATCTATACGGATCATGAATGTCTCTAACACATATTCAATCATTTTGATTGAACATTTGGCAAAGGTGATGGGTGAAGTTAAGTGATGAAAGACAATTGCAAGGCTAAGTACCATCTGGGAAAGGCAAGCATGGTTGATGAGACATGGAATAAAAAGAATGAAGTGAAGCTGAGACGAACATGAACTATATGGATGACGTATTAGGGTGGTTTGGATGAAGATGTAGGTTGCACGAGTTGAGTTGTCTAAAGCAGAAAACGTGTCAACATGTATGTTGCGTGGCTTGGACAATCATATGGAGAAAAGGGACGTAGACTATACTTCCTGCATAGATAGGAGTAGCTTAGAAAGGGAGATGTAAGGACGAAGTTGGTGAAAGGGATACATAATGGGGTGGAGGAATAAGTACGACGAGAGTTGGGTGATAGTCGATAGACTGACTAATTCATCTCATATTTCAAGAGGAATGAGAAGTCACGTAGTTGAGAAGTTGGAAGGATTACGTACGGATGTGATGGAATAGAGGGTTTTGCGTAAAAGTTAGCCTAATATGTATGGAATGACTTATGAAGGATTATGGCAAGGGAAGAAACGATGGGAAGCAAGCGTAGTATACCTTTGATAGACTAATGTTTTGTATGAGCATACTATAGGGGTAATTGAGGAAGACGCCTAGAGCATTGGCGTGAGATTTGGAGATAGTTGGAGAACGCATTATATTAGGAAGAATTCTCCTACAAAGAGAGAGTCACCGGTGAGAGGGGCATATTCCCCATTGATGAGGATGTAAAGAATAAAGGAGGAAACACCTAAATTATAGGCTGAAGACGGGACATAAGATGGTATGGAAATTAAGAATGTGGAGAGACAAGCAAAAAGTAGTATGGAAGAATAATGATTCGAGGGAGCAACAGGTTGTAAAGATAGTGGGGTGATATTGAAGAGAAACCGTTAGAACAAGAGGTTAGTAGTCACGGACAATGGAACGTCCACCTAGAGAAAAGGTGTAACACATGTTAGTATGAAGGATGGTTAGTTACTTGGTGCCGAGCATGGGAAAGCAAGGATGAGGTGGTGGTTATGACATGTTTCTTGTGAATATTATGGGAAGCTTTTGGTTATGCAATCCTGCATATACCATTGGATGTGTTTAAGGTTGGGAGAACTTCTGAAAGATGGAAAATCTGTAGAGGATAGAAGACGTTAGGTATGGTGATAGGAATTATAGTAGAAACTGCTGGAGTTAATTCATAGGAGATGAGGTGGATCACCGTTACAGTGGGATGAAGTTAGAAGCGGCCAACGTATTGGACCGGAGGTGGATCAGAAAACTATGGAGGTGGTGGCAGTGCTTAAGTAGAGGTTGAAAATGGCAAAGAACCGACAAGAGAGCTGTGCGGACGAGAGGCATAAGCCGTTGGGATTTAAGATTGGAGGTAAGGTTATGCTAGAGGTTTCACCATGGAAAAGAGTGATGTGGTTTGGAAAGAAAGGGAAGTTAGCACCTAGATTTGTGGGTCCATTTGAAATCCTTGAAAGGATTGGGCTAGTGGCGTATAGGTTGAGATTACCGAAGGAATTGAGTAGTGTGCATGATGTAATTCATGTATCAAACTTGAGTAAATGCTTAGCAAGAACCGACTTGCAAGTACCGTTAGATGATATTAGTATCGATACGAGTCTTCGTTTCATCGAAGAGCCGGTAGAGATTTTGGGCCGTGAAGCTAAGATGTAACACTCTAAATTTTCGTATCGGTACAGCGGAAGGGTCTTTTAGAGTGTTACGGGATAGCACAATAACTCCAATCATAGACAACACATAAAAATGGTTGTACAAGGTTTTATAGAGTTTAATAAAAGTTTTAGAGTGTTACGGGATAGCACAATAACTCCAATCCAAACATACATTCATTCAATAAAAAGTTTTAAAGTGTACAACAGGTCCCAAATTATATAGGTCATTAAGTTTACAAAACATAGATCGAATGAACATTTTTAATATTATGTGGGCCATCAGAGTCGATCTCCATCCGGATTACCTTCAAGCACCTGAGATAAAAACATGCAAAATCATATCAGCGAATGCCGAGTGAATTCATAGAGTTTAATAAAACCGTTATATAAAACAATCGTTGAAATCAGAACACTAGTATAATATCGGAAGTAAGTCCTCGTATTGCCAGTCAGGCAATATATAAATCAAGCATACATCTTAAACCGTCCATGAGACCGTAGCCTCAATATTACCATTATAGGTAATATTATTATCGTTATTCATATCGTTATAGGATCATATTAGATTCATTTGTATTATTATTAGCCGCATGACATTGTTACCTTACTATGAAAACAACGGGCCGCGAACCCGACAAACAATTTGCCCATCTAAGTTAGCGTGTCGTCACAAAAATCACGCTATGGAATCTTCTCATACATAAATTCGCTTACCAATCAATGTGGTACGACGGGGATCAACCGTCAAGGCGCGAACTGGGGTGATCGTCCCCAAATAGTACTATCATATGCATAAGCGTCTACCAAATCCCGGTAGTTCACAATTCATGCTAATGGGACTTTGAGTGACATAACCTAACTACTAATAATCCTTTTTATCTCGTTTATAGGGTCATAGCATCATTCGGGTCCATATCATTAAGCATACCATCGGGACTACTTGTGTTCTATTTTTATCAAAAACTAGCATGTTATCTCCCTCGCGGGTTTACAAATCATTTTATAAAACATTTAAAAGAGTGGGAGGCTATGAACTCACGTTGATAATGAAAGGCGGATTATCGGCTACGGGCGTGCTTCGGTCACGGAAACCTATATAAATAATAATCGGTCTTAGACTTTTTTCCAATGACTTTATCAAAATAAAAATATACATATGATGATTTTTGTACATATGATGATGATCAAGTGGGTTTATATATCGTTGTTTACTCATTTTAGTGTTTACGTATTGGTAACTTTTTACTAGTTTACTAGTTTTACCTATTCACCTATTTTAAGTCCAATAAGCTTATTATAAGTTCTTTAACTTGTATTATTTCATTTTATACTTATATTATCAGTATTCACACTTTACATGTTGGGCCCAAATGGGTTAAGCCCAATAAGTACTTTTTATAAGTGTTTAACTTATTTAGTCCAATTATTAGTCCAATATGCTTACTTAGCTCGTTAATGTCCGTATGTCCTATAGTTCGGGTTTTAGCGGTTTTTACTTGTATTAGATACTTATATATCAGTATATGACTTTTAAAAACTTTACATTAGACGGGTTTGATCGTCTAAGTTTTAATTGGCGAAAAACGTTAATTTTACGGTAATAGCCGAAAAAGTCGTAAAAATCATGTTTATAGTTTTTATAACTTATAAATATTATTCACTACCATTTTTATAAATTGTCCATTTATTTAACCTTATACATATTTATATAAATGAAATTCATAAGTTAGTGGGTTTTAACTTAGTTATAGCTACTGCTCACTTTAAGTTTAACTATCCTTAACAGTCCCTACAAAACAGACTATCCAGATTAGCACACTCATCTTGTTTTGATCATATCTCACTCATTTTAATGATTCCATTGCGTGACCAACTCTCACATGTGTATGACATCTTGTACTTACTGTAAACGGATTCCACCATGCATATTTATCAGTTTAAGTTTTTGTTACATACTGTTTTTATACAGCCAACAAATTTAAGCATGATTTTAGCCTTGTTTCTTATGGTTATTAATCTTTTTAAGCATATTTATCAACACTTGATCCCCACACAACATTTTTATCATCATATATTCATCATATACATATACAACAAGAAAGAAAATACATTTTATCTTTACAAAAATAACAAGAGAAAATGGAAAGGATGATCTTCTTTACCAACCAAGAGTATATTTTGTTTTTGGAAGACAAGAACTTGATGAACACCAAATGTATCCCCAAGATCATCAAATACCAAGAAAGTAGGTTGAGAAATCAGCCCTAGGACACAAGCAAATCACCTCCTTTGTTGTTAAAATGGCCACCAAGTAATCAAGGCTTCAAGGTAACTCCATAATATAGCTAGATAACAAGTATTTTGTGGCTAGAAAATATCAAAAGGGGTGTTTGTTCTTGAATATGGGACGGCAAGGGGTAGAGAGTTGAGAGAGTTTTTAGTTGATTTGCATGAGATAAATGGTGGTAAATGAGAAGGTTGATGGTTTTGTTAGTTTGGTGGGTAAAAACAAGCTTAAGTGTTAAGCTAAGCTTACACTTGTAAGCTACTAGTGTATAAAGATGCCACATCTTTGATGTGGTGTCTAGTTTGGCCGCCCTTTAAGTTAGTGCGGTGGGATAAATTATTTTTTCCAGTCCCGCTAATTTACGGGTACTCCTCGATTCTAGTTTCCTTGATTTGCGTGCCCTCGGGTCGTTTCACGAAAACGTTTTTATAAATTACGAATCAACGACACAAAACGAATCCAATAAAAATTGTCTCATAAAAAACATAGTTCAAATACATAAATACGTAATCTTAAGGTTTCTGGTTTAATCGTAAAGGACGCTAAATTATGCACGTAAGCCCAAATTTGAATCCGTAAATTGTGAGTTCATCAACCAACACAAAAATAAGTTTCAAAATATTATATGAGAAAATAATTCACTACCTGAAAATGTTAGATTGTCACAGCTTTTCCTCCTAAAAGGGATCAACGCCCTCGTGATCCATTTTATTTTGATGTCCGTTTCTTATTGAAATCGAAGAGGTGCGGATATTTCTTCCACATTTCATCCTCTCGTTCCCAAGTATATTCCGGTCCATGCTTTGAATTCCATCGGATCTTGTCAATAGGTGTAGAATCTTGATAACCTATGAATCTATGAAGTGGGTTGATGTTTTCTAGAGAGAGAAACTAGAGAGAGAAAGTGAGAGAAAAACTATGTGTATTTTATTAAGTGAAACTAGAAAGTGAACAACAACCAACCCCTTTCCAAGGAGGAAAGGGGTATTTATACTTCCAAGTCACTAATGGACTTGGGCCGGCCCATGACAAGCCCATGGACCGGTTCTTACTTAACTAAATAAGTAACTATTAACTATTTGTTAACTACGAGCTATTACAACATAAATAATATTGTGGAGTGACCGACTCTTCTAATATACGTAAAAACGTATTTCTAACAATCTCCCCCTAAGGGAGGTCACTCCACGTTACAAAGTTCTAAACCTAGCATACTATACTAAGTCTTCGTTCTTTAGCTCGTAGTCTTTTCTTCTTTTCTTTCTTTTGTTGTGAATATGTTGGTTTGATCTTTTAGGCTTTGGCTTGAGAGCATTGTTCTTTTGGCCTTTCACGTGCGATCTTTGCCTTCTTGTGAATTTTGCCTCCTCGTGACTCCATGTTCCACACACTTATGTCTTTTTGTTGAATTCTAGAAAGTTTCAGAGTTTGGTACAGCGGAAGACTTTATCTTGTACTTTCTTGAATTTTTTGCTAAACTTTGATGCAGAAAAAACATAAGCATGTGGGAACGACTTCTATAGGTACACCGCAACACCACCGTCTTTAACTGGCACACAACAACGCCACCTTCTTCAACAGGTACACAGCAACGCCACCGTCTTTAACAGGTACACAGCAACGACACGAATAAAATGGCTTTGATCATTTTATTCTAATTCGGTAGCATTTTACCTCCGGTCGGTGAAGACCGTTGGACGATATTAGATATCGTACCCGTGACGGATAGTTTCAATTAAGTAACTTCCTGACAGGATTTCGCGGGTAAACCCGTTCTCTTTATTCGACCGTCCAAAGCTGACTACGAACATAAAGAGTGAATCACTTGGATAAATTATCCTTGTGATTTGAAGCCGTCAATTCATGAAACCTGGAACAAGTGAATTTCAATTAAGATTTTCACCATCGTTGCTTTCCAGTTGTCACGAGCTCAATTCATAAAGAATCTTGCACGTCACCTACCAAGTGCTGTTTGATGTTAACACTAGAAGGATTTCCACTCGTCACTGTGATCAATAAAGAGTCACTCTGAGTGTTTTGGCAAGATCATATGATAATGCGTAGAGGCCTGGAACGAGTTTAAGTTCAATTAAGAATTAAACCACCGTTTCTTTCCAGTTTTTCACAAGATTGGTTCTAAAAGAACCGCACGTGTAACGTACCATGAGCTTGTTTGATGTTGGCTCAAGCAGGATTTCCATCTTCATTGTAATACTTACGTATTACTCGGATGTTCTGGCAATATTACAGGAATAGTGCGTAGGACTCATGAAAATCTCTTACCTTTCACAGTGTGTGAGAAAGCAAGGAATAAATGGAAAGTGTCCTAATGAGACTTTTGATGATCTCTTGGCTCTAGACACGATAGTGCGTTTTGATTTAGTGAGCGATGGCTGGAGAGGAGTGTCACCTTTTCAATATCAGTCTATTCGGAGTGAATAAACCAATAGATAACGTGTTGATCTCCGTGTGATTAAAACAAATACCTTTTGAGAGATATTTGAGTTAGCTGGGAAGGGTTGTGCATTGCATCACTGGGTCCATGATGTCTTTCTTCAATATCGAGAATCATTAACAAAAATGATCTCAATAGCATATGTATTGACCCGGTTTCTGCCTAAAGTTGTAAGGAGGGCTTCTTTCTTTACACCCTTTATCTTTACAATTCTTTTTCATTCTTCAACCCCTTCAATGCTTACCAATACGTCATAACTAGCACCTTGTTGTGATTGTTCCAGTGCTAGCTTAAGTACTTGTTCGGCATTCAGCTACGTTCACAATCTTTCTCCAACTTTCCTAGGACTTCTAATTCTATCTAGGGAATTGTCCTTGGGAAGATTCCATCGGCTCTGATGAATCATTGGACTAAACCTATTCCTACCACCCTTTTGTCACCACATTCGTCGTGAATTAAGCGTGTTTTGGTAAAGTATAGCCACCATGAAAAATCCTTGAAAATCACCTAAGGTACTTGTGATATTGAAATCAAAAGTTTTGTACCTTAGGTGTTTTGTTCATCAAAAACGCTCCCCCTTAACACGTGCTTTACACATATTAAGTTGGATTATCGTTAAGTCTTTTTCATCTTTTAGCCAAGTATCATTTAAGTCTCCTTAATCCCATTTTCTCCCCTTATCCAAAATGTTAACCATTAATATTTGGGATATTGAATGGATTAACCGGTCTTTGGGTAAAAATGAAATCGATGTTTGGCCATAGAACATGTTAATGCTCCCCCTTAAATTAATAAGGGATAGTTGTAGTGCTTCAGTATGATATATTTTGAAAGATTTAGAATCTCGTGAGAAATTCTTGAAAGATTATCATACCTTAACACTACATCAAGCCGTAAAAGCACAATATTCACAAATTTACATATTCACAATTAAAAAACCAATATAAAGTGGACCTGAAATGTACGACCCATTAGATGGATCGTTGCAGTAACTTGTGGTGCACTCCATATGGTCTACCACCAACGAACCTTTCTAATCTCCTCATCAATCTTCATTCAAGGGTTCTTGCTTCGGCAATTACGGCTGCTCTAGAATCTTGGAGCGCTTGTACTGTTGGATTAGTCATCGTATTTGCTTAAGATAAGACATGAAAGGTTGATGCACAAACAATATATAGATATATATCATTATGACTTCTAAGCATAACACATTTCAACAAGTAATTATATTAGGCAAACAACTATCAATCCAACAACTCTTCATCCGGAAGTCCTTGGAACTCTTCATCCGGAAGTCCTTCATTCGGAACTCTTCATCCGGAAGTCCTTCACTCGGAACTCTTCATCCGGAAGTTCTTGGAACTCTTCATTCGGAAGTTCACTCGGAACTTCTTCATTCGGAAGTTCACTCGGAACTTCTTCATTCGGAGTTTCATCCGGAACTTCTTCATTCGGAAGTTCATTCGGAACTTCTTCATTCGGAAGTTTCATTCGGAACTTCTTCATTCGGAAGTTTCATTCGGAACTTCTTCATTCAGAAGTTTCATTCGGAACTTCTTCATTCGGAAGTTTCATTCGGAACTTCTTCATTCGGAACTTCTTCATTCGGAAGTTTCATTCGGAACTTCTTCATTCGGAAGTTTCATTCGGAACTTCTTCATTCGGAAGTTTCATTAGGAACTTCTTCATTCGGAAGTTTCATTCGGAACTTCTTCATTCGGGAGTTCATCCGTAACTTCCTTCATTCGGAAGTTCATCCGGAACTTCCTTCATTCGGAAGTTCATCCGAAACTTCCTTCATTCGGAAGTTCATAATCTTGTTCGTCTGGAAGTTCCAAACGCAGCCTATTGATGATTATTCTAAGCGCGATTGTGAGTTTTAAGGCATGCTAAGGCAACACAACATCTTCTAATGATATTCCGAGCAAAACCCATCTAAAACCCTAATCAATTAATCCCTAATTAGGCAAACGAACCCTAATTTGATAAAGTTGATTACCCGAATCAATTAACAGGATATAATGATGAATTAGGCGAATTAAAAATCAAAGATTGATGTTTGAACCTTGTTTGATCGAATGAAACGAGCCAATTAATTTTCCACAAACACTTTTGAAAATCGTTTTGATGACGAAGATGATTTACTATTTTCTCCCCCTTAAACGATGACCCGTTTTCTATTTAAAGAGCTGTAGTCATTGTTTAAAGAGTCAAATATTGAAGAAAACATTTCCAATTAATGTCTTGAAAAGATTGATTCGTGGTGGCAATAAGATTTCTCTTATTTTGACAAATTAATGCACTGAGACGTACACTAATTCGTGTTAGACCAAGTTATAAAGTAAACTTGATCCCTTTGCATGATTTGGCTTGTAAATCCTGCCCGAGAAAATTAATTCCCGTTGTGAGCCAACGTTTTCCAAGGAAATACGTGACTTTAATATGAAAACCGGGTTGCAGTCTGAAATAACTACAAGCCATTATGGGCATGCTTTAAAAATGTACAACTTTTATACGGACTCTATTTATGGCACCGTGTCAATATTGATCGACATTTCTAAGGCCGTAAATATTATCGTACTAAAAGACATGCCCAATTTAAAAACGAAAAATATTTTTGGTTTTTCTTGATTTTATAATTTTTATGGTTTTTGTAGGTTTTATTATTTTTATGGTTTTTGTTGGTTTTATATTTTTTTTATGGTTTTTCTTGGTTTTATATTTTTGTATTTTTCTTTTGTGGTTTATATATTTACTATAATATACATGATCACGAACAAAGGATACTCTGAATAGTTTACCACCACTATTCAGCTGATTCTTCTGCCAACTCTTTGAGAGTCGCTGGAGTGAATGATTTCATGCCAAGCTTGTCGATCAAAAACTCGATTCGTCCTCGATCTAAGGCTTTGGTGAACATATTCGCCAGCTGGTACTCAGTAGTGACAAAATACAGCTCGATCACTCCGTTCTCCACCTGCTCCTTAATGAAATGGTAGAGAATGTCTATGTGCTTGACCCGGGAGTGTTGAACATAGTTGCAACAAAGGGCAATGGCGCTCTTGTTGACACAATACATCAGAATTTTGTTAAATCCCAAACCGTAGTCAGTTAATTGTGATATCATCCAAAGGACTTGAGCACAACAACCGGACATGGCGATGTATTCAGCCTCCGTGCTAGAAATTGCAGCGCTTTTCTGCCCTTTTGAAGACCAACTGATCAATCTATCTCCAAGGAGTTGCACAGATCCAGAAGTGCTACACCTCGTGTCTTGACATCCAGCATGATCGGCATCTGCGTATGATATTAAAGCAATAGAGGAATCTTTCAGATACCATAGACCACGATGAAGTGTTCCTTTTAGATACCGAAAGATCCTTTTAACAACATGTAGGTGCTTTTCGGTAGGCCGAGCCTGATACCGGGCACACATGCATACAACAAATTGCAAATCAGGCCTGCTAGCAGTCAGATATAGAAGGGTGCCGATCATCCCACGGTAAAGTTTTGGATCGACAATAGTCCCATTCCTATCTTCATCTAACTTGGATTTCTCCACCATTGAAGTGTCCACGGGGTCACAATTTTCAAAATTATATTTCTTTAACGATTCTAGAGCATATTTGGATTGATTAATAAAGATGCCTCTGGGATTTTGAGAAATCTGTAATCCTAAGAAAAATGAGATTTTTCCCATCATTGACATCTGAAAGCGTGTGGACATTATCTTCTCAAAGCGATTTGACAATTCTATGTTAGTGGCAGCAAATATTATATCAACATAAATTTGTACCAGAATCATGTCGTTGTCCTCCTTGAGAGTGAATAGAGTGGGGTCCACCTTGCCTTTGGAGAAGCCTTCCGAAATGAGATATGTTGAGAGGAGATCATACCACGCGTGTGGAGCTTGTTTCAACCCATAGAGAGCCTTCTTAAGCTTGTACACATGATTAGGAAACTCCGTGCTAACGAACCCATCCGGCTGACTAACATAGACTTCTTCCCTTAGTTCACCGTTCAAAAATGCCGTCTTCACATCCATTTGATAGACGATCATATTCATATGAGCAGCATACGCAAGGAATAGTCTAATGGCCTCCAATCATGCAACAGGAGCAAAAGATTCTTCAAAGTCTATACCCAAGGCTTGTTTATATCCTCTAGCAACCAATCTAGCCTTATTCTTCAATACTGCACCCATCTCATCAAGTTTAACCTTATAAACCCATAACAAAGTAAGGATATTAACCTTGTCAGGGAGAGGAACTAATTCCCATACTTCAAGTCTTTGGAATTCATTTAGTTCCTCCTGCATGGCTTCAATCCAAGATGATTGAGTCATAGCCTGCTGCCAATTTTTAGGTTCAACTTCAGAGAGAAATGCATCAAAGTAGCAATAGAGTGCACTCTCTTGTAATTGATGGCGTGTAGAGACTGGTCGATCTAGATCTCGAAGGACATTCCTAATTGGGTGATCTTTTGTCCATTTAGTGCTATGGTTTTTAATCCTAGGTGGTCTGGAGTGAACAATAGAAGGAGCTTCTTCTGAGGTAGACGCGGCTGAAGGGTTTTCAGGTATCGCAACACCAAAGAAAGGAAGCTCTTGCAGGTGAGCATATTCCAAATCGTGATCAATAGAATCCTCTTCCACATCATTAGGCACGAGTAGGGGTGACGATTCAGGTGTAGTTTGAGAATCACTTGGTGAAGGTGCATCCGGTTCAATGTGAATTGAAGATGCATTAGACAAAGCTTCATTTGCTTGAGCAACAACTTCAGGGATTGGAGCTATCACTACAGGTGCTGTAACTTCATCATTTGGAGGATCAAAGAATTCATCAAACAACGGTTGAAACAGTTTATCCCACTCGGGCCTTGTAGGTGGTAAAAATGATGTAGAAGTAGGATTATTGGGAACTAATCCGGAACTAATAGCACCGGTTCCCATCTCATGAAGCGCGGGTTCAGAGCTGTGTTGCTCAGAAGCCATCGCTGTCAGCTCATCGAATTCTGCGTCCATAGTTTCTACAATCTTACCAAGACGACGGTTGTAAATTCGGTATGCTTTCTTGGAGGGTGAGTAACCAATGAAAATACCTATATCGGCTTTCGGTTGTAACTTGCCCAAGTTCTCACTATTAATGTTTGGATAACAAAGAGCACCAAACACATGAAAAAATGAGACATCGGGTTGACGGTCATTTAGAAGCTTGTAAGGTGTTTTTCCATGGCGTTTCCGAATGATAGAACGGTTTTGGGTGAAACATGCAGTAGATATAGCTTCTGCCCACAAGAACAATGGAGCGTTCGCATAAATGAGCATAGTCCTAGCAGCTTCCATAAGCGTACGATTCCGTCTTTCAACGACACCGTTTTGTTGTGGAGTGCGTGCAGCGGATGTTTCATGTGAGATACCAACTCCTTCATAGTAATCACGAAGAGTCTGGTTGACGAACTCTGTTCCATTATCTGTACGAATACGGCCGACAGTAGTATTCAAACGTACCTGAATGAATTTTAGAAAAGTGATGATAGCCTTCGGTGCTTCATCCTTTGTACGTAGAAATCTAACCCATGTAAACCTGGAGAAATCATCCACAATGACAAGAATGAATTTCTTACCGCTCACACTTTCAGTTCTCATTGGCCCACAAAGATCCATATGCAAAAGATGAAGTTTTTCTTGATTGGTGTCTTCAGCTTTGGGCTTATATGATTTCTTGGTACTTTTCCCCCTTGAACACGCGGAACATAAATGATCCTTGTGAAATTTGAGCTTTGGAAGACCATAAACTAATTCGTTTTTAGCCAGATGATTGATAGCATCAAAATTAAGATGAGATAATATGCGATGCCATAACCATGACTTGGTCTTAGATGCTTTAGAGAGAAGACATACTGGAGAAGCGGCCATCATGTCTTGTAGAGACAACGTATAAAGATTTACACCACGAGATCCCTTCAACAAATCTTTTCCTTCCAAGTTGCGGATGAAACAAGTGTGTTGTCGAAAAGCAACCTCTAGGTTGGAATCACAAAACTGTCCTACTGAGAATAAATTATGACCAAGACCTTCTACATAGTATACCCTTGAAATCGTAACGTTTCCAATCTGATATTCACCATACCCCATTATCTTTGCAATATGATCATTCCCGAATTTAACCGTACCAAGAAACTTGCTGACGAAATTTCGGAGCATCGAGCGATCTCCGGTCATATGTTTTGAACAACCGGAGTCCAAATACCAGAGGATGATTTGGACCACCTGAAAATATCACCACACGAAGACAATGTAGAGGTATCGGAATCTGAGTGTTCCTTGTTATTAGCAGGTACAGATTTAATAATCTTAGATTTGCTAACTCTAGGTTTCTTAGATTTCCTAGCCTTCTTCTTCCTAGTTGGTGGTGTAGATTCTAGTTGGCTTAAATCCTGTGGTATTTCTTCACTGATAGGCACTATAGTGGGAGCTGACCTAATTAAAGGGCGCTGTTTCCATACTTGAGTGCGAGTGTGCCTAACTAAAGGATGCTCAGACCTAACCTCAATGGATGCATTCCTAGTTAAAGGGCACATTTTTCCATCTAATGTAAAGGTCCTACCAGTGGGACGCCATTGCCAGCCAACCTGGGCACGAGTTCTACCCGTTGGCTTCCATTCAAGACCATTCCTAATGGCATTCATTTCATTCACATGATCAATAAGACACAAATCATGACGTTGGGAAAACATACATTCATTACAATTCTAACAATTCAAATTAGAATTCACGAATGGTTTAGGCTTCTGCACAGGCGCAGAGCTTTTAGTCTTAACATGATTCTTCTTATTTAAAACTGAACTAACATTCCTATGGTGAGCTTCTACTTTCTTCTTTTTGGCACTACTAGTGGAGGGCTTGATCTTATCTTTCTTGAGTGGCGATCCTTTAACCTTAGTAGTCTCTTTTAATCCTGTAGAAGGCAAAGTGGGAACATTAGCAACAGATTTTAAAGGTGCCTTACTTGATTGTGCCAATGACGGTTTTGCTCCTGGAGTCTTATTAAATGGAGTTACAGCAATGGGCCTATTAGTAAGTAGTGCAGAGCCTGGTTTACATATGTATTGCAAATATGCTAAGCAATATTGAACTCGCTTAATATATTCATGAGCCGAATAATAGTAGCTACTTGAGGGATCTAAGGCATAAAGATCGTCTAAAATATCCCTAACAAGATCTACATGCTTAATGGCATTCCTCATATAATCATCGTAGGTAACCGGGTTTCTCTTATGAAGCGGGTTCTTAAAAAGCACTACTGACTTGGTTGTTGGAGCACTAGTGGACGGTGCAGAGTCGGTAGCTGAGTTATCAACAACTTCTTGTCGGGTGAGAAGAAGTGTCTCCTTTAACTCGCCCAAAACCATATTTTTGTCAATGAGCATGATGTTTAAGTCAGAGATTTCACATTTTTGGTTCAATTGTTCAACATAAGATTGTTGCTGTGCCGCATTAAAAGCGAAGCGTTCTTCTAGTGAACCATAAAGTTGAGACATTCCCTGTCTTGCATGATCCATCTCCCCTAGAATAGACGAAAGTCTAATTTCTAAGTCCTGGTTTTTTGACTCTGCGGCCTCTAGTTCCAATTTTAATGTTTCATTTGATGACACATCTCTCTTCAATCTCATAATCTCTTCCTCTAATGCCTTAACAATTGCAATCATCTTGTCACTCGTCTCAACACCGTTTTCACAACTATTTGTTATTAAAAGATCCTCATTTTGAGTTTGTTGTTTTAATTCTAAAGATATACAATGTTGTTCTAGTTGATTAAAGCGTTTTGAAAGTAAATTGTAAGAATCTTGTAGCTTTAAAAACTCAGCATTAGATTCGTGACAAGAATGATTATCTACCTCATTTACAGTATCAGCAACATTTACAGAGAGATCACAAACATCATCACATATATGCACAGCATCACAATTAATCATAGCGGATGTAAGCTCATTCGAATAATTAACATTTACAGTAGTAAGGACATCACACGAGATTACTTCGGACAATAATCGGTCATATTCGGTTAAAATATTTTCTTTTTCAATTAGTTGTAGTTCGTAAGCGGTGTCCATTTCATAAAACACTTTTTGAACTTCTCCAATTTCAAATTCAAGATTTTCCTTAAGAGATGCAAAACTTCCTTTTAGACTTTCAACAAATGGGTTGATCTCATTTTTAAACACCTCGTTCATGTGTTCGAAAGCCCATTCTCCGGCGTTTAGGCCATTTGAATTCGTACATTCCAAAATGACCTTGTCAAAATTAGTAAAGTATTAATTAATCTCTTGCAAGTTTAACCATACAGTGCTAACAGGTGGGAGATCCTTTGGAATTTCCTTAGGACCTTCCATGTTGACAAGTGTAGGAAATGTACTAGGGTTTTCTTCATTCAACATGTAGGTTGGTGCTGTAATGAGATCTTTGTCCATATGGAAGCGAATTCTAAAATCCGTTTTAGCAAGCTCCTGATTCATTTTAAAATAATCACACTCGGGATATTTTGCAGAATTGTATGACCGATCCTCATCAACTAGATCCTTACTTGTGCGATCATCTAAAATAACAATCGGTTCTAAGACCAATCCTAATTGAGTTGCATTATAAAGTCTAGGACTATGAGTCAAGGTTGTTTTGCATACCGTGGGTTAGGGGGAAGGCCTTTTTGACGTGATAAGTTAAATTCTCTAAACGAAGCATCAAATAAGTGCACTAGTTGAGAAGCAGCGTATTGTCTTAAAAGCAAATAATCTAGACTTCTAATCTTATTAGCAGCATTAATCTCCATTTCATTCTTCTTAGACTCGAGTAACTCAAAATCCGTTTGAAGTTTTTGAAAATTAGTGACTACTAACTCCTTTTCTTTAAGTTCATTAGAAAGATTTGCTCTTAAGTTTTCAATTTCTTGCAAGTGACCCATTTGTTTGTTTCGAAAGTGATCATATTCGGGATTTGTTAGAACACTAGACGAAGGCACTAATTCCAAAGTTTGAACTTTCTCGTTGCTTAAGGCAAGCTCATCAGACAAATTCTTATTCTTAGCTAGGGTTTCTAAAAGTGCAGCATTCATTTGGCTAAGTAATGTAGCAGGAACCATGACCAAATCTTGTTGAGCAGGAGTAGGCGTATGCGAAATGGCTCCCGGTTGTGATTCACTCAAAGTCTAGGGACTCACATTGATATTACTATCATTGATTGTCTCCTCATTTGAAAGACTCACCACCAAAGACTTATTCGAATCAGCACTCACTTGCACAACTTGATGTGGTTGAATACTAGCATCAGTGGTATTATCAGTGGTATTAATAAGTACCTCAGATCTCTTTTCTGGCCCTAAGCTGGAGATAGTTTCCATGAGAGCAGCCTTTGCAGATTGAAATTCATCACAGTCTGAGTCATACGCATCGAGATCATCTGCTTGGTATGCTGCATTTTGTGTGGTGACAGTGTCTTGTTCAGCAATCCCTGGATCAGCAAGAAATGCAAGCTCCTCTTCATCAAGTTCCCTTCCTTGTGCCTGAGCATTCACCAGATAGATATTCTCTACAAACCATTGACCATCCCTTCTCCTCTTGGGTTTCTTGCAATCCCTGGACATGTGTCCTTCTTCCTTGCAGTTGTAGCATGTAATCATTCTCAACTTGCCTGTGGAATTAGCCCGTGGAGCAGGATTGACCATTGGAGCCTGATTGACCGTGCGAGCATTGGTAGTTGATGTGGTAGCTCTCCCCTGATATGGTTGAATAGGCTGAACCATTACCCTGCCATTATCATTAGTAGCTTGTTGGCGAGAATTGGATGAATTCCTCAACTGATTGTTAGTCGGAGCTGATCCCCTAAATCCTCGTTTGCTTAAAGTCCTTGTGAGATAAGCAGACATAGTGGTTAACACTTCAACTGGGTCAGTTCCTTGTTTGAACACGGGAATGGGGACTTCATCATCATCATCACAATACATTGCTTAGTCATGTTGAGCTGCATAATCACTAGAGGGAATACTCATTTGATCAGGGTAGCTTGTTGGATATGTTGCATTCTCTTGATAAGAAGAATATGAAGATTGAGCATAAGGTA
The DNA here is from genome assembly GCA_025667525.1 of Glebionis coronaria. NCBI lineage: Eukaryota > Viridiplantae > Streptophyta > Magnoliopsida > Asterales > Asteraceae > Glebionis > Glebionis coronaria. The sequence continues at coordinate 231,642,499 of CM046875.1, forward strand.
CAATACTTGCTGGGTGATGTTGTGAAGCATAGTGTGGTGAAGGTGCATTGAACCGATATTGTTGCTGATGTGAGGTGGGTGGTTGTGGTAGAATCGAGTATTGGGGAAAGGTTGGTGTCATGTAAGGTGATGGATGATAGGCTTGATGTCCCAAGATATAAGGAGTGTTGTTGTGAGACAAGCTTGGTTTATTCGCCATCAAAGCTAATGAATCAGGGTACATACCTCGAGGCGAACGGTGTATGATCATATGTTTCTCATGCTGCTGAAGAAAAGCATATAGTTGATCCAAATTGCACTTATGCAAATCCCTGGTTAACTTAACATCGGTAATATACTCACCCCATTCAGCTTGAGGTAAAGTATTCAAGAATTTGGTGTTAACCTGGAATGGAGCAATCACGAGATTATATACATTCAGATCATTCATGAGAGTGGTGAATCTGAAGTAATAATCGTGAAGCGTTTCCCCTGGGTTGTACGTGAATCTATCAAACAGATCATACAACTGACATTCCCTTTCCTGTTTGGTGAGAGACGTACCTTGTAGCAACACCTTAAGACGTTCCAATAAATCCTTTGCCACCGTATACTGACTTACCATTCGATAGATGTCATGTGGAAGGGCTTGGAGAATGGTTTGAAGAGCTTTTTCGTCTGCATCTGCAACAAGTTGTTGAGCTGGAGTGAGTTCTTCAAATTCTCGTGGTCGAGTCACGTTGTTAACCACGATGGTACCATAGTCAAGTGGACCATTTAAAATTAACTTGACCATAAGCCTCCCATATACCGGTTTTCCCTTAAGGTAAGACATCATCCGGCCTTGCCATGCTTCAAAAACTTCTTTGATGAGCATTGGCGGGCGATTATCCATTCCCGTAATGACGGAAATATCTGTAAGTGATGTCATCTGAGGCATTACTGAATTCGGATTCATTTTGTTCACTTCAAAGAGACAAAGATTATCGGTTGATCGAGCAGTGAAGTAAAGCTTGTGAATTGTGTTGAGTTTTTGTTGTAAGAAACCAAGATTAAATCCTCTAAAAATCGTCGAGAAAACAAGTAAAATGACCCTTGATTCGGAACTTTTTGTTGATTCGGAAGTTTGATTCGGAAGATTTTGGCTTGGAATACCTTGATTCGGAACTTTTGGTTCAGAAGTCTTGATCCGGAACTTTCCCTTGATCCGGAACTTTTCCCTTGATCCGTAACTTTCCTTGATCCGGAACTTTCTCCTTGATCCGGAACTTTCCTTGATCCGGAACTTTTTCCTTGATCCGGAACTTTCCTTGATCCGGAACTTTTGGTTCGGAACTTCCTTGATCCGGAACTTTCCTTGATCCGGAACTTTTGGTTCGGAACTTTTGTTGATCTGGAACTTTGGTTGATCCGGAACTTTTTGGTTCGGAATTTTTCGTCCGGAACTTTGGTTGATCCGGAACTTTTTGGTTCGGAAGTTTGTCTGGGTAAACAGAAGGTTGTTCGTGATGAACAGTCGATCAAAAAACCAAGATTAAACCCAGATTTTTACCAAATAACCCAAAAAGTTTTGTGATTTCTACAATAATAAGTAAAAACTAATACTTATCCACTAATCCCAATCACAAAAACACCAAAAACACCAAGAATCAAAATGGATCTTCTTAAAGAACACTAATACAATCAAAAACTAAAAAACCACACAAATCATTACCTTAAATCACCCCATAGCTCTTGATACCAAATGTAGAATCTTGATAACCTATGAATCTATGAAGTGGGTTGATGTTTTCTAGAGAGAGAAACTAGAGAGAGAAAGTGAGAGAAAACTATGTGTATTTTATTAAGTGAAACTAGAAAGTGAACAACAACCAGCCCCTTTCCAAGGAGGAAAGGGGTATTTATACTTCCAAGTCACTAATGGACTTGGGCCGGCCCATGACAAGCCCATGGACCGGTTCTTACTTAACTAAATAAGTAACTATTAACTATTTGTTAACTACGAGCTATTACAACATAAATAATATTGTGGAGTGACCGACTCTTCTAATATACGTAAAAACGTATTTCTAACAATAGGTATCCGACTTTGTTTCAGTTGCTTTACCTCACGATCCATAACTTCTACGGGTTCTTCGATAAAATGCAACTTCCCATCTATTCGAACCTTATCCAACGAAATTTTCTCATCACTCACTGCTAGACATTTCTTCAGGTTAGATACATGGAATGTGTTGTGAACACCATGAAGTTCTGGGGGTAACTCTAGTTTGTAAGCCACCGGACCTACTCTAGATAAATCTTATAACGCCTTTCCATGGCGATACTTTCAACATTACTCGGTCACCCACTTTAAACTCCATTGGCTTCCGCCGCACATCCGCGTAACTTTTCTGTCTACTACGGGCAGTCAACAACCTATTCTTAATCTGCACTATCATCTCCGTAGTCTCCCGGATCAATTCCGGTCCCGTGAGCTGGGTATCCCCAACATCACTCCGACATACAGGAGATCTACACTTCCTACCATACAAAGCTTCAAACGGTGCAGCCTTAATACTAGAATGGTAACTATTGTTATACGAAAACTCTGCTAACGGGAAATGTTTATCCCAATTCTTACCGAAGTCTAACACATAAGCTCTCAACATATCTTCTAGTGTTTGTATCGTCCTTTCACTTTGCCCATCAGTCTGGGGGTGATAAGCAGTGCTCATGTCGAGATTCGTTCCCAAAGATCTTTGGAGAGATTTCCAAAAATTCGATTCGAATCTAGGATCTCGATCTGAAATGATCGATACAGGCACTCCATGCTTGCATACAACATTCTCAAGGTATTTACGAGTCAGCTTCTCCAGTGAGAACTGCTCTTTAACCGAAATGAAGTGTGCTGATTTGGTCAGTCTATCGACAATGACCCAAATCGAGTTGTTTCTAGATGATGTTCTAGGAAGCTTGGTGATAAAGTCCATCGTATTTCGCTCCCACTTCCATTCAGGAATCTTTGGTTGTTGAAGTAGTCCTGATGGCTTTTGATGTTCCGCTTTGACTCTAGCACAAGTCAAGCATTGAAGAACATACATAGCAATATCATCTTTTAAATTTGGCCACCAGTACAACTTCTTTAAATCATGGTACATCTTATCAGATCCCGAATGAATGGAATACTTAGATTTATGGGATTCTAACATAATCAACTCTCTTAAGCCTCCAAACTTAGGTATCCACATACGACCTCTTAAGCATTTCACTCCATCAGCTCTAACCACTAAAGGATCTCCTTCTCCTCGGAACCCTTCATTAACAAAATTTTCTTTCTTACAAGCTTCTATTTGCGCATTTCTAATTTGCTCAGGCAAATTATTGTGCACGGTCAAGACTAGAGAATACACCCTGATGGGCTCTCTATCTTCCCTGCTTAATGCATCGGCAACAACATTGGCTTTTCCTGGGTGATATTTTATATCACAATCATAATCGCTTAACAGCTCTATCCATCTTCGTTGCCTCATGTTCAATTCCTTTTGATCGAGAATATACTATAGGCTTTTGTGATCGGTGAATACCGTACACTTGGTGCCATACAGATAATGTCTCCACAACCTAAGAGCAAATACTAAAGCTCCTAACTCAAGATCATGAGTAGTATAATTCTCCTCATTCTTCCTTAATTGCCTAGAAGCATAAGCTATCACTTTCTCTCGCTGCATCAAAACAGCTCCATAGCCTCTAAGAGATGCATCACAATACACTACAAAATCTTCACTCCCGTCGGGTAATGATAAAATTGGTGCACTACATAATTTTTGCTTCAATGTTTGAAATGCTCCATCTTCATCACTTCCCCAAACGAAAGGTTTATTTTTCTGGGTAAGCTTAGTCAAGGGTTTAGCTATCAAAGAAAATTCTTTAATGAATCACCTATAATAGCCAGCCAATCCTAAGAACTGTCGCACTTCCGTTGGCGTTGTCGGTGGAGACCAATTCTTAATGGCTTCAACCTTTGCAGGATCAACATGAATTCCATCTTTGTTAATCACATGACCAAGAAAGTGCACAGAATCTAACCAGAAATCACATTTCGAAAACTTAGCATACAACCTTTCATCCTTCAACAAATTCAAAAGAATCCTTAAATGTTCTCTATGTTCATCTTCATTCATAGAATAGATTAGAATATCGTCAATAAACACAATCACAAATTAAGTAGGGCTTGCACACTCGATTCATTAAATCCATGAAAACCGCAGGTGCGTTAGATAACCCAAATGGCATTACTTGAAATTCATAGTGTCCATAACGAGTTCTAAATGCAGTTATAGGAATATCCTCTTCACGGACGCGAATTTGGTGATATCCTGACCGCAAATCTATCTTAGAATACACACTAGATCCTTGTAGTTGATCAAACAAATCATCAATCCTAGGTAAAGGATATCGATTTTTAATTGTCAACATATTCAGTTCCCTATAATCAATGCACATACGGAAAGATCCATCCTTCTTCTTAACGAACAAGACTGGAGCTCCCCAAGGCGACGAGCTCGGTCGAATAAAACCTTTATCAGACAACTCCTTAAGTTGCTCTGATAACTCCTTTAATTTAGAAGGGGCTAAGCGGTAAGGCACACGTGCCACCGGTGCAGCACCAGGAATTAAATCGATTCGAAACTCTACTTCCCTTATCGGTGGAAGACCGGTTAAATCTTTAGGAAATACCTCAGGAAATTCACAAATAATAGGTACATCTTCCAATCGTTTCTCCCTAGACTCATTCTCGGTTACTTGAGCTAAGAATAACTCACAACTGTTCCTGATGTACTTTTGGACTTTAATACATGAAACGATTATCAAACGGTATTCACCTCGATTACCATCAATTACTAACGTTCTATTCCTAAGAGGAATCTTAACCTTCTTCTCTCCACATAAAATAGTAGCATTATTCAATGACAACCAATCCATACCAATAATAATATCAAAACTACCTAATTCTATAAACATCAAATCAATCGGAAAGGAATAGTTCAAGAGATTTAGAGAGCATCCTTCTAATAGCTTATTAGTTTTCACTAATTTACCATTAGCCAATTCCACCTCGTAACTGGTATTTATCTCAACAGGTTCAATGTCAATAAGGGCACTAAATTTAGTGGATACAAAGCTCCTATCAGCACCCGAATCAAATAAGCAACAACATAATGATTGTTGAGTAAAAACGTACCGGTAACGACATTTGGATCCTCTTTCTTCACCTCAATTGTTCCAAGTTGATAGATACCACATTGGGGGTTTCTTCCAGGTACAATCGCTTTCAACTTGGGGCATTCCGATTTCCTATGACCTTCTTCGTTACAGTTGAAGCAAATGGTTCCCTTCTTACACCTTTCAACCTTGTGTCCAAGCTTTCCGCAATTTCGGCACTTCCAGCAATCGCCAACATGCCTCTTGTTGCCACACTTAGGACATCTATCATCGTTGCACGGTGTGTTGTTGGTAAGAGCATTTGCATTCCCCTTTCTCTGGTTCTGACGGCGATTGAAATTCTTCCTATTATCACCTCTATCTACACGATCACCATCACCCTTTCTTTTCTCACCAACACGGGCTTCATCTTCCCTATCCTGAATTATTTGTCCAATGAGTTGGTAAGCCATTCGAACAACATCATCAATGGTCAGTGGTTTAGATGATGTCACATCCCCCCGGATATTCTTGGTCAACCCTTTAATATATTGCTCAATTCGGATCTCTTTGGGTTCTACCAATCGAGGACATAGCAAGGCCAACTCATGGAATCGGTTTGTGTAACTATCAATGTCCACACCTTTCATTCTCAGATGAATCAACTCTTGTTCTAACCTAATAATCACACTACGGGGACAAAACTCCAAAGTCATCCACTTCTTAATTTCAGCCCAAGGAGTAGCATTAGAAGCATCAATACCCATGAAAGCAATTCTCCCGTTCCACCAAGTCAACGCACGATCTTTAAGAGTAGCCATAGAAAAAGTCACCTTATCTTCCTCCTTACACTTACTAATCCGAAACACCGACTCAATATTCTCAATCCACTGGCTTAATCCAACAGCACCTTCAGTTCCATTAAAAGGTAAAGGTTCACACTTCATGAACGTCACATAAGTACAGCCACCAACTTCAGGTGCATTAGTTCCAAGTCCTCCTACATTTCCTCCAGCATTAGCATTCACATTATTAGCATTCACATTCACATTATTACCGCCAATTCCACTACCGCCAGCTCCACTACTGCCAGCTCCACTACCGCCAGCTCCACTACCGCCAGCTTCATTTCTAGCATTTGCCATAAATTCAGTCATAGATGCGGTAACTTGCTCCGTAATAATCCTAGGTACATCATCCTCAGTCATAGCTTTCTTGGGCGGCATAGTTCTATAATTTCACAATTTCAAAGTATTAAGCATTCACCCAATCGAGGGAATCATATAATATGGATTGAATTCATAATCAAGATACAAATAAGGCACAATATGGAATTCAAGACAAGATACATATTTCATTCGATTTGAAACAAAAGCATTAGTTACATCCCATATCAAAGTTTCTAGCACTATACACAATCATAATTCGTGCCAAGTCTACTACTACCAAGTCGGTTTAGTCAAAGCTACAAAAGTACAGAAGATACAAAGGTCACTACTAAATACAGACTGGTCTACTGAGAACCACCAGATGGTCCATCATCCATCGTCTTCTGTATCTTTGTCGGACCATCACTAGACACATCTTCAGCTGGGCGCTTACGGATCACTCCTCTTTCAACCATGTCAGCATAAAATCTACTATTCCAACTTACGGATATATTCAACTCCTTTTCAGCTTTCGCACGCATCGCACAAGCTACACTCAACTGAATATCCATAGAATTCACCTTTTTCTTCATAGCAACAAACTCACCACTTTCTAACACCGATAACCTCCTAAAAGCCTCATTCAGACCACGCTCTACATCAGTCAAATCCAAACTAAGCAATTCCCGCTCTTTCTCGCCAACCTTAGTCTTCGACTCCAAATAAGCAACTTGAGTCTGAACAACACCTAATCCAATCTCTGTCATACTACTCTTAACACGGGAAGCATCTAGATCACGTCTCAAGGCCCATGGTGCAAGACCATCAATATGAGTAGCCTCTCGAGTACTAAACGACTCTCCTATCACACGTCTATGAGTAGCAACACCATCAGTACCGTCAGGTGCATTATCATCCTCATCCTCCTCTGATTCAGAATCAGATTCAGACGATTCAGACATTTCATCCCTAGGGAGCTCAACCTCAGAATTAGACAAGTAAACTGGTGGGGGTAAAGGCTCGCCCTCTGGAACATCATAAGGGTAAATAAGCTCGGCTTCCTCATCGTCATCAATCTCATCGTCTATACCTATATCCTCCTCGACATCCTCGTCGTCAATCTCATCATCTAAATTATCTAACCCAATCTCATCATCATTCTCAATAACAACATTATCAATCTCATTTTCTACCATATCAACCTGAGGGGCAATCTGATCTCCTAGTCCTATCTCGGGCTAGGGATCCTCAAATGGATCCTCCTCATCATCCATATCATAATCTACTAAGTCTAAATAAGGATCATCATCTACATTAGGTTCGGGAATAGCATGGTTCTCTACAGGAATATTAGGGTCAGCCATGACAATCTGAATTTATATATATCTCGTATTAGGATAACATACTATTTAAACAATTACATACTGAAACCACGATATATACATATATATAAATTAAGTTATATATATCAAAATATATATCTTCTCAATAGGGCTTGTTGGTAACGTCGGAGATCTCTGGCACCGTTATAGTCAAAAGATTTTTCAAATATTTTCTCAAATGTTCATAGTTAAAAGATTTTGAAAAGTTTTCTTTAAAACCTTGGTTTTTAAAATCTTTTGTTCTCTATAACGAGAGCTCTGGTACTAAACTGTAACACTCTCAATTTTTGTATCGGTACAGCGGAAGGGTCTTTTAGAGTGTTACAGGATAGCACAATAACTCCAATCATAGACAACACATAAAAATGGTTGTACAAGGTTCAACATACATTCATTCGATAAAAAGTTTTAAAGTGTACAACAGGTCCCAAATTATACAGGTCATTAAGTTTACAAAACATAGATCAAATGAACATTTTTAATATTATGTGGGCCATCAGATTCGATCTCCATCCGGATTACCTTCAAGCACCTGAGATAAAAACATGCAAAAATCATATCAGCGAATGCCGAGTGAATTCATAGAGTTTAATAGAACCATTATATAAAACAATCGTTGAAATCAGAACACAAGTATAATATCGGAAGTAAGTCCTCGTATTGCTAGTCAGGCAATATATAAATCAAGCATACATCTTAAACCGTCCATGAGACCGTAGCCTCAATATTACCATTATAGGTAATATTATTATCGTTATTCATATCGTTATAGGATCATATTAGATTCATTTGGATTATTATTAGCCGCATGACATTGTTACCTTACTATGAAAACAACGGGTCGCGAACCTGACAAACAATTTTCCCATCTAAGTTAGCGTGTCGTCACAAAAATCACGCTATGGAATCTTCTCATACATAAATTCGCTTACCAATCAATGTGGTACGACGGGGATCAACCGTCAAGGCGCGAACTGGGGTGATCGTCCCCAAATAGTACTATCATATGCATAAGCGTCTACCAAATCCCGGTAGTTCACAATTCATGCTAATGGTACTTTGAGTGACATAACCTAAATACTAATAATCCTTTTTATCTCGTTTATAGGGTCATAGCATCATTCGGGTCCATATCATTAAGCATACCATCGGGACTACTTGTGTTCTATTTTTATCAAAAACTAGAATGTTATCTCCCTCGCGGGTTTACAAATCATTTTATAAAACATTTAAAAGAGTGCGAGGCTATGAACTCACGCTGATAATGAAAGGCGGATTATCGGCTACGGGCGTGCTTCGGTCACGGAAACCTATATAAATAATAATCGGTCTTAGACTTTTGTCCAATGACTTTATCAAAATAACAATATACATATGATGATTTTTGTACATATGATGATGATCAAGTGGGTTTATATATCCTTGTTTACTCATTTTAGTGTTTACGTATTGGTAACTTTTTACTAGTTTACTAGTTTTACCTATTCACCTATTTTAAGTCCAATAAGCTTATTATAAGTTCTTTAACTTGTATTATTTCATTTTATACTTATATTATCAGTATTCACACTTTACATGTTGGGCCCAAATGGGTTAAGCCCAATAAGTACTTTTTATAAGTGTTTAACTTATTTAGTCCAATTATTAGTCCAATATGCTTACTTAGCTCGTTAATGTCCGTATGTCCTATAGTTCGGGTTTTATCGGTTTTTACTTGTATTAGATACTTATATATCAGTATATGACTTTTAAAAACTTTACATTAGACGGGTTTGATCGTCTAAGTTTTAACTGGCGAAAAACGTTAATTTTACGGTAATAGCCGAAAAAGTCGTAAAAATCATGTTTATAGTTTTTATAACTTATAAATATTATTCACTACCATTTTTATAAATTGTCCATTTATTTAACCTTATACATATTTATATAAATGAAATTCATAAGTTAGTGGGTTTTAATTTTACATTTTATACTATATAATTTGAGTGCTTATATAATAGTATTAAACATTAATTCTTCAAAATCTGATTTTTATTTTCATATTCACCATTTTTATCATATCGAGAGTTCTATAATTAATTAGAAGCTCATTTTTGGATGGCATGAACTTCATATTATGTGCTACAATTAACTTAGTTATAGATACTGCTCATTATTAGTTTAACTATCCTTAACAGTCCCTACAAAACAGACTATCTAGATTAGAACACTCATCTTGTTTTGATCATATCTCACTCATTTTAATGATTCTATTGCATGGCCAACTCTCACATGTGTATGACATCTTCTAATTACTGTAAATGGATTCTACCATGCAAATTTATCAGTTTAAGTTTTGGTTACATACTGTTTTTATACAGCCAACAAATTTAAGCATGATTTTAGCCTTGTTTCTTATGGTTATTAATCTTTTTAAACATATTTATCAACACTTGATCCCCACACAACATTTTTATCATCATATATTCATCATATACATATACAACAAGAAAGAAAATACATTTGACCTTTACAAAAATAACAAGAGAAAATAGAAAGGATGATCTTCTTTACCAACCAAGAGTATATTTTGTTTTTGGAAGACAAGAACTTGATGAACACCAAATGTATCCCCAAGATCATCAAACACTAAGAAAGTAGGTTGAGAAATCAGCCCTAGTACACAAGCAAATCACCTCCTTTGTTGTTAAAATGGCCACCAAGTAATCAAGGCTTCAAGGTAACTCCATAATATAGCTAGATAACAAGTATTTTATGGCTAGAAAAGATCAAAAGGGGTGTTTGTTCTTTAATATGGGACGGCAAGGGGTAGAGAGTTGAGAGAGTTTTTAGTTGATTTGCATGAGATAAATGGTGGTAAATGAGAAGGTTGATGGTTTTATTAGTTTGGTGGGTAAAAACAAGCTTAAGTGTTAAGCTTACCTTACACTTGTAAGCTACAAGTGTATAAAGATGCCACATATTTGATGTGGTGTCTAGTTTGGCCGCCCCTTAAGTTAGTGGGGTGGGATAAATTATTTTGTCCCATCCCGCTAATTTACGGGTTCTCCTCGATTCTAGTTTCCTTGATTTGCGTGCCCTCGGGTCGTTTCACGAAAAACGTTTTTATAAATTATGAATCAACGGCACAAAACGAATCTAATAAAAATTGTCTCATCAAAAACGGAGTTCAAATACGTAAATACGTAATCCTAAGGTTTCCGGTTTAATCGTAAAGGACGCTAAATTATGCACGTAAGCCCAAATTTAAATCCGTAAATTGTGAGTTCATCAACCAACACAAAAATAAGTTTCAAAATATTATACGAGAAAATAATTCACTACCTGAAAATGTTAGATTGTCACATAACACGTTGGAAAAAAGGGTAATATACCGTAGTTATGGGTAGATGGAATTTGGAACGTGGACTAGAGTTCACGTGGGAACGGGAAGGATTTATGAGGAGCAAGTATCCTCAGCTAATTGATAATGACGATCCTAAGGAGTAAATCTCGGGACGAGATTTCTATTAGGAGGGAGTGATGTGACAACCGTGGTTTTGAGGTTCGTCACTTGGTCTTATTTTAAGGTTAATTTATGTGTGACTATGTGATTTGCGTATTTACATGTTATTTTGCGTGAACGAGTTTGGTGTGGATATCGCTTACGGGTATAAAGTACTCATAAGTAAATCGAGGAATGGTTATTTCATGTTCATGAGCTCACAAATTAGTGACTATGAAATGAAATGGTGTTATTTTGGTGTTTTACGTATACGTATAAGTATTATAGTAAATCGTATTTTTTTTTTACGATTTAGGGTTTATCATTTAGAGGTCTCGGGTAAGGTGTTTAGTCATGTAAGTATTTTTCGGGGTGGTTTTAAGTCATTTAGGACTTAGTTATAAAGTTTATTTCGAAATTTAAGATTTTTTTTAAAACTGTATATTTTACGTTTTTTCGGTATACGCGAAAAATTGACTAGTTTTACGGTTTTAAGGTTTCAGAGGCTTTAGGATCTGAAATAAATTAAGGTAAATTAAGGTATTATTAATAACATAATAATAAGTAATAAAAAGAAAAAAAATAAAAAAATATATATGAATCGGGTTTTAAACCGACTAGAAAAGAAAAGAAAGGATAATGGGCCAAAAGACCCAACTTGAGCCCAATTTGGAAAAACCTTTTTAATAAAACATATAAATACCATGTTTATATCACAAAAATCAGTTTTTTATTAATGTTCTCTCCTTTTGGCCGAATTTTTACAAGCCCTTATTTAGTCATCAAAAATAATTTTTTTGAAGATTTGAGGTAAAAATCTTGATTTAATTCTTATAGTTTTCTTGTTTTATAGCATTAAGGCTTCAAGTTTTATGTAATCAATTTATATGATGGATTAGAGTTATTAATAGATCTGTAATGAGGGGTTTTATAACAATTAACATGATTAGGATAATGATTGGTGATTATTAGTGATGTTAATTAGGGTTTAATCATGTTTAAATTCGTTTTTAAAAACTGAGCAGATTTTAAGTCACTTGTTTTGATCATATCTAGAGTTATACAAACTCTTATTTTGTGATCCAAGCATCCCTAAATAGGTAATTGAAGTGTCTTTCAAATGCAAGAAACTAGAACTAAATTGGAGGTCGGGAGGTGGGTCAAAAACAGGTTATAACAGTCGGAGGTCAAAACAGTTTTGAAATCAGTCGGGTTTAATTTAACATTTTAAGGTGATTGGGGTATTTAGGAGTACACTTGAGCCCTATAATGAGCATGGGTGTTGGTTTGTATATTAAATAAGAGACCTGAAGGGTGGATAAGCAAATGGGTTAGGGTAAGACCCCCTTAATCATAACAAACTTTTTGTATGTTCAAAATCGGTAAAATGGGGATAAGCAGAAGTGTATATATATATATATATATATATATATATATATATATATATATATATATATATATATATATATATATATATATATATATATATATATATATATATATATATATATATATATATATATATATATATATATATATATATATATATATATATATATATATATATATATATATATATATATATATATATATATATATATATATATATATATATATATATATATATATATATATATATATATATATATATATCGGGGCCTTAACAGTAGCTTTATGGTTGGGGAAAAAGGGAGGAGTTAGCTACATATGTAAGGGCATAGGGTTTCTTTTACAGAGATCATGGGTTTGGTTAGGCGGGCGTTTGGCTTATAGTTAGAGACCTAAAAACCGGTACTGTTTTGGGTAAAATGTTAACGGGGCAAGTTATGAACTAAACTAAGTTAAGAGCTTTATAGAGGGGTGTAATGAGATGCTTAGAGAGTATAAATGAGGTATATATATGGTAGAAGGTTAGATGTCCATCATGGGTTGATGAGCCATCTTAGTGTTTGGTTCATGTTTTGATTGTGTGCTTTTGTTTGTTAGCTTTTTGCTAGTGCGCGGATTTTTGGAGAAGCTCAATCAGGTGAGTTTCATCGTCCCATATCTTTTAATGATTTTGACTTCCAGATGGGATGGAAGAGACACTGTTTGGTTTTTGTAACTAATGCTGTGAATGTTTTTATGGTTTGTGATGGACTTGTGTGTACACTTATGTGATTAACTACTATGTGATTCTTGATTGTGTTTATTATTTGGACCGGGGGACACGTACCGTCTCAGTTATTGTGGTTTGACATGGTACCAAGGGGATGTTGACAAGGCGGGGCCTTGGGGAGGTACATAGATGTGTGAGCATCTATGGGACCAATGGATAATGACAAGGCGGGGCCTTGGGATTGGTACATAGTTCTATAGGAGCCTATGGTTCCATGGTGTTTGGTAAGACTGGGAGCCGTGGATTTTATTTGGAATGATTGATCTTGAATGTTAGTTGTTAATGCATATTTGTAGCACATTGTCCATATGTTTAGTGGTTTATGGTGGTTCACAGCTTATTCTAATCTGTTTTCGGTTGGAGTCTAAACCTATGACTCTCACCAACTTTATGTTGACGTGTTTTAGTGTCTCTTTCAGGTGATAAAGTGGTTAAGCGTGAGAACATATGTGGCTAGTATTGGAGTCGCGTAGGAATGCATTTAGAAGGAGATCCCCGTTCCTTCTTAGTTTATTTTTCTATTTGTTTCAATAAGTGATACTATGAACCTATATGTTGATTTGTTTGTGTTATTTGTTTGTCTTGGGTAAGAGGTAGGACTGTTACCTACTTACCTAGACTTCTGCATTGATGAGATATTTTCATAACATTTGTGTCACCTTTTATGACATTTTTAATTCATATAGTTCTCTCTATAGACACGTTGTTGTTGTGATGATATCCATACGTTGCACCCCATATTCCGCCATGGTGGGGTGTGACAATAAAACATACTCAAACTAACCCATTCATAATCCTCAAGTTCACACATACACAAGTAGATGGTCTAAATTTACAACCTCTTATATTTCTCATGTGAGGTTTAGAAACTTTGAATGTAAAAAATGTCTATTTTAGGAGTTTGATATGCGTATTAGCGTAATTTGTAAACATTGGTGAAGTTAAAGGTTTTTTCTTCTTAATAGCTGAGGAATGTTATACTATTACCGAAACAAATAAGCAAACCATATGTAACTTGAAATATCAATGCACATTAAGATCATCTATTAGCATCTGAATTTGAAACCATCTGTAAGTTGGGATGTCAGAAGAGTTTTAGAATTTTGTCTCTAAACTAAATTTGAGATATTTATAAAATACATCATCACAAGTGTCAGTTCATGCATGTAAATAAGATTATTAATAACTGGGCTTTTACCTAGTAAGAAAATTATCGTTGTTCCAGTCTCCTCGAATTGAAAAATGGATTAATGTGCGACTCAGCTGTTATTGGTGAAGAAAAATATTTGTCGTTGTAGTAAAAGGGGAAAGTGCACAAACTTTAAAGTAAATGGCTGTAATTTAAATCTAAACTAATTGAAAATAATTGACGAGAAATTTAAAGCGCGACGAAAAATTAAAAGGCACTAAAAGTAAATAACGCAAACTTAAAACTATCCTAAAGGAAAACTCAAACTAAGGAAAGCTTAAAATGAATCTAGGCAAGTAAACTTAAAGTGCGACTAAGGAAAAAGGCGGGAAAAGTAAAGATTAAAAATTCAAACTTAAAAACAGAAACTTAAAATAACCTGAAAACAGCTCATTCGGAATATTAGCTAAAAACCTTCATTCGGAATAGTCAAACAAATCACTCATCTGGAATAACTGGTTGGTTCGGAATATGGCCTTGATGCGGAATAATCAAATAGAAGCCTTCATCCGGAATAAATCCTTTATTCGGAATATGTCACTTACCCGGAATAAATTCTTTATTCGGAATAATTGCTGCTGATTCGGAATAATCCACTGATTCGGAATAGTACATTTATTCGGAATATTGCCTTGATCCGGAATACTGATTATTCCGAATGAAGGACCTTGATTCGGAATATATGTTATTCCGAATGAACACCTTTGATCCGGAATAAGTTGCTTGGTTCGGAATATCTGCTTTATTCGGAATATTCACTGATCCAGAATGTTTTTAGACTGAGACCTTCATTCGGAATAACAAGTTGATCCGAAATAAATGCCTTGGTTCGGAATGACCACTTGATCCGGAATAACTTGGGCAACAACAATAGCGAAGAACACGGGAAACAAAAATAACACGAATCTAACCAAAACTAATCAAATCAAACCAAAAGATTAAACCAAAACAACCACTAATGATCTAATAACAATAACCTATCAATCCAAATCAATAAAACTAACAATACTAATCAAAATAATCAAAACCCACTTGATTAATTCAATAAAAACTAAATAACATAAACATGAACATAAAGCATAAAGATTAAAGATTTATCAAGAAAGGTAGATAGGAGATTAATAACAAAAGTAAAGATTCAATAACAATAAAAAAGAAACTTACTTGAAATTAAAGGAAATTAAGGTGTAAGACAATTAAGTAAATGACATGAATTTAAAGAACAAGTAATTAAAATGGTGGAAGAACTAATTGTCACTATTAGCCAACAAAACAAATGAAATGAACTAATGGCCCATTTATAGGAGGAGGAGGTGATTAGTGGAAGGAAGCTTCCTCCTCTCTTTCTTCTTTCTTTAATTATCTTTAAGTCCTTGTCTTCTTAATTCTTCGACTTTTGTCTCGGGATTAATAAACTCATCTTGTAATTTCTTCAATAAATTAGACTTGAGTTCTTCGGCTTTTAGTAAACTTCCGTCTTTTGACTTTTTCTTCGATAAATCTTCAGAATTGGTCTTGGACTTCCGTTCTTTTTTCACTCTTGATTTCTTGACTTTGTCTTTTGTCTTTTTCTTCGATAAAAGCCAGTGAAAGCCGTGTTTTCTTCCCTTTTAACATTTTGATCCTAAAATCACAACAAAAACACAAACCACGCATAATTCCGACATTTACGACATAAAATACACGTTTTGGCCTGGTTATTATCGTAATTAAGTGGTAAAAGGATGGGTGTTTACACACCTATCAAATCCCCTACACTTGACCATTGCAATGTCCTCATGCAATACATTAGTTACAAAGCACGTTTTACATTTTCCATCATAATCAATCCATATTGGCCTTTATTAAAGAGATAGAAAATTATAAACATTCAAAGGAAGAAAGTAAGTAAAGAAATCAAAGACATACCTTAGGGTTTTGGAAATGTCATGAATGATCATCATCCTCAAGTTTTCACATTCTCCAAACCAAGCTTAAAAACGAGATCATTGTTATTATAAGTTAGCAAACTAACACGAACTCATGTGAGCCAATTATTTACTTAGACTCCCTTATTCCTAGGTGTATCTCTTATATTTTATTATTGTCTTGAATGATCACGAGGATGCATTGTTGACTTATTTCGATAGTTATTTAGGCTGAAAATAAAGTGGGACGATTTAATCAATAGTTAGATAAAGGACAAAATCTTTTAAAACTGCTTCTCGGGACCTCATAAAGTTCATATCTTGGCATAACTCGCTTCGCGATTTGAGACCTTTCTCGGACCGATATTTGGCAGCGACTTTATACTTCAAATATTGAGAGACGTTCATGAAATAATGGCCTTCTCTTCATAATAGGAATTTCTTCACTTGAAGTTTTTAGAGATTCTTCATACTTGGACCACGACTTCTTCATTTTTCTCCAATCTTTATATTGGATTTTGATATACAACGATCCGCCTCCTTTTAAGACTTGGATCTATTTATCCTCATACCTTGTTAGGGCCTTTTTGGATAGATATCTCCTTGATCTTTACGGGAGTATTTGCTTTTCGTCGTGTGTCTTGATCCTTCATATTGATTTTTGATAAATGATTCTTCACATCACTTGGGATCTTTAGCAACAAAATGTAGCCCTCATGCCTTGTTAGGGCCTTTTCGGACTCGCCAATATTCGCATCCCGCTTCAATAAGTTATGCCTTGGCTATGAGCTCTAATCCATACCGAGCTACTTTTAAACGATCTTGGGCTAGAAGCTAAGTAACTTTTCAAATCGTACAACCTTATTTATTGCAGATAAATTTATTAGCAAGCGATGGGAGAATAGGCTTATAATCAATTCACATAAATTCACGAAAGAGTACCAAACTTATAATTGACTCTATCATCTCTCGTTCTCCATTATTTAAAATCTCAAGGAATGAGACGCGTGGATGCTTAGCCTATTAAATCAAAGTTTTGGGTTTTCGAGTCATTTATAGGATCTTGCAAATTCTTAGACTTTTTCAAGTTTAGAAATCGCATTTTAAAGTTCCCTTGATAAACGACTCTCTAGGATCAGTTATAGGAACTTGCGAAAAGTTCTTGTTCTTAACCCGTGAGAGTTAAGACTTTCGCGTTTTATAGCTCCCTAAATAAAAGCCTAGCAAAACTTGACTTAAACACGTTAAGGATACTAGCTAGAGTAAACTTAGATAAGTAAACTCGGGTTGAGTCAAAAGATTCACAACGTTTAAAAATTAAAACCAGTTTATTAAAAATTTATTCTAACAAAGAAAGAAAATAACTATACAAAGGTAACACTACTAGGCCAAAATAGATCAAAAAATTTGAAAAATGTCGAAAAATTGATTTTCCGGTTAAAATGAGGACAAATACAAGAAAAAGGCCACTTAACTTCGATAGAAGTCCCCCCTACACTTGATATAAACATTGTCCTTAATGTTTAAGAATGTGGGAGTAAACTCCCCTACACTTAGGACATTGTGCACGTTATTTAAATCTCGCTAAGGAAAAGACAACTAAAGAGATTCCTATTTTAATATAGAGAAATATAAAATAGTGAATCAAAAATAGTTTAGGATAGAACCGGGTAGACGGAAACACGGAATCACGGGTCGTCAAAAATCATCAAGAGTGGATCATTGAAAGCTCGAATCCCTGAATATGAGAAGAGAGGAAATAGAAAATACCAATGGGCCCCCCTATACATAGGATAAAGATAGCTAAAAGATAGATACTTGGGTTGCCTCCCAAGAAGCGCTTGATTTTTGTTCACCGAGTCGTGAGCCTGACTCGACCTTGATTAGTATAGGAAGAAGCATGAAACACATTCATCGAGATCAAAAACATAGTTTTCGTCCATCAAATAGCACCAGCTTAAGGCGAGCAAGGCAAGCCAAAGAAGAGTAGGCAAGGTTTAAGCAAAGATGGAGCACGATGGTAGCAAGGGTGAAGAGGTGCAAGCATATCTTCAGTAGTTCCAAAAATCTTTCCTTTTATTTCATCAGATGGATACTGAGATGGCTTAAAGATTCCAATACCGGGGTCGAACACCTTTTCCTTTAGGGGAAAATAGCACTCAGGCTCAACAGAATTTGAAGAAGATCCACTAAGAAAATGCACAACCTCGTCCTCAGAAGGTGGACAAAGAGGTGTCAAAACATACGTGCTGTGGATGTTGGTGTCGTCCGGTTTCTTCTCCTTTGAAAGAATTTTTTTCAAATCCGTAGAAGGATGAAGACCATAATCATCAAAGTCTAAAGGAGGGGCATCACTCTCATGAGGGAAGTATGTATTAAGAAAAGTAGAAAAGTCTTCCTCAAATGAGTAGTCATCTAAAGTAGGATCAAGTGATGTAGGCGGAGGATCTTCATCATGAGAAGAATCACTCGAAAGAGTATCAGCCTCATCAAAATCATCATAAGTGGGCATGTCGGGATACTCGGAAGTAAAATCATCATAATCATCCCCATCGGAACTAGAATCATCATCATAAGCATCATAGATCGGTGGAGAATCATATATGGGTGAAGGTTCCAAATTGGAGAGAGAATCATCCACATCATCTTGAAACAGTGGATTATCATTGCAAGAATCGAATAGAGGATTGTTGTAGACGACAAAATCATCGAGCACATTAATCATATTCGCCGGTTCTCTTCCATAGGATTTGCTTGTAAGCTTCCCCATTTCAAAAACTTGTGCATCATCCCCGACTCTTAAGATGAGTTCACACTTATCCACATCTATTAAAGCTCTACCGGTTCTCAAAAATGGGCGTCCAAGTATTAACGGAATACGAGTGTCCATTTCATAATCAACAACGACGAAGTCGACCGGAAAAGTGAATGTGCCAACTTTAATGAACACATCTTCGGCAATACCAACGGGGTAAGCGAGAGTGCGATTTGCAAGCTCAAGAGTCATCTTCGTTGGTGTAAGGTCGGGCAATGATAACTTTTTCCAAGCGCTGAAAGGCATCAAATTAAAACTTGCCCCGAGATCGGCTAAGGCAGTAAATTTGTCGGTTTGGTTGAAAGTACAAGGTATCACAAAACGACCGGGATCTCCAAGTTTTTCCAGAAGTTCTTTAAGAAGGATTGTAGAGCAATTTTCATTCAAGCGAGTATTAACAAACTCGACCATCTTATCCTTCTTATTAAGCAATTACTTAAACATCTTGACAAACTGTGGCATTTGAGCAAGAGCTTCAAACAAGGTTAAAGGTGACTTTCATTCCGGCAATCTTTTCCAAAAAGTTAGCAACTAGAATGTCATTCTTAGTCAAATTTCTAGCCTTGTTGAGTCGAGAAGGATAAGGAATGTTGGGGTTGGGTGGTGGAGGTGTAGCTGGTGAAGGTTGAGATGTTGAAGGGTTCTTCTTTGGTTCTTCTTCATGACGAGGGGGAGACGGTAATGGTGCACTAATACTAGGCGTGGGAGGAGTAGGGATAAATGGTGATGGAGGAGGTGTAGATTGTGTAACTGGGGATGGGATAGATGGTCCTACTAAAGTAGCTCCACTACGGGTAGTAATAGCACTCACATTCGCTCTCGGGTTGGTGACGGTGTTTGAAGGTAGAGAGCCCGAAGTAGAGGGTTGAGTGATGGGTAAGAAACTAGCCAGCATATTCTTCAAATCATTCGTTTGATTGCTGAAGGAGGATTGTATATCGTTTCGAAGCTCGGATCTAATGTCATTCCCTTGCTTGGTGATATCCCCTTTCAAATTGATAATTTGGCTTTGCAGATTCTTAATTTGCTCTCCTTGGGTTCTCGCTAAAGCTTCAACATCTTGATTGATGGGTGGGGCTTGTTGAGCGGGTGGGTTATAAGGATTAGAAGCTCGAGGTGGGATTTGGTTACTTCTAGTGTAGTTGTTGTGGTTTTGAGGAGAAAAACCGGGTGAAAGATAGTTGTTGGACCGGTAACTTAGCAAATTTCGATCCCCATGAGGTCGGGCTTGGTAATTTTCCGGTGAATAGTTACCATAAGCCGCATACACGTTTTCCGGATTGCCTTGAGTAGAAGGACAATCAGTGTATGAGTGAGGACCGCCGCATGTCTCACAAGAATTGGCTACCGCTTTAACTTGTTGTTGGTTTGAAGCGATGAGCAAGATATTTTTGTTCATTTCGGCCATCATGCAGGTGAATTCGGTCATATCGGGGTTGGCTGAAGTAGAAGAAACATTGACTCTCGGGTTGTTCCTTGAAGAAGCGGAGGAATCCCAATTTTTGTGATGAGTAGTCATGTTTTCAATAAGCTCTCTACACTCCTCGGGTCTTCTTTTCATAAATGTGCCACCGGCGGCTGCATTAATCGTATCACGATAACGAAAAGTCAAACCGTTGTAGAAAGTATCAATTAAGGTAACGGGGAGCATGTTGTGGTTTGGACATCGATCGATCAAAACATTATATCTTTCCCAAGCATCAAAGAGAGATTCATCGGTTTCTTGCATGAAACCGCTGATTTGATTTCAAAGGCTCGTGACCATGGATGGTGGAAAGTAGCGCGACAAAAATCGTTGAGTCATGTCATCCCAAGTATGAATAGAATTCTTCGGGAGACGATCAAACCATTTTTCGGCGTGGTGTGATAAAGTATGTGGAAAGAGTTGAAGGCGAAGAACATCCATTGTAGCACCGGGCAACTTCATGATTTGAGTAATAGTAATGAATTTGTCGAGGTGCTTGATGGCATCATCATCAGGCAATCCGCGGAATGGATTAGTTTGCACTTGTTGAATCATGTGATGCTTCAACGAAAACTCCGGAGCCGTGATTTGCATCGGCGCAATCGGTCCTCCTCGTCCAAACATTGTGGGTTGACAAAGCTCCTCTATTGCCCGAAGATCGGGCTGTGGAAGAACATTGTTGTTGTTATTGTTGAGGTGCGGTGGATTATTGTTGTTGTTCACACCTGCCATAGCTAAATCTTCACGAGTCTCGGGCTCTTGATAAGTCGAAGATCTAGTACGCATACACCTGCGAAAGCAAAAGAAACAATACCAAACACAAAGAGAATATATATACACTATAAAGAAAATAAAATCTTTTTGGATTTTTGAAAAGTTTTAATTTTTATGGATTTTTGGAAATTTTTAAGCAAGAAAATAACGCTAAAGAATGAACGGATCACAAAAAGCAACGCGTCTCTCACAGAAAACCGTTAATCTTAACGAATAGAGCCGGCAGCGGCGCCATTTAATAACTAGCTTTTACCTAGTAAGAAAATATCGTTATTCCAGTCTCTTCGAATTGAAAAATGGGTTAATGTGCAACTCAGCTGTCTTTTCGTGAAAACAAATGTTGTGTCGTTGTAGTAAAATTAAAATGCAAAACTTTAAAGTAAATGGCTGTAAATTAAATCTAAACTAATTGAAAATAATTGACGAGAAATTTAAAGCGGGACGAAAAATTAAAAGGCACTAAAAGTAAATAACGCAAACTTAAAACTATCCTAGAGGCAAACTTAAACTAACGCAAGCTTAAAATGAATCTAGGCAAGTAAACTTAAAGTGCGACTAAGGAAAAAGGCGGGAAAAGTAAAGCTTAAAAATTCAAACTTAAAAACAGAAACTTAAAATAACCTGAAAACAGCTCATTCGGAATATTAGCTAAAAACCTTCATTCAGAATAGTCATATAAATCACTCATCCGGAATAACTGGTTTGTTCGGAATATCGCCTTGATGCGGAATAATCAAATAGAAGCCTTCATCGGGAATAAATCCTTTATTCGGAATATGTCACTTACCCGGAATAAATTCTTTATTCGGAATAATTGCCTGCTGATTCCGAATAATCCACTGATTCGGAATAGTACATTTATTCGGAATACTGACTTGATCCGGAATACTGATTATTCCGAATGAACGACCTTGATTCGGAATATATGTTATTCCGAATGAACACCTTTGATCCGGAATAAGTTGTTTGGTTCGGAATATCTGCTTTATTCGGAATATTCACTGATCCGGAATGTTTTTAGACTGTGACCTTCATCTGGTATAACAAGTTGATCAGGAATAAATGCCTTGGTTCGGAATGACCACTTGATCCGGAATAACCTGTGCAACAACAGTAGCGAAGAACACGGGAAACCAAAATAACACGAATCTAACCAAAACTAATCAAATCAAACCAAAAGATCAAGCAAGACTAATTACAAATAATCAACTAATGATAATCAAACAAACCAAATCAATAACACTAACAATAATAATCAAAATAATCAAAACCCACTTAATCAATTTAATAAAAACTCAAGAACATGAACTTGAACATAAAGCATAAAGATTAAAGATTAAACAAGAAAGGAAGATAATTGATTAACAAGAAAATTAAAGATTCAATAACAATAAAAGGAAACTTACTTGAATTTAAAGGTGCAAGGTAATTAAATTTGACAATTATGTAAATGACATGAAACTAAATGTGCAAAAATTAAAGATGGAAGACTAATTGTCACACTTAGCCAACAAAACAAATGAAATGAACTAATGGCCTATTTATAGGGGGAGGAGGTGATTAGTGGAAGGAAGCTTCCTCCTCTCTTTCTTCTTTCTTTAATTATCATTAAGTCATTGTCTTCTTAATTCTTCGACTTTTGTCTCGGGATTAATAAACTCGTCTTGTAATTTCTTCAATAAATTAGACTTGAGTTCTTCAGCTTTTAGTAAACTTCCGTCTTTTGACTTTTTCTTCGATAAATCTTCAGAATTGGTCTTGGACTTCCGTTCTTTTTACACTCTTTATTTCTGGACTTCGTCTTTTGTCTTTTTCTTCGATAAAAGCCCGTGAAAGCCGTGTTTTCTTCCCTTTTAACATTTTGATCCTAAAATCACAACAAAAACACAAACCACGCATAATTCCGACATTTACGACATAAAATACACGTTTTGGCCTGGTTATTATTGTAAGTAAGTGGTAAAAGGATGGGTGTTTACACACCTATCAATTATATAAATATACTAGCTTCAAGGCCTGCCCGATGGGCAACTAGCTTTAAATTTATTTTTTAAGATAAAAATTTCACTAGATTGAAAAGATAAAATTAACGCTAAATGATTAAAAGTAAATGACGTCAAAGAATATATTGCACAGTTCTTTACAAAAATATTTGTTGTAAGAAGTTATGTGTGCGAATAAAATAAGAAAAAAACGAACGTAAACATTTTTTATTAAGATTCGAAAGATTTTATTGATTATATATAAAATCTTGCGCTACAATATTATTTAACATACACAAATCCATCTCGATCACAATTGAAAAGCCTTGAAGCATCTTTAGAGGTTGAGTTGTATTTTGTAGATAATGACCTTGACCTTCATGAAAAAGATTGCATCGCATATTGCTAACAAAATCTCGAACATTCAATAAAGACCGAATTATTACTTGCAAAAGAAGCCAGTGATTGATAAAGAGTCAATGGTGGCTACGGTTCCTCCAGCCACAATCACATCAGCATCTCCAATCATTCTTGTTACATCGCCTATTGAATTTCCCCGTGACATATGTTGTCACGGGCTTACGGTAGCATAGTTGTGTCCCTAAATTTCAAAATTATTACCAGAATTATCCCCAACCTCGCCCCTTACATAATCATATCTCATACCTTAAAATCTCATACATATCTCATTCAATATCCTAAGAGGATGTTTGCCAATAAACTTAAAAACTTGCTTTATACACACATTTTCCGCACAATTAATGACCTCTTACTAACAATACAATACGCAATTTTAAAATGATATTTACATCAAATGGCAGGGACAAACTATAAAGATCATGAAAGAGCCATAATAACTAAAAACCATAGCCATAGTGATTTTTTAATACAAACCAACCCACACATTAAGCCTTAAGGTATATCATTATCATACACGCGTATTAACTAATTTATAATGTGACACTTTCTAATCCCTCTCATTATATTACCATCAGATTATCACCTTAAAATCATGACACAACTATATTTGATGATGTTTCGATCATTTGATCAGTAACACAAATTTTAGTTATAAACTTACCTTCCTCTTAGTCCAAAGAACATAGTCGTAAAATTTATGAGCCGTAATCATACTTCACTCTTGTGCTACTTAAAAATTTGTTATATGTCATAGCTAAACTTATGGCCATATGAAGCTGAGAGAAGTGTAATTTTAATACCTAAAAGCTATTACGTTTCAAAATTAACTATAGTTTTTTCATTCCAAAACTATAAAATTCATGCAGCTTGTCAGGAAATTCAAAAACTTGTTGAGAAAAAAAAGTCACATTGAAATAAACTACACATAAACACTGGATATTATGTGCGACCTGAAAAACATAATGATCACTTTTAAAAAGTAAATACCCAAACCTATGAATCTGCTTATCCAAGCGTATGACATACCATCAGATTTGTAAAATATGGAACAACTTGAAATCCTTTAGCGAAGACTGAATTCAACAAAGAAGATTGAGTAAAGTATGAGCAAGCCTTGTGTATTAATCTTGAACCAAGCATCCAATATGTGGGAATACGGAACTCTATGCAATTAAGCATCAAAATATATCTTGTCTGAAAATGATTATAAACAATACGCTCCATCTTGCAACACAAAAATTAGAAATCTGTTTATTTATTAGTTGCAACAATTTATTAGAAATTTATGAAACTATAAAAGAATCACTAAATCGTACAATACGAAATAGACAAAAACTCACGCAAATTTATGACAAGGGCTAGAAGAATCATATAAATGGTGTGATTCCATTCCAAATCCAACGACTCACAATGTCAGCTGTGGCATTTTTTTATTGAGTTGTAGCGTGATTCCAAACACGCAAGGGGTTTTTTGGAATGCTTATTTTTATATGATCTTATCGTGTTTAAATTTTTATATAGCCGACTTAAAACTAAGCAACGCCAAGCTACTTATGCAAAACTTTGTATATCACAATTAATCAGATAAGCAGTTCGAAAAAAAGCAATCACATACACACTTAAAACTACTTTTGTGATTAGCACTACTTTGAAGAGCCAGTCCACACACCCAATCGCAAGGACATACATAGAAAGCATTGTCCAATCTAACTCGACGCGCCATTATTACTACTAAATCTTGTCACGCAACTTCAAGGGCTATACTTTGTAACTTGTTAGCTTACAATTTTTTTAGGGTAACCGTGGTTTTCGACCTTTTGGTATACTAATCCAATAAATTGAGATTAAATTGAATAAAATTACCACTAAGAACAAAATAGTACCGTTTAGGCTTGCACTTTTTCAAATGTACCATTTTTATCCCATCATGTTCGTCATTCATACTTGATGACGATGATGCTTATAAGGAGAAGACAAAGAAAAAACAACGATTGTGAGTCCATTACTTTAGTAAATCTACCGTTATACCCCACTTCTTTTACAGAAATGAAGTGGGTTGTGTTTTACCTATGATTCTAACATGTGGCCTCCTAAATTGTCTTTTTAAATATTATTGCATATTTGGTAAAAAGTTATAAATGTCAATGCATAAAAGTATGATAATAACCGACTTAACGATTGTCTAATGCAACACTCATACAATGCAGAACTCATATGACATGATATGTTCAGTATTTCAAAGATAACCTTTCGTATTGACATAGAAAAGTATCGTTTAACTTCTTATGCATATTTAACAAAAATTTTAACTCTTTAAAGGCGTGTTTCGATTTTGCTTATTTTGCTTATTGGCTTATTGAATTTTGGAGGAGCCAGTAATCTCACATATAGAGTTATGTATGCTTATGGGATCAAAATGTGAGCTTATCAACTATTCTCATGAACAAAATGAACATCTAATTTCTATCATAAGCATACCAGGAATACCGTTTCCAATAATCAGTTCATTTTTCTAACTAACACACAAGAAGCTAGACCAATATAAAATAAACTTACCTTACAGATGATTTTTGGTCATTTTGTGGCCGTTTACTTTCGTAATTTTCCCATCTTACAGGCACTGACCGTGGGTCCCGCTTTAGCAGTTGGTCAAAGTGTTGCATATCATGCATGTCCATATGGCATGTAAGAAGTTCCCTGTGTAACGAAAAAGGAATTATATGTCAGAAATTTCATAAAGTTACTGAGAAGCATTTTAGAGTTTTTATCGTCGTTATAATACTTGTACCAGTTTGTCTAGAAGTACACAACAAAGGCCTTATTGATTCGATTATATTGTGGTTGTCTATATGTTTTAACTCGCCGATGCGGGTGGTTTTGTGATTGAAACACTACGTTCATGTTGCAAAACACATATTTATTAGAAACGATAATTGATTAATAAAGTAGTTGACACATATGTAGCAGTTATATGAATGTTTGTGACTACGTAAGAACAAAATTATATATAGAAATTTGAGAAATTTTTGTTTTGGTACCCACTTTCACATGTTATCACCCAACACATTTGGCTACATCTAATGTTCGCAGCCTACAATTCCATAATTCCATACTAGTACATACAGTAGATATTCAAATACAGTAAAAGGGTTTGGTAACGTCATCTAAACACACCTCATTTTCAACATTGTTTTGAATCCATTAGCATGTAACAGACAGCTTACTGTAGTAATATAATCAACCTATAAATAATTTTTAAACCTCAACCATCTTGAGGATAGACCCGAAAATTAAAGGTCAAACGATATTTGTAACTGTATTTTCATTCTTATATGTTCTAGTTTTCGACAGTATAAGTAAACCAAACTGAATCAAACATACACATTAGTCGTACCTGCCATCCAAACTCCAAAGGATAAATGAGTATCCATCCTTCTTGTCCGTGACTGAGAGATTGTATTTTCTATAGCAACTGAGAGATTAACAATTTTATGTTTAGCTTGTTTAAGGATAACATAATTTTCAAACTTTCCTAAATAATATGAGAATTTAATATTATTTTCTAACTGATAAAAATAAACCTAAAATTAATATGATAAAATCGATGGCCTAAATTAATATTATTTTCTAACTAATGTTGATCCGTTTGAATGGATCTATATTCTGTTAAGAATTTGTACAATAGTTTGTAATCAAACTAGAGCACTTGAGAACTCTTACTCAACCAAATAAGTTATGTGGAATCTAACTTATAAAGCAAAGAAGAACAGAATTACTTTTAACGATTCGATCTTCTTTTAATCGAATTTCAATGTGGTACAATAAACTCATCATACCTATGTTCCTTTATAGAGTAAGGAACCCTAGAAAACTTAGAATATTCTATAATGATAAGTATATCACACACGATATCTTATCAATATTCTATATTATTAAGTATATCACATAAGATATACTCTAACTATAACTATGACATATCTTTTCTAAAGATATATTCGTCCTAATCAAAATAGCAGTACTTATAATATAACTAAAAGTACTTGCTATGTATCGCGTTAACACTAACAGTAATTGCCAACACTAACAATACTTGTACTTATACTAACCATACTTGGTACTTTACAAATAATTCCCAACAATCTTCCCCTAAACAAGAATGATAACTTGTTTTCTTTTTGTTTCTCTATGTACTGAATGTATTAAAATACATGTCTTCAGTCTTCTCTTCAAACTTGGATTGAACTTGATAATCTTGTATTTCTATCCAGCTGAATGTAGCCAATGCAGATCTTCTTCTGATAAGATAATCTTCAAGTATCATGAATATCATCTTTGTCTTCAAATTATGATTTTCTTGTGTCTTGTAAACATTCACTTTGCAGCAATTTTGTTTGTCATTACATATGTTTTCTTTCCTTTTTGTCATCATCAAATAGAAGTCTTCTGCATATAAAGCACCTATGAATCAACAATTATGCTTGTGTCTTCTTACTTGAAATAAAACAGTTAACAATAAAACCAATATGTATTGGCATCATAATTTTTAGCAAATCATCAGCTATCAACGGGTTTGATTTATTCTTTACCAGTTAGCCGTACAATATAGAATAACCAATACTTTACTGATAAAGAATAAGGTGTACTGATAACTGATATTAGTGAATTTACTCATATCATTTATATCAATATATGAACATAAAATTCTTAAAATGACGAATATAGCATTGTATATGTGTATTTCTTGTTTCATGTGGGTAGGTACCCAAGTTCATGAAAACTGGAAAAAATAACACGAGTTTGAAGAAAAGATCAAGAAATCCAAAGATCGAGTTCGTTTTTAGAGGATTTATTTTTCTAAGAGGAATTGGGCTTTGTAGGCCCCACAATTGCTTATTGGTCCTAAAAGCCCAATATTAGAAAACAACTATCTACTTTTGGGTCTAAGGCCCAAATCAAGCCCAAAATGAATAAGTAATGGATGGATGGAAAGAATCATGTCTTAAACCAAGGCCCAAGCCCAAGACATGGAATGTTGTATTACTTAATGTGTCACAAGCCCAAGATCACAACAAAAGACATTGAGACAGTAAAATAATACTATTGGGCCCAAGGCCTATTAGGTTAAACTTGGAACGGTGAAAGTAAATATATTAACTTTCCACTCACTTGGTCAATCATTTATCCCTTTGTTATTTACAAGAAAGAAAATGCAGCACCACAAAACCTTCCACTCAAACACTATATCAAAATTAGGATTTAGGGTTTTTCTTATCACAGACGTGTGAAGCCATACGCACCCCAAATTAAATCCCACTTTTTAGGAAGAGAATACTGGTACCAAGCAACCCACGTGGCATACCCATTTTGTCACCAATCATCAATGATTGGTCGATTTATTCACAGCCATTTCATAGCACCAATAAAAATAAGCCACCTCAGCAGAGAATTAAAACAACTAGCATCCATTCCATGCTGGCAATCCATGTGCGAGAGTCCTATTTTCAACCGTATGATCAAGAGAGAAGAAAGAGAATAAAGATTGAATGGCCAAGATCATTTTTCTGCTCAACAACCACCTCATGAAGGGCCTTGGGGTTTGCCTATAAAAACTCCCAAATAATTGTAATCATTTATCCCATTTTTATTTTTAGTGTTATAATGTTAAAATAGATGTAGGATTAATTGTACTTTTATTTTGATAATTTTGTAATACTTTTCTGGATTAATAAAATTTTATTTGAGCTTCATCTCTTTGTTTCTAGTATTTTACCGTGAAGTTTTTATACAATAATTTTATTGTCTACTTTGATGTTATAATATAAAAAATTATTCGTTTAAGCTTATTTAAATAGCTTGATTGAATAATCTAAAAGTAAGATTGGGGAAACAGCTTATCCCTACTGGAAAGGTTCAAATCAAATGAACTTGTTCGAAAGATTTTGGAGAATTGAGGTAATTGGTTCGTGATGTTAAATATGGTGCCTTCAATTTATGATGTTTTGTTTTGATGTTGTTTGGACTCGTCTTGTACAAGGGAGCTCAGCGCTCACCTACGTCATCAATGGATATCATCATTCAAGGTTAATCTCATTTTATTTTAATGTTTTTATTTGGAATAAATTGTTAAGTGGTTTAATGTTTTATGTACTGCTTAGTTGTTATAAATACTTATTAGTTAATTTGATTAAGATTAGTTTGCTATTGTGGATGCTTGGGTTTGAAACTGTTTATTTAGATGTGACTATGTAGGATAAAAGTTTTAAATAATTTAGTTTTTTCTACTATTGATTTAGATTTTTCTGTTTATTAATGTTGGTGACTAATTTCATTTCTGCTGCGAGAATCTGAATGCTTAGCCTTAGAATCTAAGTAAGTTTTGATGCTGTTTGATTAAGCTGCGTTTTAATTGAGTAACTTTTTAAATGTATGATTTGATTAGATCTTAGATTGATGCTTTAAGCCTGATTTTAAGGTTGATTCGGGTATTATTGTTGAGTTTTAGCCGAGTAAACTTGTTGGTATAATACAAGAACATGGATCTGATTAGTGTATAGGACTGCTATGATTAATTTTCAGGATAGGCTGTTAAGATGTATTGTTCTTTTTGCTTTGAGATTGGAGTTTACATGTTAGGAAATGTTGTTATGGTTTTAGATGAATAGGTCTGCTGATATTAATTAGGTCTCATTATTTATGTGCTGATAATAGTTTGAACAAATTATGCTGAATGATCAGTATATGTATCTATGATATTTGTATTTACTGCTTTGTGTTGTTAAGTTTTGAATTGATCTGCTACATATCAGCTACCCAAATGAATGGTTTGGGTACTGTGACTTTTAAATATGTCAATCTTTCATATCCAAAAATAAACATCACAAAAAGTCCTATATGGGACTCGAAGCCGTGACCTCACAGACAACTGCCAAGAGCATTACCACTGAGTTGTATGCTCGTTTATGTTTATACTCTTTTTCAGCAATTATCATACTACTCTTTTCGTTTAATAACTTTTAGTAATATTAAAACGTCTCATTCGTTTGTATTAACATATTTACTTTTAAACGTTTACTTTAATTAATAAAAAGTTATTTTTAATTTTGGTGAAAATTTTTGATTAAATAAATATATAAAAAAATATATATTTTAGTTACTTTTTAGAAATTTAAATAGTTTTAAAATTGTTTTTAATTAAATTGATTTTAAATAAATTTTCGTTAAAATATTTTGTTTAATTAAAAATAGATAGTAAAGTAAAGTTTAAATTTAAAATAGTTTTAATAATTGTCTTTTAGAATTTTAATTTGGGATACGATTCATGCAATTAGGATTTAAAATTGGTAGAATTAATTTAGATAAAAACCGAACCCGAATTCAAATCTATTGTCCAATTCAAAATGAACGTCTCAAATTCGTAAGGTCCTTGTGTACAACGAACCGGGATCACTCCCATGTTTAATTGAATTCATCTTTAGCTTATTTATGGATTATTACCTTTTCCTAATGGTAATTTCCTAAATTTTCTCTATAACGTACTTAATTAAAATACACCGACATTTTCTCGACACATCAAATACTTTGGTGCCGCTGCCGGGGATCTTGTGTACGATTCTTTCGTGGAGATTTGTTGATCGTTGATTTGAAGACCCTTTCCATTTTGGAAGGTTATGTTTATTTTTGTTTTATCATCATTATATCTTCATCTATCATTTGCGTTAAGTGTGGGAGTCCATTGTTTGATGGCGCGTGCCCTTGCCTTCAAACGAAAGACGAATCCTCACAATTTTCAATCCAACAATTACTTATGCTAGAGCAGATGAATTTTTACAACGATTTTTACAAAGATGATATTTTGGTGAACTATGATTATGACGATGACGATGATGAGGATATTTTTGATCTCACTACTTCTCATGACATCACTACTCCTATTCTTGAATCTTCCACCGTGGAACCAGAAAATTCTCTAAGCATGGCGGACGAGCATATTAGCACTATTCCGGACACATAATCAGACGAAGTAATAAAGTCTAGTGTTGAGATCCTTGTCCAAAACCCAAGAGAGTTCGATGGTATTACCAATGAAACGTGTGATTTGCCACATTGTGATGACTCTCCTTCTTCCAATCATTTTGAGATTTTCTCCAATTCTAATGATGAAAATTTTGATGGAAATAAAGATTTTGAGTATGATTAGACTTCTAGTGAATTTTCTAATGAGGAGTTCTCCGATGAACTTTCTTATAAAGATGATATTCACGACTCGGATTTTGAGGGGTTTCCCGATGAACCTACTCTTCTTCACCCATTTCCACCGGCAAAATGAGGATGATAGTGATCCGGTTTTTGAGAGGTTCACCTTTGAACTTGCTCCTTTAGACCAATTTCCACCGGGGAGAAAATGAGGTTGATTTGACTATTCCTATCCTTGAGAAGTTCTTCGATGAACTTACTCATTTAGATGTGGAAGACGTGATTTTTCATGAAAATTTATCCAACGTCTATCTTCTCATTTCTAAAATCGAAGCTTTGAATTCTAAGCCTAATGCCACGTCTTTCTCTCCATCTCCTATCCCCATCGAGGATAGTGATCCGCTTATGGAAGAGATTGACACTTTTCTTGCTTCTAATGATTCGATACCACCGGGTGTTGATGAACTTGACCCGGAGGGAAACGCTCTCTTTTTAGAGAATTTACTTGATGATGATTTCGTCCCAAGTCCTCCTCCCATCCACTTTGACCTTAATGTGCGGGTTTTTCATTTGACTCATATTGAGTACCATGACCCGATTGATCACATTCCTAAGGGTGAAATGGTCGTTAAAGATGTGAATGTTGAGAACATTTCGGATGGGATTCTTTTTACCCCACCATTACCATGTGCTTTATATGATATTGGATTAGCATGGGGGGATGACACCGTGCTGTCTATTCATTTCTCTCCTGAGGACGAGGTATTCAATCCCGGAATCTTTGATTTAGGGAAATCTCGGCCTTTCACCGATATAATAATTGAAAGACTTATCGATCATCTTGGTGTGAGTTTATCTCGAGGAACATACTATATCCATTTCATGATTTGTGACCATCATCTCTTTTTGGAGATTTATGTTGGAGTTTCATCCTTTCGATTGTCATCCGACAACGAGGATGTGATCTTTGACCCCGACGTCGTGCTTTATAATGGATTTTATTACATTATGCTGGTTTTCACCACTTTCCCTAAGGACCAATGAATGCGGGGATCAAGTCGAGCTCATGACTCGGTTAACAAAAACGAGGTGCCTTGTGGGGGAGTCCCATACATTCTATCTTCTATCTATTTTCTAACACTAATAAGGCTTGATATTTTCAAGCTCGTGCTCGTGTTGTTTTGTGTTGTGAATCTTAGGTATGACCCTAATCATTGAAGACTCTTGTGTTTGGTTTTTGCCGGTCCACTCGAGTTTCCATACTTTGATTGTCGAAAAGGGGCACTCACTATCCTTTGATTTTTATCGACTAACATTTTATCTTGAAGCATAACTAAAAAACGGCTTATGGATTTGCGTACTATTTCCATGTCAAGACTTTTGCATTAGACTCTTCGTGTTTTAGCAAGGGGGTGTTACTCTTGAGCTAGGAAACATTGAGGACAATGTTTGGTTTTAGCATGGGGGAGTCAATCGATATAATCGCTCGCAATTGCTTTTTCCGTGTCTAAACGTAATCGTTTTTCTCGTTTTTCATAAAAATCTTAAATTTTTATTGTTATTTATATTTAATAATAAAGAAAATAAGTGATTTTGACACAAATGTAGGCTTTCCGTTGGTGAAAATAAAAATAGTTTTTGACTCGACTCGTTTTTTACCTTATCTTTTTCCTTAACGTGTTTAAATCAAGTTTTGCTAGAATTTTATATAGGGAACTTTAAAACGCGAAAGTCTCAACTCATACGGGTTTAAGGACGAGAACTTTTCGCAAGTTCCTATAATTGATCCTAGTAAGTCGTTTATCAAGGGAACTTTAAAACGTAAATTCTAAAACTTGAAAAAGTCTAAGAAGATGCAAGATCCTATAGATGACTTGAAAACCCAAAACTTTGATTTAAAAGGCTAAGTGTCCATTAATTTCACATTTTTGAGATTTTACAATATGGAGAACAAGAAATGATAAAGTTTAATCATAAGTTTAGAAGTTAATTCTTCATTGTATAAGTATTTTTGTGTTTGATTTAATCTCCTCGTATTTATTTTTCACGATTGAATAATAATTTACTTAATAAATGAAGTTTTTAGCGGTTTGGGCTTAATATCTTAACTCGTAACTCCTTCTTTTTCTTCCCTTGTAATTAAAGTGAGAACACACTAAGGGTGTCAACGTCATGGACTTTTTGATCATGGGATTGCGGAAATTTGGCTTGCTATATATATCATAATAATAAGAAGAATAAATAAAAACATGTTTTCTATGAGCCTTCGGGTGGGAGTCATGTAGCACTAACCTTGTCATTAGAGCCTTAGGGGGTATGGCATGGTGACGTGTTTAATAAAAAATGCTTCATCATCATGAGCCTTAAGGCGGGATGGTGAATGTCAACTCCCTTGGTTATGTCCAAGGAGCGTTCGGGTGTGGATTATAAATAAGGAGCACTTTTACATCTTAAAGTGCCTCAAGGTGATATGATGTAAATGTTGCTAACTCCATTAATAAGGTCAAAATTTACTTTGGAGGATTTATTGTTGCTTTAAATAGTCCTATTAGCCAAATTTCGGATCCGGGGATTTATCCCTCAAATCGTGTTAAGTTATCCTTGATGTGGGCTCTCTTTAGTGACAATGGTTTTTGAAGTCGAGGTTAGGTTTTGAGTGTTGAGTTTACACCGTTTTTGCCTTTATTTTTGGACTAATAATTATCTAAATAAGTCAAATGAGTCTTTAGGTGAATGACAAAACTTTAAAATCTAGAGATACAATTCGGAATAAAAGGAGATTGAGTTTAACACAAATACTTGTATATATTGACTTAACATTGGGGCTTATGATTGACAATGATCTTGTTTTTAAACATGGCATGGAAGAGTGAAAAATCAAGGACGATGAATCTATTTGAGTTTTATGATCCTAAAGGTTATTTTTCAAATCATGAAAGCATTACATTATGTCTTTGCGAAATAAAGTGTCAAAAGTTGAATAAAAGTGTAGCTAGTCGCTTTATTTTATCATTGCGTGAGGACACGACAATTGCTTAGCAAGGGGGAGTTTGATATGAGTGAATTTACTCATATCATTATATCAATATATGAACATAAAATGCATAAAATGAATGAATATAGCATTGTATATCTGTATTTCTTGGTTCATGTGTGTAGGTATCCAAGTTTACGAAAATCGGCAAAAACGACACGAGTTTGAAGAAAAGATTAAGAAAGCCAAAGATCGAGTTCGTTTTTAGAGGATTTAATCTTTAAGAGGAATTGGGCTTTGTGGGTCCCACAATTGCTTATTGGGCCTAAAAGCCCAATACTTGAAAACAACTATCTACTTTTGGGTCTAAGGCCCAAATCCAGCCTAAAATGAATAAGACGGATGGAAAGAATCATGTCTTAAACCAAAGCCCAAGCCCAAGACGTGGGAAGTTGTATTACTTAATGTGTAACAAAAGTCCTTGAGACAGTGAAATAATACTATTGGGCCCAAGCCCTATTAGGTTAAACTTGGAACGGTGAAAGTAATTATATAAACTTTCCACTCACTTGGTCAATTATTTATCCCTTCGTTATTTACAAGAAAGAAAACGCAGCACCACAAAACCTTCCACTCAAACCCTAGATCAAAGTTAGGATTTGGGGTTTTTCTTATCACATGCGTGTGAAGCCACACGCACCCCAAATTAAATCCCCACCTTTTAGGAAGAGAATACTGGTACCAAGCAACCCACGTGGCATACCCATCTTGTCATCAATCATCAATGATTGGTTGATTTATTCACAGCAATGTCATAACACCAATAAAAATAAGCCACCTCAGCAGAGAAGTAACACAACTAGCACACATCCATTCCATGCTGGCAATCCTTGTGCGAGAGTCCTATTTTCAACCGTATGATCAAGAGAGAGGAAAGAGAATGAAGATTGAATGGCCAAGATCATTTTTCTGCTCAACAACCACCTCAAGAAGGGCCTTGGGGTTTGCCTATAAAAACCCCCAAATAATTGTAATCATTTATCCCATTTTTATTTTTAGTGTTATAATGTTAAAATAGATGTAGGATTAATTGTACTTTTATTTTGATAGTTTTGTAATACTTTTCTGGATTAATAAATATTTATTTGAGCTTCATCTCTTAGTTTCTAGTATTTTACTGTGAAGTTTTTATACAATAATTTTATTGTCTACTTTGATGTTATAATATAAAAAATTATTTTTTAAGCTTATTTAAATACCTTAATTGAATAATCTAAAAGTGAGATTGGGGAAACATCTTTTCCCTACTGGAAAGGTTCAAATCAAATGAACTTGTTCGAAAGATTTTGGAGATTTGAGGTAATTGGTTCGTGATGTTAAATATGGTGCCTTCGATTTGTGATGTTTTATTTTGATGGTGTTTGGAGTCGTCTTGTACAAGGGAGCTCAACGCTCACCTACGTCATCAACGGATATCATCATTCAAGGTTAATCTCATTTTATTTTAATTATTTTTATTTAGAATAAATTGTTAAGTGGTTTAATGTTTTATGTACTGCTTAGTTGTTATAAATATTGATTAGTTAATCTGATAAAGATTAGTTTCCTATTGTGGATGCTTGGGTTTGAAACTATTTATTTAGATGTGACTATGTATGATGAAAGTATTAAATAATTTAGTTTGTTCTGCTGTTGATTTAGATTTTTCTGTTATTAATGTTGGTGATTGATTTCATTTCTACTGCGAGAATCTGAATGCTTAGCCTGAGAATCTAAGTAAGTTTTGATGCTGTTTGATTAAGCTACGTTTTAATTGAGTAACTTTTTAACTGTATGATTCGATTTGATCTTAGATTGATGGTTTAAGCCTGATTTTGAGGTTTATTGATTCAGGTATTATTGTTGAGTTTTAGCCGATTAAACTTGTTGGTATAATACAAGAACATGGATCTGATTAGTGTATAGAACTACTGTGATTAATTTTCAGGATAGGCTGTTAAGATGTATTGTTCTTTAAATGAACATCACAAAAAGTCCCCTGTGGGACTTGAACCCGTGACCTCACGGACAACTGCCAAGAGCATTACCACTGAGCTGTATGCTCGTTTATGTTTATACTCTTTTTCAACAATTATTATACTACTCTTTTCGTTTAATAACTTTTAGTAATATTAAAACGTCTCATTCGTTTGTATTAACATATTTACTTTTAAACGTTTACTTTAGTTAATAAAAAGTTAGTATTAATTTTGGTGAAAGTTTTAGATTAAATAAATATATAAAAAAATAATAAATAAAAATATTTTAATTACTTTTTAGAAATTTAAATAGTTTTAAAAATGTCTTTAATTAAATTGATTTTAAATAAATTTTTGTTAAAATATTTTGTTTAATTAAAAATAGATAGTAAAGTAAAGTTTAAATTTAAAATAGTTTTAATAATTGTCTTTTAGAGTTTTAATATGGGATACGATTCATGCAATTAGGATTTAAAATTGGTAGAATTATTTTAGATAAAAACCGAACCCGATGTCAAATCTATTGTCCAATTCAAAACGAACGTCTCAAATTCATAAGGTCCTTGTGTACAACGAACCGGGATCACTCTCGTGTTTAATTGTATTCGTCCTTAGCTTGTTTATGGATTATTACCTTTTCCTAAGGGTAATTTCCTAAATTTGCTCTATAACGTACTTAATTAAAATACACCGACATTTTATCGACACATCAATAACCCTACAATTTTTGGTAAAATGTCAACCATCAACGGATTTGATAATGTCTTTACCTAGTACCGTTTGCCCTAGGACTAGCCAACTCTTTGTCTCGAAACATGGTGAGTTAGAACCATATACTTTTTAGCAAACTACCACTATCAACGGATTTGAGAAGTCTTTACCCTAAACCGTTTCTTATGGACTAGCCAGTTCTTATGTGTGTTAGACATGGTGAACTGAGAACCATTTGTGAAGTGTGACTGGAAGTCAAACACTTAAGGCTCTTTCTCGGCTTCTTCTTCTTGTTCTAAATCCTTGATTTGTTGTTTAACCATTCTGAACAACTCAATAGCACCATTATATTCTTCTGAAACTTCTAATTGTTGTTCTAACATCCTTTCCAACAATCTTCTTCCAAAAGGGTATCTTTTCTCTTGAAGCATGTAATAGGTTACATCATCTACATCCAAAGTGTGTATGCCACATGATCTATAATATCTCTAGTAAGTAGGAACCTGGTTCTCTAAGTCCTTCAACATTCTTTGATCACTGTTGTATGGCTCATACATGAACTTCAATTCATTTCTCAATAGTGATATTTCTTATTGACCATCACTTCCTCCTTGAACAAATCTATCAAGGTCTTGAATGTCTTGTATGTCAAGGATATGTAGAATATCTTCTAGTAATATGAACTTCCTAAATGTTCCGTTTGATCTGTTATTCCATGAATTTCTAATCCTTGTTTCATAAAACCTATCCATCATATGATTGATGACTTCTTTCCAAAGATTTCTTTGTCAATACATTAATCTTCAAATTTGACTATCCTCAAGTGCTTTCTACAACTTTTATCATCATCACTATCTTGATATATAGACTTTACCTTTTTCTTGGATTATTGCTTTTTCTTGGTTGATCTCTTCCTTTTATACCTTTGGAGGTTCCTTCAAACTCAATTGACCCCTCCTCTAAATCAGTAGGTACCGTTCCTTCAAGTACTGTTGACTATGTATGTACCGCTTGTACATTTTCAGTCTCTTTTTCAACACTATGAGCTGCGGTTCCCTCATCCATTCCTTGATTAGTCTTTGCTTCTTTTGAAACTTTTGTCGCCCTTTTCTTATTTCTAGCATATGTAGTCTTTATAGGTGGAGATGCTTCTTTCTGTCTAGCAGTACTTGCATCAAGTCTGGGGGTACTTCCAAATTTTCTTTGTTGTTGGAGATGCTTCTTGAAATCTTCAATGTCCTTTTTATTCTTTTCAAATCCAATCTCAACAAAATTAAATTTGCTCCTCTTTTGTTTTTCATACAAAGTCTTTACTTCATTAAAGTCTTTCTAGCTAATTGATCATGGGTGAAATGCTTAACTTTCTTAAGGTAAGACATCATCTGATTCCTGATTTGCATAGTATTTGGAGGCTTAACTTTTTCTCTTCTTCTCTTTTCTGCAAATATTCTTTGTTGCTCCCTTACCAAATCATTAATCAACTTATCGTTTTCTTCTTCATCATAAGCATCCCTTTTTTCAGCTACTAAGGATTCTTCACGAAGTTCACTTGCCTTTAGTTCAGCCTGAATCCTATCATATTCTGCTATGTTCCATTCTTGCTGCACTCTTTGGGCTTCAAGAAATTGTTGCTTTGCTGCAAGTTCTTCTTGTAACTCCTCATCACGCAATTGTTCTTGTGGTCTGAAATATACCTCTTCATCATGCTCTAATTGATGAAATCTATTCATGACTTTCCTTATGTCATCATCTGAATCACTTTCATCTTCAGATTCAGATTGTAATTTCATTTTTCCCTTACCATTTGGATTTAACTTAGATAATTTCTTCAGTAATCTTGAAGATCTTCTTTCTTCATCTTCATTGGATTGTTGTTGAATGACAATACCTTTTGTAGTGGGCTGTAAATCTTGAACTTTCTTACCTTTATCATTTTCTATAATGGAAAGATTTTCTTGTTGTGTCTTCATCTCTTCTTTTGCTTGTCTGGCTTTCTCAACTTAGCTTTTCTCTCTGAGATCATGCAGTACTTGTGCTAAAGTCTCAACTTCTACAAAAGATGGAGTTTAACTTTCTTTAGAAGAAGGTAGTGAAGCTTTTTCACCAGCAGTACTTGCAATTGGCTGAGCAGTACTTTGTGTTTCAACAGTATTTACTTCACCAGTTATAGACACACTTCTTTCTTGTATCACCAAAGTATCTCCAGATACATTTTCTCCTTTGGAAGCTATCTTCTCAATTTCTAACTCCTCAGTCTTGTCTGATTTAACATTCATTCTTGATGTTGACAGTACTTGGAAAGACTGTTTCTCATGAAACCAAAATTGACTTTGTGGTAGAGTTGAAGATACAGGAAACTTAACAATTATTTTCTCTAGCTTCTCATAAAAACTACGCCAATTTACTTGTAGTTGTGGTGATAGAGGTTTTGGCTGAGTTTCCAACACTTCTTCATCAGTAGATATTTGTGGTTCCTCATGAGCAGTTTGTGGTTCCTCATGTTGAAGCTCCATATTTGTATGCTCCAAACTCACATTATCCACATCATTCTCTATGCCATCAACATCTTCAAAATGTTCAATGCAATCATCAACTTCAAAACTGATGTCATTGCCAGAGATCCTTGTATAAATATCAGAAGAAGATCCTTGTTCTTCATCATTCCTCTCCTGTTTGGTTGCATTCAGTTGCTTCTTCTTGAAGTTTCTAAACCTTTGCTTCTTAAGAGCAGCTCTCTGAATTACTCTGTGTTGCCTTATCTAAGGAGTGACTTTATTCCTTAGCTTTGTTAAGTTGGATTCCAATTCAGTAATTCTCTTATCATGAGCAAGCTTCTCTTTTTGCAAAACCTATACATGTTTGGACAAGCTTGTGCACAATAAAGTTAAATTTGCAACATCCACCATCTCTGTTGCTATTGCTTGTGGAGAACCACTAGCAGCAATTGAAGCAGCAGGTGTGTGGATCATCTCATCAGGATTTGGTTGATTACCATCATGATGAGAGGAAGATTGTGTATCTTCAGATGATTGGGGGCTCTGGTGAGAAGGAGTTTGTTGAGAAGCACTATTTGAGCTAGGTTCCTCACCTTCTTGATTGGCTGGTTGGGCTAACATATTTGCAAATAATGGTGTAACAGTTCCTGTAAAAGTACTTCCTGGTTTGGTCAAGAAAGAGAAAGTTCTCTTTGTAAAAGTAGGAACATCCCATGTATTTGTCAATTCTGGTAGGTTAGGAATTTTGTCATTAATTAAAGCTTGAATGAACCTTGGATACATTAAAAAAATTTAAACCCTTCCAAATTCCTAGTCATGCCTTCAAAGATTAATCAAGAAAGATTAAAGACTCTGTTATTTGCTAAACAAATACCAGCTGATGCCAAAGTAGCAGGTATTTGATCAAAAGATGTAATCTTTGAGCTTAAACTGTGAATAATGGCATGAAAAAGTAATTTCCATTGTGGTGAAAATAAACTTTCAAAGAAAGTAAGACTTTCCCTACCACCCTGATAACCCATGGCTTCAAGGTCACCATGTATCTCTGTGTTAGTCAACATACTAATTCTATTAGCATCATCAAGTCTTAAACTAGCCCTTAATAGTACCTCAGTCACATAAATATTTCTATTATTAACCCTAGCCCTTATGCAAGGTTGATCATGACGAGTACCTAAAACAACAGTATTCCAAAATTGTGTAACAATAGGAATAGAGACAACATGACTTACAGTAAGCGCAATAAGTACATGACTTTGAGAGATAAAGCCAAGTATCTAATGAAAACCAATAGAATCCTCATTATGAGTAATATTAGCAACCTGGTTGTGCTTAGAGATCACTTGTAGAGCAGCCATTAGTATTTTTGATGATCGAAAATTAGAGAGAAGGTTATAGAATCAAGGTATAAGAATAAAAGATTAGGTGAATCAATTGTATAATTAGAATTAGTATTTATATAAATAACAAACCCAAGCGCGAAGAAAACCCCAAATTTACAAAAGAGACCCTCAACGGTACAACGGTTATGTAGCGGTACATGGAACATACACGGTACTTCAAATTTGCATAACGGTACTTGGTTCCAAAACGATACCTCAAAATTTTCACCGGTTCATGCATTCCACTATCATTGTAACCTCTTTGATCTTAATCTTCTAACATGCAATCACATCAAAAACACAAAGCAAACACTATACAATAATAATTAGCATAAATTGTACAGCTGTTACCTTCCCTTAACATATGTAGCAGTTTAATATTTCACTATTTAAGTTCGTTTATTTCTCGGTATCTTCACGAATTGATTAATCAAAAGAAATCAAGTTAACTAATTGTTTTTGGTATTTGATTGTTAATATTTTTGAAAACTAGGTCTAATTATCACAAACCACGTAAAAAGGTAAAAATAGTATCACTACGTATCCATACTAAGCTAAAAACATCGTGCACATACCACATTTAAAGCCAAATGTACAAGTAAGTAATGCACAATATATGAAAATGCTCAAAATGTAAAGTATATGAAAGTTAAGGGACTGGAAATGTAAATTCAGAAAGTGTAAGGACTGAAAATGAAAACTTATCAACTAATAAGAAATTGTAACAAATTTAACAAACTATCAAATTGAAAATGCAACTAATTAACAAATCCAGGGACTAAGTTGCAAAACCTAACAAGTTTCTAACCAATTAAAACAGTTTACACAACTCCTTAATTTCAAGGGACTAAATTGCAATTTCTAAAAGTTATTAGTTAAAAACGGGCTTATAGGAATCAATAAGCTATAACTAGAGTTTTAAGGCACCAATTAAGCTGAAATTTGTCACAAAATATTTCAAATCCAATTTCCCCTAGCCAATATCAAGGAAATTAGCTAAAAAGCTCTATAAGTCCAATAAGCTCTTTTGAAATAAGCTACTTTTAAGAGTCTGACTTATTGGGATAAGCACAAATTCTGTTATTCTCAAAATATGATCAAAATCCCAAATGAGGAACACATATCCAATAAAATTCCAAAAACCACCAAGAAATAAGCTAGAAAATCAAATAAGCTAATTTAAGCTTATGTTGACTAGCGTTGACCAAGTTTGACCAAATTTGACCAAGTTTCAAACTTATTTTCTAGGCTTATTAAACTGGTTTGTGGAAGAAAATGAGCAAGTTTATGAAAGGAATAAGCTGGAAATGAAAAACTGTTATCACAGAAACTTAGCTTA
This sequence comes from Glebionis coronaria, assembly GCA_025667525.1. Classification (NCBI taxonomy): domain Eukaryota; kingdom Viridiplantae; phylum Streptophyta; class Magnoliopsida; order Asterales; family Asteraceae; genus Glebionis; species Glebionis coronaria. Next base: position 231,685,498 of record CM046875.1, read on the forward strand.
TCACAGAGACTTTTCTTGGCTTATTTCTCACTCAAAGCTGAATACTGTACTATCTAGCTTATATGTTTAGAAAGGTTGATGTTAAGCTACACATAGAACCAAAAATCACACCTTGAATCTAAGTAATAAATATTTGAGAGAGGAGTGAAATAGGCATGTTTTAGAACTAAAATCTGACCCAATGTTTTTAATGGCCTTTTGCCTGTTTGACTATGAGGTTGACTACCAAAACTTGCAATATCACTTGTGACCAGTTAATGAGTGAAAACAAACACTTATCAACAACTTTTACTAGCTGAATCAAAGATTATGACTTATACCAAACACTAGTTATTGATTAGGACAAAATTAAGCTAAGAGAACTGCTCAAAACAAACAAATTGCTACAAGAGGCTATCAAAACATATCAATTACCTCAGATTGAACAATTAACAGGCAATGTCAAGCAAAGTTACACTAAAACAAGAAACATAGCATCCAGACTAAATTTTGAGTGGAAAATGTAAAGAGAACTTAAAATTGAACTTTGAAGGCTCCTTTGATGCAGAAATGAGCGCTGAGCTCACTTGTAATCTAACCACCACCAAATTTATCTACTCAACTCAGCATCTAATCAATCAACCATCATCATCATAGGAATCTGATCAATCGGATAGTTCTTGGTTCTTTAGGCTAATTCTGAGCTATGGAATGAACTGGTGCTGTCTGAGCTCTTGTAAAAGCTTCTAAAACAATCAAACACACTCTATTGTTCAAGTTAGAACAACAGAATTCATGGCATCAAGGTATGAACAGTTGTGCAAGTATGAGTATATAAGAAGAATGAGAGGTGAATTGAGTGAACTGAGATTTCGTTAATGGAAGTATTTGGTTACAACTGATTTAATTGCCTAACAAACCTTCTAAGTGTTGATCCCAAACTTAGATCGATTAGCTTTGTGTATACGAGATTAGATCAAGTAATACACGTAGAGAAACCTTTGTATATGCTTTATGAATCTAAGTGTTATGTGGAATTTAACACTTAAACAAGAACACAAGATGTAAACAAAACTTTCACTTTGATTATGAATGTTGAACTTGCTTACAATGAAAGATGTTTACAAACGAAAACTTATATGAAAACTTGATAATAAACATTAACCTAAAGGCCTTCTTTTATAGATTAAGAAGCCTTGTACAATAAGCTACGTATCAACTATTCTAGGTAAAGATAAATATAGAAAATACATTGTCGTTTCTATCCTTACTAGAAGTATTCTAGAATATAATAAACATGTAGATTATATCTTCCATCAGTGCTTGTCTTCAATGTGTCAACGCTTGACTTTAACTTGTCAACGCTTGAGCTGTCAGCGCTTGCTTTGCTCTTGTTAACGCTTGAATTGTTCTTGTCAGCGCTCAAGTGATCTGGCCTTAATTTATTCCCAACACTAAGAGTGGTTGTCAATCACTCTTAGAGGTGTAACTACTAAAGAAGAAACAAAGTTGAGAGAAAATTAAGAGTGTGTGTGTGTTTTTCACACTCTAACTACTATCTGAAAAATGAAGAGTACATTGGGTATTTATAGAGCTAAGATAGAGTGCTAGGGATGTTGATGACGTGTTACAACCATTAGCCAAGTGCCACGTGTCCATAATCTGGAAATGAGATGATCAATTGTTCTTCATGAATTGGTCTTTTTCAACTGAGTGAATTAAAGTTTATTTAAATGCTTGGGTTGGGTTCGTCTCATTCCAACGATCATTTTTCATGTAAAGCACTCTTTCTGAAATCCACTCTAGCTCTTGATACGATCTGGGGAAGAACTTGCCACATGGTGTTTTCTGATTGCTACATTATTTTTGACACGGATCATTATCCGTTTAAACAGTGAAGGTATTTGTGTTGGAGGCTTGCTATTGGTAGACAAGGCTTAGTGCATATTATTGTTGTGATTGGCTGAGTGAATAACTCAGTCTCATTAATAGCTCACAGCTGGCAATCCATGTCTTCAATTTTAAGCCCTCTCATTGGTCAATAGCACTTGTACACGGATCACGCCTTAATAACTTTGCACAATTGGTAGTTTTAGCCCTTTTGCTTAACATATTTGTATCTTGAGCTCCAATCTTCAAAAACTTGACATTCTTGGCCTTTTGACTTGATATTTGACCAAATATGTCCCTTTGACTTGTTGACATTGATCTTGAGGTCTTTTGACTTTATTCTTGACTATTCCAAATTTACACTTTTAGTCCTCTAAGTTTGTAGCTTGCCAAGAAAGGTACTTTGTCTTTTGTTGACTTGTCATCTTGAGTCCTTCTTTTGTCTTTTCTTCATAAAAATGCCTTGGAATCCGTGTTTGCATGAAATTTGTATCTTTTTACCTACAAAAGCACAAACAACAAAGAATCCCCCATAATACTGCTTTTACACATAAAATCTGGTATTTTTCTTTGTGTTTTAGGGTTTAATATGATATACTTGATATGAGATTTCACTCATATCACAGTTATTTGTTGAGCATACCAATATGTGTTACCAAGAACTCAAATCGCTTTGCATTGAATGCCTTGGTTAATAAATCAGCTACATTGTTATCTGTATGAATCTTCAAAACCTGAATAAGATTTTTGTCATAAGCATCTCTTATAAAGTGATGTCTTATCTCAATGTGCTTGGTCTTGGAGTGAAAGACTGGATTCTTGACAATGCAAATAGTATTTTCATTATCAATGTAGATCTTGGTGTTCATGAAGTTGAAACCATAGTTTAACAACTGATAAAAATTCAAAGTACTTCTCCACAACAATGTGCAACAACTACATATTCAGCTTCAGTTGTAGAAGTAGCAACAATGGTTTGCTTCTTACACTGCCATGATATGAGTCTCTTGCCTAGGAATTGACAACCTCCTATTGTGGATTTCTTATCAAGATTAGCTCTAGCATAATCACTATCTGATTAAGCTTCTAAATCAAATGTTGAATCTCTAGGGTACCATAATCCTATATTAGGCAGACTTTTAAGATACTTAAAAATCCTTTTCACAGGATGTAGATGTGACACCTTTGAATTGACTTGAAACCTTGAACAGGCACACACAGCAAACATAATATCTGGTCTTGAAGCAGTGAGATACATCAATGAACCAATCATTGATCTATATAGGTGAATATCAATATTTTCTCCATGTTCATCTTTTGACAAAGATTTCTTAGCTTCAAAAGGTGTGCTTGTATTCCTAGTATCCATACTTTAAAATTTCTTTAAGACTTCAGCAACATATTTATCTTGGCTGATAGATTTTCCATCCTTCCTCTGTTTGACTTGTTGTCCTAAAAGGAAGGTATGTTCTCCCATAGAACTCATCTGAAATCTTCCTTTCATTAAGGCATCAAACTCTTCACAACATGATTTCTTGGTTGAACAAAAAATAATGTCATCAACATAAACTTGAACTAGGATGATATCCTTAGCATTCTTTTTTATGAAGAGAGTTTTGTCAATGGTCCCTCTCATATATCCATGTTCCAAAAGAAAAGTGGATAAAGTTGCGTACCAAGCCCTTAGAGCTTGATGTAGACCATAAAGAGCTTTAATATACCTCCTTAGAAATAGGACCATAAAGAAAGGCACTTTTCACATCCATCTGGTAGACTATAAAACCCATATATGATGCAAAGGCAAAAAATAACCTAATAGCTACTATTATTGCCACTGGTGCAAAAACCTCATCATAGTCTATCCCGTCTTCCTGTCTATAGCCTTGAGCAACAAGCCTTGACTTGTTCCTCACAACAACACCTCTTTAATCATTTTTATTCCTGAAAACCCACCTAGTACCTATAACTCTCTTTCTAGAAGGAAGATCCACAAGAATACAAACCTTTTGTAGTTTAAATTGCATTGATTCTTCTTGCATGGCATCTACCCAACTTTGTTCATAAAGAGCTTGGGATATGTTCTTAGGCACTACTTATGATAAGAAACAAGCAAACAAGCAATGCTGAGTATCCTTATGATTAGTTCTCTGCTGTTGTTTGAAATAGCTCACAAGTGCATGAGTTTCAGTATTAGATTGAAGTTGTCTTTTGGTTTACATAGCAGACTTTGGGTCTCCAATAATTTGAGCTGTAGGATGGTTGTTGTTGACTTTATAATTGGTAATAGAACGGACTGGTATTTCAGTTTCCAAATTATTGAAATCAGTTACTACAGCCTTCTCATCATAGGAAGCTTTGGAGAAGATCCCTTCATTTAGACTAGTATAAGCATCTTAATTGTCCATTGCTTTTAAAACATCTTCTAGTGAATCAACAGACTTTGCAGAATTTGGCTTAGCAATACTTATAGATGAAGTATCGCTCGGTTTGATATGTACTGTTGAGTGTTGTGATTCCAAAGATTCTTCTCCTGAATGTTTATTAGCAGTTGTAGCACTATTCTCGTGATCTTGAAGCCTCTTAAGCTCTTGTGAGGCTTGATCATCATTGGATGGCATTGGTTGCTTCTATTGGGGGCTGGAAACCATAGGAGTAATAGTAGGCATACTGGATACATAAATATGAACATCATCATCCTGAGAATCTAATGAAGAAGGTCCTTCATGAGCACCTAAATTTGTTGTACCAGTCTCTTTACCTACATTGTTAGTTTGACAATCTTTTTGCACATAATAGTAATCCATTGAGTTAGTTAGATAATCCAAATAAAAAATCCAAGCATAATCTATTCCTGGGACATTGGGCTTATTTTCTATGAAATTAACATGGGCATTTTCTTCAACTTTTCTAGATGCCAAGTTATAAACCCTATATGCTTTACTCTACAAAGAATATCCTACTAGATATTTTTGGAAATACGTTTTTACGTATTCAGGAAGATTCGGTCACTCCGACAATATATTAAGTAGTAGCTCGTAGTCTAGATATCGTTATATATATCTAACAAGGAAAAGGCTGGTCCATGCTTGTATGGTCGGCCTAATTGTAAGCCCAAGCCCATCTTTTGGGCTTGGTATATAAACCCTCTCCTTAGATGGAGAGGGTGTTGGTTCACATAACTTTACACATAGTAAAAGTGTTTTTTCATACTTTCTCACAAATGGTATCAAGAGCCATGGGATGATTGTTTGGTTTATGTGTTTGTGTTCTTGATTCATACGCCTTTGTTTGATCCAAAATCATTCGTACGAAATTTTTTTTGTGTTTTTATGGTTTAATCTTGATATACATCATCTACTTACTTGTTGTAGTGATTTGGTATTGTTACTTTGGTTAAAAACACAAAATTTTTGGGTGTTTGATTCATTCTTAGGCTAAAAATCTCGAATTTGTTGTGTTTTGTACTATTCGAGAAAAGTGGTAACCATAGTACGATCTGTGTATTGTGATCGCATAAACCTGGGGTTTCTACTTGCGATCCAATATCACGATCACTGGCTACGATCACTAGCTACGATCACTCGTTTCGATCACTGGATACGATCGCTGGATAAGATCACTCGTTGCGATCACTGGCTACGATCACTCGTTGCGATCACTGGATACGATCACTCATTGCGATCACTGGCTACGATCACTCGTTGCGATCACTTGATACGATCACTCGTCACGATAAAGGAGTGCGATCACTTGTCACGATTAAGGAGTGCGATCACTTGTCCCGATCAAGGACTGCGATCCCCACTGCGATCTGAGTATGATCCCCACTGCGATCAAGTGTTGCGATCCAACATATTTCAAAAACGCGTTTTTGAAAATTTTTAACATCGTGTGTAATTTTGACTTGGATTTTTTGGTTTATCGAGGACATAATTTAGGGGATTTCTACATTATTTCTCGGCTTTCACACACAACAACAAATACATTTACTTTCTCTCATTGTTCGATCAACATTTGTAAATCTTACCTTATCAAAATGGAGTACACATCTCTTACGGATAAGTCCATCCTCTCGGGTACGGATAATCGTCCACCAATGTTGGAGAAGTCTATGTACGAGGATTGGACTTCCTTAATGGAACTTTACATGTTGAACAAAGAGAATGGACATCTCATTTGGGCATCGGTGCTCAATGGACCATTAGATTATGGTACAGTGACGGAAGGTACAGTTACTCGTCCTCACACAACTGGTGAATTGACTGGAGATATGAAGATTCAATAAAAATGTGATAAGTATGCTACAAACATCATTCTCCAAGCCCTTCCTCCGGATGTCTACAAACTCGTCAGTAAACATAAAGTTGCCAAAGAGTTATGGGATAGAATTCGTGCTCTAATGCAAGGCACCTTGTTAACTAAACAAGAACGAGAGTGTAAGCTTTATGATACTTTTGATAAGTTTGCCTATGTCCCCGGGGAGACTCTCAATGATTACTACTTGAGATTCACCCTATTATTGAATGAGCTCAATATCTATGGCATGACAATTCCTACGTTTCAATTGAACACCAAGTATTTGAACACTCTTCCTTCAAAATGGAAAAAAATACGTAACATCTGTTAAATTGGCTAAGGATTTGCATCAAACCAATGTGGATCAACTTCAAGCTTTTCTTCAACAACATGAATGCCATGTGATCGAGGCTCGGTTGTCTACACCTCAAGTTCATGATCCACTTGCCATGTATGCTTCTCAGCAAAACATGGCTCATACTTATCAACAACCATCATACTTGCAGCAACCACCACCACACACCTATCAGCAACCACAACAACCATCTTATCAACCACTAATGATGCCACAACAAGCATTTCAACAAAGTATTCATCAACAGTCTTTTCCATAGCAATCATCACATCAGATATCACCATCACAAGCCAACACTTCTCCAATGGGCTATACTCCTCAGCAAAGATATTTTCCAATTTAATCACTACCAGCACAAGCCTTCTACTCCAATGAACTTCCACCAATCCAAGCACCGGTCTACTCCAAATGATACACCAACTGATGTTCTAAACCATCTCACTGCCTACTTGTCAAAACTTGTTGCAACTAGAGGATTTCCACCAACAAACAATCAGCTCCGCACCTCTTCAAATCCTCGACAATAAGCCACTGTTCAAGATGGTCAAGTAACGGTGCAACCTATTCAGGGAAGGAAAAATTCATATAGACCTCCTACAAGGACTGTGAATGCGCAAGATATGAATTCTCAAGCTAATGGAAATGGAAGCCCTATTGGTCCTCAAAAGGTTATGACTTACTACAATTGTCTAGGACAAGGTCATATGGCTAGGGAATTAATAAGTGTGAAAACACTTATCCTTCAATCACTTAATTATAATAATAACCAAGCCAAAACGTGTATTTAGTGTCGTAAATGTCGGAATTATGCATGGTTTGTGTTTTTATTGTGTTTTAGCACTAAAATGTGAAAAGGGAAGAAAACATAGGCTTTCACGGGCTTTTATCTAAGAAAAAGACAAAAGACAAAGTCAAAAGATCAAAAGTGCAAGAAGAACGGAAGTCAAAGGCCTATTCTGAAGATTTATCGAAGATAAAGTCTAATGACGGAAGTTTAACAAAGTCGAAGAACCAAGTCTACTAAAAGAAGAAAAATAGAAGACAAGTTCAAGTTATCATTCGCCTAATCTCGAGACAAAGTCGAGAAGACAAGAAGAAAGAGAGAAGACACAAGACCCTCCCCTTCCCTTATATATAGTCTTCTAATGTGTCATTAGAAGGCTAGTCTTCATTTTTAGTTTTTAATTTTAGTAGGTAATTAAAAGTGATTTATTTTTTTTCTCTCTAGTTTTTCAAGCTTATCAAACCTTCATCTTAATCTTGTAATCTTTGATCTTAATCTTCAATTTAATCAAGTTTATTTTATAATTCTCATTCTACCTTTCTTAATAATCTATTATTTTGCTTAATTAATCATGTAGTTGGTTTAATTTTGTTAATGATGTGATTGTTTTGCTTATTTGATTGTGCTTATTGAGTTGGTGTGTTTAGAGTTTTTAGATTAAGGTGATTAATTGCTTAATTTTTATGTTTATTAGTTTTTAAAATATGTTGATTTTGATAGTTTAATATTTTTATAAAAAAGTTGATTTTAAACTTTTGCATGTTAAGTGTTTTTAAAAGTTTTTAAATTGAGTCTTATAAGATTTTTCTAAAAGTTGATTTGGTAAAAGTTTTGGTAAGTGCTTATTGGAATTTTGCTTATTTTGATCTTATTCGGGTTGTCAAAACCCTATTTTCCCGAACTACATACAAAACCCTTGCTTCCCGAACTAGGTGTTATAATTCATTTTTCCTACCAAAACTTTACTCTTTTCCCGAATTGTAAGAATCATCCCATATTCCGAACTACATCTTGCAAGAATACATTCCGAACTAGATTCAGTTAATCGTCTTTCCCGAAATAGGTTGGTTATTGAGTATTCTGAACTACATCAAGCATACAGATTCCAAATTGAGTTCGTGTTCATCATTCCGGATTAGGTTGTGAAAGTTATATTCCGAACTACTTGTGTAAGTTGTATTCCGAATTAGGTTTATGATGCAAGTTCCGAATTAGGTCAAGAATTCATGATTCCGAATTAAGTCACGTACACACATTCCGAACTGCATACTTGATCTGTTTCCCGAATTAAGAGGTGGATCGAATTCCAAAATAGGTTAGGAAAGGGGATTACGAGTTATGTCTAGTGTGGGATTCTGAATTAGGTGGTGATAGTGCATTCCAAATTAAGTTCATTATTCAACATTCTGAAATACGTGTAAGGTTTTATTCCGAATTAGGTTCAAGACGGGTATTCCAAATTACATGTGAGATCATCTTTCCCGAATTGTGTATCAAATGTGCATTCCGAATTATATCAAGATTTTGTATTCCGAACTAGGAGTGGGATTGGCATATTCCGAACTACATAAGGAGTGCATATTCCAAATTACATCAGAAGGACATATTCCGACTTGGGTCAAGAATTGGTATTCCGGATTAACTTCATCACTCTCGTTCCGAACTAGGTCTTGCACCAACATTCCGAATTAACTGGTGAATAGGTATTCCGATTTAGGTCAAGGTTTGGATTCCGACTTATGTTCAGTTTGTGTTTTCAAAATTATTTTCAAACCCTAATTTTTCGCGCCAATTTTAATTAGTTTATTTTTTAAAGATGTTTTGTCCTAATCATTTTTAAGTTTACATTTTAATTGAGTTTTCATTTTTACAAAAGTTTAAGTTTCAAATTTACTTTTAAAGATTTAATTTTTTGTCATTAATTTTTTAAGTTTTAACTTTTAGTGTAAACTATTAGCCTCAAAATATTGAGTCAAACAAGAATGCTCGGTCATAGTTTATTATTGTAACATTTATTAGAACGTTGTAATAGTTAGGTAAATAGTCGTGGTTCACGGGCTTGGATTTAAGCTACTTAAAGCCCAAAAGACAAGCCCGGTCCAAACAATATAGCCCATTATGGTTACATGTAAGCCCGACTATATAAGGCCCTTCCTAGCATGTTAGGAAGGGTGGATGATCATTAGTAACTCTCATTATTCTAATCTAATATTCACCAAGTTAATCATCTCTCTCTCTACTTTCTTTCACTACTTTCTCTCTCTAAAAATTCATATTTTTCCATCTCATTTCTTTATCTATCATCATATTATTAGGGACAACAATTGGTATCAATCGCCATGGGGTAGATTTATGTTTAGTTTGTGGTTATCATTTTTGATTTCGTGTGTTTTTCATATTAAAATCATTTCGTATAAAAAATTTTGCGTTTTTGAGCTCAAAATCTTCATACAAATTTCCTACAAAGTTGTGGTAGGAATTTGTGTTCTTCATTTTGGTGATTTCCACGAAAAAGTTGGAATTTTTGGCTTGATTTTTAGGTAAAATCAATAGGTAAAATTTTTTTGGTTATTCGGGATTATTGTGTTTTAATTCGGGTTACGAGGGTTTTGATTTATTCAGGATTAGGTGAGAAAAGAGTATTCAGAACTACGTCAAGGTTGATGTGTCGTGGAATTCCGAACTAGGTCAGATCGTGTTTCCCGAATTAGGTGATACAAATAATTCTCTTCTTACTGGACTCCGGATGCACGAAGCACATGACGGGGAATCTCAAGCTTCTAATTAACTTCGTGGAGAAGTTCTTGGGTACGGCCCAATTCGAAAATGATCAATTTGCACTGATCCTAGGATACGGAGATTTGGTTCAGGGGAATATTACGATCAAAAGGGTATACTACGTCGAAGGGCTCAATCACAATCTTTTCTCGGTTGGTCAATTCTGTGATGCAGATTTGGAGGTTGCTTTCAGAAAGAAGACATGTTTTGTTCGTGATTATGATGGGAATGACTTACTTACCGGTACACGGGGTACTGATCTTTACACAATTTCACTACAAGACACAACTTCATCAACTCCAATTTGCATCATGGATAAAGCTTCAACGACTCAGGCATGGTTATGGCATCAACATCTTTCTCATCTCAACTTTGATACCATCAACTTGCTTTCCAAGAAAGATACTGTGAGAGGACTTCCAAGTTTGAAATTCATCAAAGATCATATTTGTTCTTCTTGTGAACTTTGTAAAGCTAAACGAAGTAGCTTCAAAACAAAGACCACACCAAGCTCTAAAGGACAGTTAGATCTTCTCCATATGGATCTGTGTGGTCCCATGCGTGTTCATAGTATCAATGGAAAGAAATATATTCTAGTTGTCGATGATTACTCAAGGTAAACATGGACTCACTTCTTGAGGTCCAAGGATGAAACACCCGAAGTTCTCATCAGCTTTCTTAAACTGATACAAGGTGGTCTTCAAGCTCAATTTAAAGTGGTTCGTACTGACAAAGGTACAAAATTTTTGAATTCAAATCTGAGAAACTATTTTGAAGCTGAAGGAATTGAACATGAAACATCTATTGCTAGAACACCCGAACAAAACGGCGTTGTTGAAAGACGAAACCGTACTTTTGTTGAGGCTGCTCGAACATTATTATCCGCTTCAAAACTTCCACTATACTTTTGGGCCGAAGCCGTGTCCACTACATGCTACACACAAAACCGATCCTTAATTATCCCAAGACACGAAAAGACACCATATCACATAATTCATGATCAAAAACCTTCACTCAAACACTTTCATGTTTTTGGATGTACTTGTTACATTATATGAGATGGTGAAAATTTGGATAAGATGAAAGAGAAAAGTGATGCATGTATTCTTGTGGGATATGCAACTCAGTATAAGGGATATAGAGTATACAATAAGAGAACAAAATTGATTGTCTTGAACAAAACAGTTTAAGTCTCGATCCACAACGACAAACAACTTCCGTTCAAAACCGCACGGAACTCGAAACTCAAGACAACAGCAATGAACCGTCAAGTTCAACGCTGGTTCAAGGAAATGTTCCAAGAGCAGATATGACAGTCAACACGACACTTGAAGAGTTGGAAATGTTATATGGACCAATGTATGATGAATATTTCACGGGGGAGAAACAAGTTGTATCGAAGTTTTCTGCTATCACTCATGATAAGAATGATGATTCTGATCATCGTCAACAAAAGGATACAACTTCATCTACTTCAACACCGGTTGCTGCAGAGTTACTTCCTCAGAATATCACTTCAAAAATCGATCCTACAACATCAACAACTACTGTCATTGCTCCAGAGAACACAAATCAAGCAGACAATGCATTATCTGACGAAGACGAATTTATTAACCCATTCGGTACACCGGTACACGAAACTGGAGAGTCTTCTACTAGCCATGTTGATCCGTCAAATATGCATACATTCTACCAACAACATCCTTCAACACATCATTGGACCCGAGATCATCCTTTGGTTCAAGTAATTGGAAACCCTTCACAGCCTGTTTGCACAAGACGACAGCTTAACATCGATGGCGATGTTTGTATGTTCGCACTCGCCGTGAGTTTAGCTGAACCGAAAAACATCAAAGAAGCCATGACTGATCATGCTTGGATTGAATCGATGACGGATGAACTTCAACAATTTGAAAGACTTAAAGTCTGGGAACTTGTTGACAGACCATACGATGTAATACCATTAAATCTTCGATGGACCTAGAAAAACAATATGGATGAAGAGAACACGATCATCAAGAATAAATCTAGGCTAGTGGCTAAAGGGTATGGACAGAAAGAGGGTATTGATTTTTAAGAATCATTTGCACCAGTAGCTCGAATGGAAGTGGTCAGGATTTTTCTTGCTTATGCTGCATATAAGGGATTCATTGTCTATTAAATGGACGTAAGGACGGCGTTTCTTAACGGTCCTTTGAAGGAAGAAGTCTATGTCACACAACCGGAAGGATTCGTCAATCCTCATTATCCTGACAAGGTGTATCGTCTCCACAAAGAACTTTATGGACTCAAACAAGCTCCAAGGGCGTGGTACGACGAGCTCTCGAAATTTCTTGTCTCCAAAGGTTTCTCAAAAATTTTCCACTAATTTAACTTTGTTCACTTATAAATATGGGGATGACATTTTGCTTGTGCAGATTTATGTTGATGACATTATTTTCGGATCTACAAACCCAAAACTTTCAAAATGGTTTGAAAAAGTAATGCACAACAAATTTGAAATGTCTATGATGGGCGAACTAGAATTCTTTCTAGGAATTCAAGTTCACCAATCCCCAAGTGGTATCTTTATTAACCAAGCTAAGTATTGTCAAGAGATAATCAAAAAGCATGGTATGACTTCATGTGACCCCTTTGGGACACCATTGTCAACCACATCCCTGGATGCTGATTTGGAGGGAGATGTCATAGATCAAACGAGATATTGTTCCCTGATCGGCTCCCTCATGTACTTAACAGCAAGCCGACCAGATATATCACATGCTACGTGTTATTGTGCACGATATCAAGCACGACCCACTGAAAAGCACCTCAAGGAGGTTAAACGGATCTTTCGGTACCTTAAGAATACCATTAACATGGGACTCTAGTATCTGAGGGAAATCGGTTTCTTTCTAACGGCCTATTCAGATTCTGATCATGCAGGGTGTCTTGATACACGTAAAAGTACTTCTGGTGGTGCACAATTTCTAGGTCAAGATAAGCTTGTGGGATGGTCTTCCAAGAAGCAAGATTGCACATCATTGTCATCAGCCGAAGTGGAGTATGTGTCTCTATCTGCGTGTTGTGCTCAAGTTCTTTGGATGAGAACAGAACTCACGGATTATGGATTCCACTTTGATAAAGTACCTATATACTATGACTCAAAGTCTGCCTTAGCCATCTCATGCAATCCGGTACAGCATTCCCGCACGAAGCACATTGATGTCAGATATTACTTCATTAAGGAACAAGTTGAAAAGGGTATTGTTGAATTATACTTTGTTGGAACTGATTACCAATTAGCTGACTTGTTTACAAAAGCTCTTTCGAAAGAGAGGTTTGCGTATCTTGTTAGGAAAATTGGTATGAGATGTTTGACTCCAGCAGAACTGGAGTTTCTGGCAAAGAAGCCTGCTTGATTCATCTATCAGACATCTACTTGTAAATATTAATGAAAAAGCAAAATATAAAATTAAAAAAAAAATCTTTGATAATCCAAAAATATTCTTCTCGACATGTCTTTCAGTATCGATAATATGGACGTACCTAGAAATGGCGCTCAATAACGAGACAGGTGTGTACATAAAGCTCGAATGAAAGTTGTAAATATTTTTTAAAACATATCATTTCTATATTTTATAAACGAAATTGTCTCTTTTGGACAATATTTCCAACAACGGGTAGAGCAATCTAACTCGGGTTGAGCTAGTCACAAAACATTCAACGTTTTGAGCTCAACACAATGGCTTGTAATCACTTTCAGATTGCAACCCGGATCTAAATTCACGGGGGAGTGTACGCTTTCGTGCCCTTACCCTTAGCAAAAGAAGTAAAATCTTCTTACACTTGAGTGGATTCATAAAGACATTCAACGTCTATCAACTCAAGTTTATGCTTTAGAAAAACCTTTTCACCAAAAAGAATTGATTTTTCAAAAAGCGTTGAACAAAATTTTTTCAAGAATTTCTCAATGATATTCAAAATCTTTCAAAAATTGTGTGTTCAACAACTCCTGTCCTCAAAAAGTGAAATGTGGATCACATCCTCACAATGACAATTCAATCAGATCAATTTTTGAGGGGGAGCGTTCCAAATTCATGCTAAGTTTGACACATTTTTCTCCCGAAAGTTTTTCAAGACTCTTCTACACAATATATATTTTAATCAAATTTGGTATGTCTAATATCAAAAGATTTTATATATTAGAGATAGGGGAGAAAATGTGATTAAAATGTGATCTAAAGACTCAAGCACTCATGGTTATGATCAAATACCCACAACGTCTTTAATTCACGACGTTATTGGTGTCAAAAGGGTGGTTAGGTTTAAGTCCTATGATCCAACCAGCACTGGAGGGATCTTCCCAGGGACAATCCAATAGATTATTAGAAGTCCTTAGGAAAGATGGAGTAGAATGTGAACGTAGCTGAATGCCGACTAAGTACTGATGCTAGCACTGGAACAATCACAACAGGGTGGTAGTAATGATGTCTTGGTAAGCATTGAAGGGGTTGAAGAATGAAAAAGAAATGTAAGGATAAAGGGTGTAAAGAAATTAACCCTCCATACAACTTAGGCAGAAAGTGGGTCAACACATCATGAAGACAACACATCATGGACCCAGTGATGTAATGCACAACCCCTCCCCAGCTAACTCAGGCTTCTCTTAAAAGAAGTTTGTTTTATTGTTACAGAGATCAACACGATTTCTATTGACTTTCTCACTCCGAGATAGTTGATATTGAATAGGTGGCATATGCTCCAGCCTCCGACTACTAAAAGTGCACAAATCGAGTCTAGTGCCAAGAGATCAATCAAATCTCGATAGGACACACGGATGAAGATCAAGAGAGTCCTACGCTATATCCTTGCGATATTGCTAGAACACTCAGAGTGATACTACTTAGTATTCACAATGATGAGTTGAAATCCTTCCAGTGTTAACATCAAACAGCACTATGGTAGGTCATGTGTAAGATTGTGTACGAATTGAACATATGTAAAACTGAAAAGCAACAGTGGTTTGTTTCTTTATTGATTCAAACTCGTTTCAGGTTTCTACGCAATATCTTTATGGTCTTGCCAGATGATTCAGAGTGATATTTATTAATATTCATAGTGATGAATGGAAATCCTTCTAGCGTCAACATCAAATAGCGCTACGGTAGGTAACTTGCGAGATTCTTATGAATCAAACTTGTATCAACTGGAAAGCAACAACGGTAAGATTCTTAATGAATCAAACTTGTTCCAAGAATTTGAATTGATGACTTTAATCAAACGGATATTTATCCAATTGATTCACTCTTTATGTTCGCAGTCTTGCTTTGAGACGGTCGAGTAAAGAGAACTGCTAGTACAGCCGCAAAACCCTATCAAGGAGGTTCTTAATTGAATCTACCTAATCACAGGTACGATATTTAATATCGTGTAACGGTCTTCACCGACCGGAGGTAAAATGCTACTGATTTAGGACGAATGTCAAATCCATTCAGTCTGTGTCTAAGTTTTATCTCGAGAAGGTGACGTTACGGTGTACTTAGCAAAGTCGAAGATTCAAAACCACATTCTCATACCCAAAGACATTCAACAATCAAGAAAGCTAAAGACATCCGCAACTCTGATGATCAAAATCTTCCTTATCAATTAATATAGAGGAATGACCTCTCTTGAAAGGAGATTGTTAGCAAGCTTTCAATATTATGCAATGTATGAGTATGTGGATGACGACACAAGATCACAAGATGGCAAAGACAAGTCAAGACAATGATAAAGATAAAAGACTAAGTCGAAAGACAATGACAAAGGCTCAAAGATCACAACATGAAGGAACAAGACTACTGTTACACGTTCAAGACTCATTTATGACGAGATTCGTAATCTCCATTGATCTCTAATTATCGAAGGGGGATGACCTCACATTGGGGGAGATTGTTAGCCTCAAAATATTGAGTCAAACAAGAATGCTCGGTTATAGTTTATTATTGTAACATTTATTAGAACGTTGTAATAGTTAGTTAAATAGTCGTGGTTCACGGGCTTGGATTTAAGCTACTTAAAGCCCAAAAGACAAGCCCGGTTCAAACAATATAGACCATTATGGTTACATGTAAGCCCGGTTATATAAGGCCCTTCCTAGCATGTTAGGAAGGGTGGATGATCATTAGCAACTCTCATTATTCTAATCTAATATTCACCAAGTTAATCATCTCTCTCTCTACTTTCTCTCACTACTTTCTCTCTCTGAAAATTCATATCTTTTCCATCTCATTTCTTTATCTATCATCATATTATTAAGGACAAAATAAACTTTTAAAGCTTTCATTTTTAATCATCGACATTTTCATTTTCATTTTCATTTTAATAGATAATTACCTTTAGCTATTTTCACTAAGTTCTACTATGCAGCAATTCATTCTGGAAAAGCAATCGAGATTAGAAGTTCTCTTTTATTTTTAATACCTTTTATTATGCTGTTTGTAGACATAGTTAACCAAGATCCCCCTTTTAGTGACCAATACCAACAATTCCACCGTTAACCGTGATCAATTCGAATTGAATCGAGTATGAACAAAACTTCAAAGAGAACACACAAAACGCTTAAATCAAATGGCGTCGGGCTCTTTTCGTAAAGATTAACGGTTTCTAGTGAGAAAAATTGGATTTTGGGATCCGTTCTTTTGGGAACGTTGTTTTCTAGCACAAAAATCTTCAAAAATCCTAAAATTCATAAAATTTTCAAAAAATCCAAAAAAATGAAAAAGATAAAAAAAAACCAAAAATATGGTATTTCATTTAGTGTATGCGTACTCGATCTACGTCTTATTCTGAGCCAGAGACTCTTAGTGACTTAGATATAGCCGGTGTGCATAACAATAATAATAACCCACCTCACCCCAATTAGAATAACAACAACAAAAACAATGTTCCCCCACCTGACCTTCGAATGATGGAGGAGCTTTTTAAACCAACCATGAACGGACGCGGAGGACCGATTGCGCTGATGCAAATCACGGCTCCTGAATTTTCGTTGAAGCATCACATGATCCAGCAAGTTCAAAATGCTTTTCCTTTTCACGGATTACCGGGTGATGATGCCAACAAACATCTCGACAAATTCATAACCGTCACTCAAAGCATGAAATTGTTCGGTGTTTCCATGGATTTTCTTCGCCTTCGCCTTTTTCCGCACACTTTATCCCACCATGCCGAAAAAAGGTTTGATCGTCTTCCCAAAAACTCAATTCATACATGGAAAGACATGAATCAAAAATTTTGTCGCGCTACTTTCCACCATCCATGGTCACTAGTCTTCGCAACCAAATCAGTGGTTTCACTCAAGAACCTGATGAGTCGCTTTTTGATGCTTGGGAACGTTATAATGTCTTGATCGACCGTTGTCCAAACCATAACATGCTCCACGTTACTTTGATTGATACTTTCTACAATGGTTTAACTTTCGTAATCGTGATACGATTAATGCTGTCGCCGGTGGTACATTCATGAAGAGAAGACCTGAGGAGTGTAGAGAGCTTATAGAGAACATGACCACTCACCACAGAAATTGGGATTCATCTGCATCTTCAAGGAATAACCAGAGGGCCAATGTTTCTTCTACTTCATCAAACCCAAAGATAACCGAACTTACCCGCCAAATAGCTGAGATGAAAAAAAACTTCTTAACCATGGCTATGAACCAATTTCAACAAGCTAAAGCGATAGCAACTTCTTGTGAGATTTGTGGGGGTTCTCATTCATACGCCGATTGTCCTTCTACTCATGACAATCTGGAAAATGTGTATGCTGCTAACGGTAATTTTTTCACGGGAGGCTATCAAGCTCGTCCTCAAGATGACCGAAATTTGCTCAGTTATCGTTCAAACAAATTCCTTTTGTGACACCCCGGGTAGGGTCAAAATATGCGGAAATATCCACGGAGATGTCACTAGGGTGGATCGATAGCATATAGTCCATAGAGCATAAGATAAAGAGTTAGTCAAATCAGATTACATGTTTATTAAAACAAATAAATAAAAATTGTCATAAACATGGTGAAGAGTGATTGTTTGAGTTTTCCAAATCGAACCCCGGACGAGTCCTACAATGCAGATTACTAAGATGCTGGAGACCATGCACACACCATGTACTAACTTCATATTCCTGTGCGAAACATACTAACGGGGGTCAACATAAAGTTGGTGAATTTACAGATTTTAACAATTAATTAGTTTGACATACAATAATCATAGAAGTAATAATGCACAAAGCATTCTTACTAAAATATAGATAACATTTGTTTATTATTAGAAACTGAACCTTAACCTCCGTAGTCCTAAACAGATGAGGACGTAGTGTCTTACAAAAAGACACTCATTCCAGTTCCAACATGGTATACGTCTGTTGTCCCGACTAAGGCACAGTCAGCATGACTCACCCAGACGGGGATGGTCAATCCCTAATAGATCTATTTATAACATTCGGGCGATTTACAACAATTTAACAGTTTCAATAATAATCAATCATAGTCAAGTTTATACAATCCAGTTGTGTCCATTATATGTTTGCATATTTTCTTTCCCAAAAGGGAAAGTTTTACCAAAAGTTTATACGAGGCTGTAAACTCACCTGGGAGTAGACAATTGCTGTTTAATACGAATATCCAATTAAAGCTCACACAAAAGTTATGCCTAATCAGATAGTACACTCTTAATAGATAATACAAAGAACATATATGTATGCTTATACGAATTTTAGTCAGTTCATTTATACTATGGTATTTATCTAAATAACCATAGTTCAAGTATCATCAATATTCATTTAACTTATTTATATAAGTTCCATCTCTAAGTAAACATAAAATGTTTAACTATTAATATCAGTTAGCATACATGTAATTATAATAATCATTCAACTTACAATTAAGTTTCTTTATTTAAGTGGACATATAAGGTCTTACTTAAAATATTAATTTACGTTTTTATGTTCAAGTATTATAATCAGTCATTTACTATTATTAAGTAAACATAAAGATTTTACTTAATATTAGTTCATGTTCGTAGTTTATGTATTATACTCATTCATTTAAACTTTAATATTAAGTTTCATATTTTAAGTAGGACGTAAGATGTTCTGCTTAAATATTAACATTCAATTTATCCATCGTTCTTATAAATTTTACTTTTCTAAAAGTATATAGGTTTATGTATGAGTATTACATATTCATAGTTGTTTATACAATTATTTCCTAAAGTAAATATCAATATTATATAAAAAAAATATAATATTTTATTTAACTTTAAAGTTTCAATAAATTATTTTAATATAAAATAATTTTAACCTAAGAATTTATACCTTAATTCTTATGGCCTAAGTATTTTAATTATGTTTCATTATAATTAAAATAGGTTTTACGGTTAGGCTTGTTAATGTTTTGGAATATGGCAAAACTAGTCCCTCTATATTTTTAAACAATATAACTTTAGGATTTTACGTATTTAGTACCTAGGGCTTGTTAAAGTTTCGGGTAATGGCAGATTTAGTCCCCCTAGTTATATCTAGGTTTTGTAGCTTTACTAAAATTACAAAAACAACCCCTAGGGCTTCTTTAAGTTTCGGCAAATTACAAAAATAGTCCTCAGGGTTTTAAAATAACAAAATAACTTTTAGAAACTTTCCAAAATGGTCCCTAGGGGTTGTTTTTGTATTTACTAGTTTATCAAAACAAGTTTCATAAGTTACAGTTTTAGTCCTCAAGTTTTATAAATTGTCATTTTTGTCAAAAATGTTTTTATGAGTTATATTTTTATTATAAAAACTTTTATTTTAACATTCAAACTTTATATGGGCTCATTAAATGGGCTAAACACCTAATGGGCTATTTTAGTGGGCTTAAATATATTCCAAGTCCACTAATTTATTTAAATGGCCTTTAAATCATTTATTGGGCTTAATACATTTTTAAGTCCTTTAATTAGTTAACTGGGCCTAAGTGTAATCTTAAGTCCATTTAAGTTACTAAGATTTATCAAATGGGCTTATTCGGTCCATTAAGTTTTAGATTAACATTTCATGGGCTTAATTAGTCCATTAACATTACTTTATGTTTTATATATGTTTTTACTTAGGATATTCTTATAAGCTTATTATGAGCTTATTAATATTTAGTTTTAAATCTAAATAGATGAATAAAACTTAAAGTTTGTTTTATGTGTTATACCAAATTAGATCTAAGTGTGTTATAAGGTTATAAGTAAGTCATAAGCCTTAGTAGGGGCTTATATCCCACGGCTAACATTAGTTATAGCATTTTAAGATAAGTAATTATCATTTTAATGTTGCATGTAATCTATAACTGTTACAAAAATAGATCTAACTATGTACACATAAAGAAAATAAGTCAGAAGTCCAAAATAAGATTTAAACTATGTCTAGACCTAAAAATCAAACATAGGTCCATGTACACTCATATATAGCTCACGACTATACTTTTAGATCTTGGTGTTTCCAAGATGAACACTTTAGCTAGTTTTTAAGTCTTGTAAATATTTTCAAAGACACATCATGATTATCTAGGTTACATGCATGTTCCCAAGCCGTGACCTTTAAGGTCATGGTTTTCTTGATCTTTAAGTTGCACAAGTTCATTTCATGAGATCTATGGTTATTAGTTAAACTAAGTCCCATATAAACAGATTTGTAACTCATGCAATGTCTAGATTTATAAAAGGTTTCATATGGTTTTTAAATCAAGTTTAAAACATAACATATGAGTCATAAGTTTCTTTTTAAAAGATTTTTAAATCATGAACACGATTAGCATAAATATGCCGTGACCTATAAGGGTCATAGCTTTATCAAATCTTGGTTTTAACATGTTATTTACTTGTGTTTATAGGTGTATGATGATGCATGCATGAAAGAATGAAAGAATATGATGTGTATACCTTTCTTGCCTAAAGGTACCAAGAATGATCTAGATGGACAAAGAGGTTTGAGATCTACTCAAGGTGATGAAGAAAACCCTAATACAAGCCAAGCCGTGGCCTTGATGATTTAGCTAGGGTTTGTTTATAGTGATTCCATGAGAATGATACTACTAATGATTTGTAATAAAGATAAGACAAGGATCTTGGTGGATTTAATACTTGGTTTTTGGATGTATATGGCTTTAAGCCGTATGATTGAAAGAGAAGAGAGTGAGAGAACAAAATTGGATTACATGTATGTGAGAATGTGTGTGTGTTTCGGCTTAAAGAGGAGAGAGGGAAAGGAATGGCAAAAGGTATGATTTACCTTGGTAAGACATATCATGCCAAGTGTCCCCCTTTGCCTTTCCAAGGCAACTCTTCTTCTTCCACACAAGCCTATGTCGTGTGACACTCACCAAAGAGGGGGAAAAGGATGGGCTTTGGTCATGGGCTTATGTTGGGCTTAAAACAAAGGGTACATGATCTTGGGCTAGTCCAAGAAGGTTTAGGGATGCCTATAATATGCATACCTATATACACGGCTATATATACATGGTGTAACATATTTTCCAATCTTTGTTAAGTGTTGTTTAATCAAATGTGGGTTATGCATTTTTACTACTTGTTTTATGTACATAGTTTACATAGTCAACTTATTATAACAACTATGTATGAAAGAAAAAATATATATATATATATATATATGCACATTAGACAAGTTCACACATGACTTATAGAAATATAATACATGAGTTTGTGTTCTAAGATTTAATGGGTGAAATTTCATTACATAAAATCATTGTAAAATCATAGATTTTACAGCACCACCCCGTTATTTTAGCTTTTTCCTCAAAGCTATAAAAAACGTGGTTATCTTTTAAGTGATAGATGTTCTAAGTATATTATTTGTTTCAGGTTCTCTCTCTCAGGTGCGGATGGCGGCATGAACGCGAAGTGGTCTATACCTAGGTTACTTTTATACGTCTGATTCTGCATTAAAGGAAACTTCTATCAGTACAGGTGAACAAAAGAGAATGCAAAGAGATTTTATTCGGGTTGCACTATTCATCTGATTGAGCGGAAAAAGAGACTGCTGCTATGGATGGACAGGAGGCAATGCAAAGAGATCTTTATCCGGATCACACTATACACCCGATTGAGCAGTAAAGGAGACTGCTGCTGTGCATTAATAGGAAAGGAATGCAAAGAGATCTTTATCTGGATCGCACTATACATCTGATTGAGCAGTTAAGGAAACTGTTGCTGTGGATGAATAGGAAAGGAATGCAAAGAGATCTTTATCTGGATCGCACTATACATCCGATTGAGCAGTTAAGGAAACTACTGCTGTGGACGAATAGGAAAGGAATGCAAAGAGATCTTTATCCGGATCGCACTATACATCTGATTGAGCGGTAAAGGAGACCGCTGTTGTGGATGGATAGGTGCGGGCTGCTTAACGAGGGTCGCAGTTATACCCTTCCAGGATCTGAGAGAAGGCCATTGGCATTGTGGACTTGGTTAGGAGGACAAATCCATTGCAAATGGTTTCTGATATGAGGAGGACACGCCCGCATGTTTTATACGCTGGGGAAGCTGGGGATGTACTATAGCTGCATCATTTTCTTGGGTGAGATACAGGTTATATCTCCACACCCGAGGATGAAAATTTTGGGGGTTGAAGGTAAAACAAAACATTTTAACCTTAGCCCCTCATATATCAACAGCTTTATGAAAAGACTTACAATTATACCTCAAGTTGGCGGGATACAAACATTAGTTAATAGTACTAAAGTTTCTACCCAACAGAGAGGTTAAGATTGCGGTTGATGGCGACTGCATAAGAAGTTGCAAAGAATCTGCTTTATTTGCCGCAGGGCTAAGCGAGAGGAGCACAGCAAAGCAGTACCTCAAATGGTGGAAATAAAAGAAGATACCAAGAATAAAGAAGTGCGCGTCTTGCAGGGTGCCGTAACAAGGGTCATGCATTCACTATTTCTTGTTCAGAATTTGTACAAATTCTGACTTCTAAAGAGAGGAAATCACATCTCCCAGAGTCTAGTGGGCGATGGTATTGTCGAACTAATTGGACCCGAAGAGGAAAGAGGATTGTCCAAAAACATGGGACTTTCAACATCTCCTTACGGGGGATGTCGGACATAGCCCTACAAAGTACACCCATTGTTAGTTTGATGTGCCTTTCAGGTTTAGGGTTGCCTAGGTGGTGGAAATAACCTTACAAAATACACCCATTGTGAGTTGGGTGTGTCTTTCAGGTTTAGATAGGGAAGAAACAGGTTATGGAAATGGGGTATTCTCGGACAAAGTATTCTCTTGCCTGTTGGTGCTAGAGATGACACTAAATCTAGTGTTAACTATATCGGGGTTATGGCTCCCCCGTATAATCAAGGTTTCATCTCACCAAGGTACACAATCCCATTTTTGGTCATATAGGATAATTGCATGATACTTGATAGTCAGTTTGTGCTAATAACGACATCAAAGCTATCAAGGCTTTCTAGGATCTGATTGGTGTAGAACGGCTGATTTGGAAAGTTTTTAAGGAATTTCTCTGAGTGATGGTGTTAATCTTCATAACCTTTTTGTCGACCATTCCATAGTATAATAGGGGTCTAGAACTAACGGAGGGATTTCCAATTTCTGACTAAGTTTAGCAATTGTAATGCTTTGGTCTACACATGTATCAAACAAT